>CM039481.1:16226249-16826249 GCA_022433065.1 Begonia loranthoides
AATAGCAACCTTTCCAACTTGCTCAAGAAGCAATCAAAGAGCAACAAGTTCAGGCAACAAAGGAGTTCGGCCGAAGGGGGGGTTCCGCGCGGTCACTCTCGCTTCAAGAATAAGGGTTTTTGATTTTTCTTCCAAAAGTGAGTCTTTCATTCCAGCAAGAGGGCTTTAAACCTAAAAGTTTTACAATAAAGAACAAAGACCAAAATAACCCTAACTTAAGAAATTAGACATGACAAACACAAGATCAATAATCCCGAGTGAGATTTTAGACTCTGTAAAAAGGACAACTGACATAGCAAACAAAAACAAAATATAACGTTCAATAGCTCGTTCGAAAGCTCTGGATGTTGGATACATTTGGTATGAAGGACCAAAGTTGAAAAGAAGTCGTCCTGATTGCCACAAATGCACTTAAACAGCCGAGGGTTAGATTCTAGGCGGAAAGGAACAGCTCACAATTTTCTCCTATGTTTGCAAGACCTACACTAGCCAAAATGCACCAACTCTTCTTTGCTAAATCGATCAAAAACCTACAAAATAAATAAAAAGTTAGAAAATAAAGGAGCCCTTGGCTCGGGCTCAGTTGACGGGACCTTGGGGCACATCAGGGGGCCTACCCCCTGTTTCAGAAACTACCTCTCGAAGGGGGCTTGTTTTCTTCTTTTAAAAAAATTTAAAAGGATTTTTATTATTATTATTTATAGATAAATATGTATTGGGCTGAACTGGCCCGGATATAACATTATTACCTATTTAAAGAATTTCATCTCCGAAATTTAGAAAAACCTTAATTGTACCATTAAATAAATAAGGATACTTTGTCATCCTTTCATGTTTAATCTCCCATGTCGCTTATAACATCCCATTTCTGTTTGACTTTTTCTTTCTAAAACTTTATTTAAAAATGCTTGAAGGAAAATATTAGAGTACATAAGTGTGGAAAATATGAAATAGTTCTTCTAAAACAAAAATAACATACCTTAAAACAAATTATCTCAAAAACTTAAACATAAATTAAACTCCTTTATTCCATCTGTGAGCTATAACCCTTCAGGTCATCATGCGCCGGGTAACACAAGTAGTCATCGCATCACACTTCCTCCACGAACACATCATTTGGATCATTCTCATTACCTATATCACAAAAGAGATAATGAGCCTAATGCCTAGTAAGAGATATAAATCAAATGCAGAATGCTTTATGCTGACTAGTATACACATGTCTATCATGTCAAAAGAGAACTTATCGTTTCTGTTTTACTTAATGTTTAACTTTTAGTCAAACGTTGGAGATATTTTCCACAGAGAGATAGATACATCCCGGGATCTAGCATGGGCAGAATAGGTCATTCAATCCCTACGTGGGAAGAAATACATCATCTCATAGTTCTCCCAAGCATCACCGTCACTATACTCTCTCCCAACCTCCATCGTCTATTTACATACATTACATTCATTATTATCCCGTGTAATGCATGATATGCAACCCTAACTGATGTAATTCAACAAACCATTGTAGTATCAATCATGAAGAGAAGCCACTGTAATTAATTTTTATATTTATATACGGTCACTAACTTATCATGTTATCATCAATCATAGCGGCAAAGCGATGAATCCACATGTTATAAATCATGAAACATTAGTAAATTTACTCTATACATGCTGTTATTAACAAGATTAAATAATCGGAACCAACCTATTCAACTTTATCCCTCACAGTTTCTATCACGCATCAGACAATTATCAATTTCTAACATTAAGTCAAGTGTTCTATCATCATGCACCCTAATCATTCGAGATAAAACAGAAGATCATGCCATGAATCGGATTATTAACAAAATCTTTTCCATGCGTATTATCAACTCCTATACATGTTATGGTACCCAAACAGAAGATTGATAAACCGAAATCTACAAAGTAACAGTCTTGTTTTTTACCGAACATAATCAGAGAGTTATATTAGTAACATAAACTTACTATCACCAGCTTTTATCGCATAGGATAATATTCGACTTAAACAAATCCCTTTTTAATATACTCAGTTTAGTTTCCCTTTCCAAGCAACAACAAGAAGAATACAGGTTCATATCATCAAAAAGTTTTATACTTTATCAAACAGTAGCAAGAACGAACTCAATAGGCTATATTATCAACGAGTATTATATTATCCGCGAATATTTCTACCAAGCATAGCAGAGAACGAAATATAGTATCGATAACAGACAACTTCAATGGTTCGTTAATAGGGAAATAGACAACAGCAGAATAGCAGGTCATTGGAGTAGAAAACATGTCAAACCACACAAACCTAAACCTGTGATGTAGGCCATTTCGGGCAAAACACACACAAATCTCTTACCTTTCACCTTGTTAAACACTCTTTTGATAAAACCTTCTCCACCGAACTCTTTCATTTTTAATAGCAGCTCCCCCCAAACCAACGTAGAAGGAAAAACCCAGACGAAAACCTGAGAGAAGGCTAAATACATTTTTTTTCAGCTCTATCCTTCAGCCAATACCTTTATATTTATTGACTTGAAACACTAGAGGGTGTTGAGGAGGCATGATCTGCATTCCACGCGAATTCAAAATCTTTCAAATATCAGTTACCATATATTTCGTAACTGAAGATTACGAAATGGTCGATAAAGCGGTCGACCATTTTGTCAACCGATTCTTCATTAAACGCAGCTATAACATGTAGCGGTTGAAGAATCGGTCGAATATGCAGACAAATAGATCAACCAAAATATATTACAGATTGCATCTTAGTTTTCGGTTGATGGAGCAATTGAGTAGCGAGGATTTGGTCGACCGAAATATATTATAGATTGCATCCTAGTTTTTGGTTGATAGAGTGGTCGATTAGCGAGGATTTGATAGACTAAAATATATTACAAATTGCATCCTAGTTTTTTGGTCGACAGAGCGGTTGAGCAGCGAGGATTTGGTCAACCGAAAACATCACTGTAATATATTTGTCTCAGCCATTTTCGACAGTGATCAACTCCTCCTCCACCCATGACACCCTCATGCTTCATTAATGTATTTATTCCCTTATATATATAGCCAAATTATACCTTATATGAAAAACTAACATAATTTCACTATTTTTCCAAATATTATAGAAAACACTAATCTCAATAATATAAATAATTCGAAATTACAAATTTTAAAATGCTCAAGCATTGAATTTCACATAACAAGGATTTTCATGTAGACATATTTTCCGGATATTACATCGTTTCTCGCACTCTGGTCCAAGAGATCACATACGATAGATCATATACAAACTTCCCGAGCATGAAAAACATTAAGAACATATTTTAACCATGGTGGTAAGTCCTATTGCTAAGCCACCACATTAACACATTGAATAATCCAAAGGGGCCTGAATGTACATTTGAGAGCTAACTTATCCATCACACCCAATCAACTAATACTACAACACAGTCGAACTTCCAAACTTACAAAGTTGTTGCCTTGAAACTTTTTAGATGACTCAAAACTGCTTAAAATTCATTTCATAATTACCTGAACTTTCTCAATCGTTATATGAACCAAAATAAGGTCCAGGTCTACTTGCACCTCGCCCTCAGCTCAACATAGCCATAGTTGAAAGATTTTATCATATGGCTATGTTGAGAATAGATAGCTCACCCTCAACAATAATTGAAGATTTTATCATATCGAGATTAAATAGCTCACCCTACCACCTCATAAGTCCAAAACTCAAACTATTTTTTTATTATTGAAAACCACAAATTTCCCTAGTCAACTCGGTGCTAAAAATATTTTGAGAGCTAAACTTAATCAAAATACTTTGATCTTAATGAGATGTAACACTGAAAGAATATGTAAGATCAAACAATGGCTTCTATATTTATTCTATTCAATTAAAACCTATAATAGTCCATCTTCATTGAAAATAAAAGATCTGAGAAGAAATGACATCGTTTGCGACCACACCACCAAAATGTCATTGATAATTGGACTATAAAAACAATAGTTGTCATACCTTGTTTTCTACACCTTAAGGGATAAAGAGCGCAACAATCTAGTAGGTTTCAAGTGTTCAATTCCTAACTTGCTAACAAGTCAAAATCTAGCCACACTTAACTCCAAAGTAGCCCACTTACACTAATGGTTCAATGCTTCAACATTTAATATTATCCAAACGTATGACAAAATTTTGATTTACAACCATCCACTAAATCTCTTTGTCGAAAATATAAATTATCATACACTAAGAAAAAACCAATGACAAGTCATAATTTCATCAGAACTAACTTCTCAACAGCCATGCTGTTCATCCTACTTCAGTTTTTCAAATCTGTTTTTTAAGCTCATCATTAAGGTTTTACATTTTCCAAACACGTTGGAAAAACAAAAATTGAGAGTTGTTACCATGATATATACCTCAATTATTGGATCAACACAAGTAGTCAAATATTTCTTATGACGCTTTGACATTAGACATAGAATTAAAGGTTTGAGTGGAATGACTCAAAATTTCAAACTCAAAAGTGACTTAGAGTGATTGTACTTTAGAATAGGAACACAACTCTTTACATTCTTCACCTGTCATCACATTATGGGATTTACTTTAATTATTTCAACTCCTAGAATCCAAGATATTATCAGACTCCATGCCAAAAAATAACTCTATAAGGCTTCCAAAGTAAATTTCATGAGTTATGGTCGTCTGTCTTGACTAACAGAGCTTATAGAGTTAAATTTAATCTCTCAACAATAGAAACATCTAATTTGAGGTGCATCAGCTGGTATCAAAGCCGAAGTGGCTTGTTTTTGCAACTATATTATTGTAGTTTGTGTGGAGAATGAGTACAAGAAGTAGTGCTCCTTATAATAGCAATAAAGAAACAATGTCGAGCTCAAGTGTGCCACCCAAGAGAGATCAAGAGAAAGTCCAGGATAATGTGCAATATCAACTTGTTGAACTCTGGGAATTGATGTCTAAATTACAACAAAGGTTAGAGGAACCCTTTAATGGACATGTGAGGAAACCAAGAACTCCTAGGCCAAGAAGGAGACTAAGTACTTCCATTGATTCACGAGGCCGAAGTGAGAGTATGTTTGAAGAAGTTGAAGAGGAAACCGAGGATGATGAATCTCTAAGCCTGAGAAGAAAACCATATGGCAAAAATGATATAAGGCATGTTAAAGTCTCCATTCCTCCCTTCAAGGGCTCTAGCAATGGCATTAACTTCTTGGAATGGATTGAGAAGGGGGATCATGTGTTTGATTGTTATGATTATACCGAGAAAGTGTAATTACAAATGGTGACATTAAAACTATCCGGATATGCAATCCTTTGGTGGGAAGATCTAAAAACACAAAGAAGAAGAGACGGTTATGATGATGTGAAGAGTTGGAAGACCATGAAGAATCTAATGAAAAAAATATTTGTGCCTCTTCATTACAAGCAAGAGTTATTCCTTCAACTCCAAAACTTAAAACAAGTTTCTCAATTGGTGGATGAATATTTGACCGAATTTGAAACTTTGAAGATCTGGTGTTCTATGGAGGAACCTAAGGAGTAAACCATTGCTAGATTTATAGAAGGAATACAAAGAGAGATTGGAAACTTAGTGGAACTACAACCTTTTGACACCATATGGTCCAACTGGCTTTAAAAATAGAAAGGCAAAGAAAAAGGAATTGAGGGAGAACAATAATTGACCATTTTCAAAAAGCAACACCCTTTTCAAACCACCCCCTAAGAATGATGAGAAGATTTACCCCATGAAAGTACAAGAGGGCAGGGGTAATGAGGAGAGAAAATTTAGTGTTGATCGCCTCAAACCTGTAGGATCGATATACGCCTATAAATGGGGGGGGGGGGGGGGGTGAATATAGCGTTTCTAATATTTTCGTCTGATATTTTAATATCTAATAACCCTAAGTGATTTAATGCATATAATTAAAATATCGATAACAAATATATGCAATAATGTAAAGAGTAAGGGTTAGAGAAGTGCACACAATATTTGTTTACACGGTTAGGCAAACTCGCCTAGGTCCGCGCTCCAAGTTCCACTTTGAGATACACTAAGCAATTGGCTTATGGGTGCCAATAAAATCGTTTACAAATGGACTATTAAATAGGGCGTCACCCTTGAATAATTATAAGGTTGTTAACCTTTGACTCTTACGGGGTGTCACCCTAAATTTGACTATTGCAGGGCGTCACCCAATGATTGAACTTACGGGCGATCAATCGAGCCTATATGTGTTTCGAGTTTTCACCCTCGTGTGATGAATTCTTAGGGAATCCCCCTTTACAATTTAGCACAATAATAATGAAATTGGAAATTAAAGCGCAATCTATCTAATCCAAATTCTCCCAAATATAATTCGCAAGTTTGTGGGTTGGGGAGAATTGGATTTAAAAAGCACACAATGTGTATAATTCGAGAATTGATTTCGACAGGACTTCGCCTCGAATATTCGATCGTTGTAGAGAGCTTGGAGTGATCCTATATTTATAAGCAAGGACTTTCGGATCATCCTCACCTAGTTTTGGACGTCCGCATGTAGCTGTTGGAAAATACCTGTTGCAATCCATCCGTTGAAAATATAGCCGTTATGCAGAAATTTGGACTTTAGGACGCAAAGCCCCTCATCCGCACTCATCTGCAACCTCACTGTTCAGCAGTTTAGGACGCAGATTTTCATCTGCATCTCGCATTCGCACTCATCCGAATTGCACCCTGAAAGTTACAGATTCAAAGCGGACGCGTCTGAGCTTGTCCGCACTCATCTGCATACGTCCGAAACGTCCCGAACTCTAATTTCATGCAATTTATCAACCAATTTAATTTCATGCAACATGCTATTAAACTCTAAGTTATACATCTTCTCCCCCTAAAATATACTTACAACTTAAACTTCTTTTTCCTCCTAATATATATCACAACTTGTATCTTTCTCTCCCTTTTTGTCATAATCAAAAAGAAATCTTAGGGGAGGGGAGTCTCAAACATCCAAAGAAAAATTTTATCCAAATAAAATCATCAAAATATGCAAGATATAATTTAATTACTCCTAGAGCAATTATCAACAAGTTAAAGAATATCTCTCCCCCTTTAACATTAGCAACATGAGTATAATGAGGGAATTAGCAAAAGAATCCAAGAACAAATTCAACAAAGTTCAACAATTAAATCTACTAAAAAAAATTTTTCCCCCTTAATCAAAGAGTTAATCCACAAATCAAACAAAGAAGGAATTAAGCATTCACATTCAAATCTAAATTGTGGTTAAAAAAAAATATCAAATGAAGAACCCACAATAAAGACATACAATAGAAGAGTTCTTGTGGTTAAGATAAAGATATCAATTGAAACTAACCACAATTACAAAGATTTCTAACAAGAAATATTCTACCTCTTTGTCATTAAGCATACATACACATTTGAGGGAATAGGCATTAGGGTCCAAATAATAGATACAAAAAAATAGGATTCAAAAATTAGAAATCAAATGTAGGAACTAGAATCCATTTAAGTTCAAGAATTGTAAACACATGTTCAAATTATCATTTGAAGAATTTAGGAATTAACTAGGGATACCAATTGATATTTCACAATATGAAGCAAAAACAAGGTTTTCAAGGATTAATATCAATTATAAATCCAAAAGTCAAAGTCAAATCATTTGTGCTAAGTATGATATCAATTGTAAGTTAAAAAAAATCTGAAACACATATCTATAAGAGATACCAATTTCAAAGTCAAATTATCAATCAATTATCTCTTCCCCTATGTTATCACAAAAAATCGATTGGGGATTTACTCTAATTTGAAAACTTTTTGCTCTCCCCCTTAGAGCAATAATAAAACAACTTCATAAACTTCTCCCCCTATAAATTTGTCAACTAGTAAATAGGAGGGAATCCAAAAACTCAAGAGAACCATCCAAGAGAAAAAAAATATATACCAATGAAAAAAAAATAAATCCATGGATGAATTCAAATTTTGGAAAAAAATTTTCTCCCCCTATCATTATGCACAAAATCAAATGGTTGGGGAATCAAAATATGATATCAAATGAAAAACCTTAAAAGATTATACCAATTGTAGAGAAAATATGATTTCATTGATACCAAAACAAAAATAGTTTCATACATGATACCAATACAAAAAAGTTCATTGATACCAAAATTTTGAACGGATACCAATTTAAAGGTTTCCAAACAAAAATCATTATTGATACAAATTGTTGAAATGAAATCTAATTTCAAACATACTAATTGATATATCTATCGTTCAAAGATATTCAAGTTAAAATTCATTTCTCTGCCCCTAAATCATTGCACATAATCAATCAAAACATTGGGGATGGAAATTCAAGAGAGATACCAATTTTAAAAGTTTAAAACAAAAACAATTATTGATACCAATTTAGTTCAAACCAATGGTCATTATTGATATCAAGTGAAAATCAACTACAAAAGTTATTTCCCCTTTTTTAAATCAAGAAATCAAAAACATTTGCGGAATAAAGGATGCCACATTAAAATCTTTAGAATATAATAGAATTGAAAAACAACTAAATTTATTTAAAGATTTCAAACTAAAAGCAAAAGATTATGAAAAACCAATTTGAAATTTAAATACAAAATTTTTTTTATTTGATGATAAACAATTGTAGTCATAGTCGAAGCAAACTTATCAAGATTAAAACATTTATATTTTTCTCCTCATAAATCACTCATTTCAATTCAAGGAGAAATATCAAAGTTTAAGCCTAGCATAAGCTAATCATCAAAATTTAAAAAGTTTAACCATTTTTTAAAAACAAGTCAATAATATAAACAAATTCTCAACAATTCTATTTTCTCCTCCTTTTAAATATACGAATTTAATCCAGAGAAGATATTAAAATAATGGAAGAGAAAAACAATTGTCTATGAATTTTATGTCTCTATTTTCTTTCCATAACAAAATCAATTCAAGGGGAAAATCGAAATTTTGTAATAATTATATCTACATAAATATCTATCCCCTTTTTATTAAGAGACATTCAATCCAAAAGGGAATTATCAAAATAAATTTTTTTTTTATGTTATCCCCCTTTTTATCTATATCAAAATCAATCCAAAGGGGAAACTAACAAATCAAAATTGATATCCAATTGTTGGAAGCCAAATCTGAAGCAACAAAAATAATCCAAGTCACGAATTATGTAAAATTTAACTTAGAAATACTGATTGCAAGAGTTGATACAAATTTCAACCTAGGATACAAGAGAATCTATCAAAGGTTCCACAAAAAATATATTCAACCATTATTGAAATTAAAACACAAACAAATTTAATTTCTCCCACTAAATCAATGATTAAAATAAAATCTATGGGGATTATCAAAGTTTAAATCAAGAGCGATTAGTGGAAGCAAGTTTATCAAAATAAAATCAACATTTGAAAACAAATTAATAATTTCTAAACAAAATTACTTTTCTCCCCCTTAGTATTAATTAATTTAAAAACAAGGGAGAAACATCAAAATGTGGCTTAGAGGAAGAAAAATTTATCAAAGACCATAATTAAAAAACAACATTTCAAAGCAAGTCAATGGTCTTAACACAATTCTATTTTCTCTCCCTATTCGTTATTCAAATTCAATTTAAGGGAGAAATCAACAAAACCTCATAATTAACAAATTTTTTACTCTTCTCCCCTTATATCAAGCTAATTTTAATTCATGGAAGAAGTATATTCTCAAAAAAAACAAAGCAATTTATTCCAAACAATCATCAAACTTAGCATCCGACAATCCAATAATTCGACATGTGCAAACTAGAATACCAATTGTTGGAATCATTTATCAAAATACTAATTGAATGAATAAAGCATATTTCAACCTATATATATACAAAAAAGATTAAAGCTAAAAATTAATCCAAGAAGATGTTCTACTAATCAAAGTTAAACAGTTTAATCCAAAACAATTATCTCTTCCTTTATCACTAAGACAAAAGCAAATCACGGATGAAGCCAATTCATCTTAAAAAAAAATTCTATATCCAACAATTTAAACAATTTATGAGTATATTCAATTTAGACTACTAATTGTTGGAATTCAAATCTCAAACACAATATTAATTAAAGAAGTAAGATTAGTTCAATTTAGGTACATCACAAGAATTTTCACCCAAACAAATTCAATATCATAAATTCCAAACCAAGAATTCAATAATCAAATTAAATCAATTAAAAAGAAATTGTGTACCTTCACCAAGTTTATTTCTATTTATAAAGCATTGGAGGCATTCTTGAAGCTTCTCCCCTTTTCATTTTTGGATGCTCAACCATCCAAGTCATTTAGCTCCTTGGGAGAACCTTCAACCTACAACACAATCAATTTGCCAATTTTGGTACCCAAACTATTTTGGGTCCGTTGGTTAGAGGCTTGGTTCCTTTAGGAACCCACACAAATTTAGAATTTAAATTGAATTTAGAATTTAAATTAGACTTTGCATCCAAAGGATAAGCAAATTTTGAATTAGGATTTGATTTAAATTTAGAGTTCAAATTGAAAGGATAGGAAAATTTAGATCCAAAATTTGACTCCAATTTAGCATTTAATTTTAAAGGACAACAAAAGGATTTATGGCCAACAAAATTGCAAGAATTTCAAGTAGAAGATCTAACAAATAAATTATTGTAATTTGTCTTTCCAAAGGGTTTATATCCAATACCGGCTTTATCAAAAGTAACCCTTTGTGAGTTTAAGAGCATATTTAAATTTTTGCTCCCATTAGTGAATTTAAGCACAATAGAGTTCAAATTATTATTCTTGGCTTTCAATTCACAAACATCAATCTCAAGTGATTCAATTTTATCATTAGCATCTAGAATAGATTTAGATTTAGCATGCAAAGATCCAATCTCTTTTTCACGTGATTTGATCAAAATATTCAATTCATCATTTCTAATTTTCAAACCACAAATCTCATGCTCATGACAATTAATGGTAGCAATCATATCACAATTTTTAACATTCAATGAGTCAATTTCATTTTCATGTGATTTGATAGTAGATTTCAATCCATCGTTCAACAATTTCAAATTGCTACAATCATGCTCAAGAGATTTAAAGGAAGCATTAGAATTATCAATCATGCTTTTCAATTCAACAATTTGATCCTCATAAGATTTATCTAAACTAGCATGCTTCTTGATCAAATTGCTATGCTCCTTTTTCAACAACTTTATTTATCTTTAAGCTCATTCAAAATTTCTAGCAATTCATGAATTAAGTCATCATTATCATATTGGCCATAAAGCATACGGGGGCCACATCCTCTCCTTTTTTGGAGGATGAGCTCTCTTCACTTCTAATTCTTTGATTTGTGCCTGCATGTGTTAGCTCAAGTGTTTTCCATATATCAAAGGAACTAACACACGATTGTACTTTATCGAATTCATTTTTACTTAATCCACTATATAAAATATTCATAGCTTTAGCATTCAAATTACAATTATGTTTATCTATATCATTGAATTCACAACATGGTCTAGGAAGAGTTATTCCTTTTTCAATGATTTTCCATAGCTTATAATCAATGGATTGTATAAAAACTTTCATTCTACACTTCCAAATCAAATAATTATAATCATCAAAGTGTGGAGGTGTAGATGTGCATTGACCTAATTTGTATATGTTGGAATCCATAATGTGCATATATATAACTTCAAATCAATGATATTCAAGTAAATTTCAACAATGAAATTCAAAAAATTATAGCAATGTGCACAATCAACAAAATATCACACAAAAATTTAAATACCCGCTCTAATACCAATTGTAGGTTCGATACACGCCTATAGAGTGGGGGTGAATATAGAGTTTCTAATATTTTTGTGCGATATTTTAATCTCTAATAACCCTAAGTGATTTAATGCATATAATTAAAATATCGATGACAAATATATGCATTAACGTAAAGAGCAAGGGTTAGAGAAGTGTACACAATATTTGTTTACGTGGTTAGGCAAACTCGCCTACGTCCGCGCCAAGTTCCACTTGGAGATACACTAAGCAATGGGCTTACAGGTGCCAATAAAACCATTTACAAATTGACTATTAAACGGGGCGTCACCCTTGAATAATTATAAGGTTGTTAACCTTTGAATCTTACGGGGTGTCACCCTAAATTTGACTATTGCAGGGCGTCACCCAATGATTGAACTTACGGGCGTTCAATCAACCCTATATGTGTTTCGGGTTGTCACCCTTATGTGATGAATTCTTAGGGAATCACCCTTTACAATTTAGCACAATAATAATGAAATTGGAAATTAAAGCGTAATCTATCTAATCCAAATTCTCCCAAATATAACTCGCAAGTTTTTGGGTTGAGGAGAATTGGATTTACAAAGCTCACAATGTGTACAATTCGAGTATTGATTTCGACAGGACTTCGCCTCAAATATTTGATCGTTGTAGAGAGCTTGGAGTGATCCTATATTTATAGGCAAGGACTTTCAAATCATCCTCACCTAGTTTCGGACGTCCGCATGTAGCCGTTGGAAAATATCTATTGCAATCCGTCCGTTGAAAATATAGCCGTTATGCAGAAATTTGGACTTTAAGACGCAGAGCCCCTCATCCGCACTCATCCGCAACCTCACTGTTCAGCAGTTTAGGACACAGATTCTCATCCGCACTCATCCAAATTGCACCCTGAAAGTTACAGATTCAAAGCAGACGCATTTGAGCTCGTCCGCACTCATCCACATGCGTCCGAAACGTCCCGAAAATGTCTAGAAATATTACAGATTCAAAGTGGATGCGGGGAATCTTCATCCGCAACCGTCCGCACTCATCCGAAAGACCACAAAACAGACTAGGACGTGTTTTCTCTTCCGCAATCACGTCCCCACTTCACTCCAAAATAAACCCTAAACTATATTGAGTCCTAAATGATATGCCACACTACATGGACTCAAATAAACATGTTAGCACATTAATAATACTTATTTTGAGGGTATTTTCAATAAACACGGATATAAGTATTATGATAAAAATGATAAGAATAATATCCGTAAAATACAAAAATACAACACAAAATACAACTTATAGATTTATTAAATTAACCAACAATTTATTCATTATCAAAATAAAACTTAGCCTAACAAAAAGGCTAACAAAAACTAGGTCAAGAGATATCAAATGCTACAAATGTCTCAGCCATATAGCTTCTCAATGACCTAATAAGCAGATGATGGTGATGAGAGGTGAATCGGAAGAGATTGTCAGTGAAGATGAGGAATGTGAAACATCTTGTCCATTGGAGGAACCATTAGAAGATACATATTATGCTTAAGAAGGACCTCTACTTGTTGTAATGAAGAGATCAATGACCATCCAAAACTGAGAAGAGGAATAGCAAAGAGAAAACATTTTTCATACCTGATGCAAAGTGGGAGGAAAAGTGTTTTCCATGATCATAGATGGAGGGAGTTGTACAAACGTGGTCTCCCTTGAAGTTATTGCGAAGTTGGGATAGGAGACTTTGAAACATCTCACCCCATACAAGCTAAATTGGCTCAATGACAAATATTCCATCAAGGTTACTAAGCAAGCCCAAGTTGCCTTTTCGATTGGTGGTTCTGAGGATGATGCTCTCTTTGATGTTGTACCTATGAGTGCAAGTCATTTATTGTTGGGAAGACCGTGGCAGTATGATAGGAAGGTGACTCATGATGGATTTACAAATTTTTATTCTTTCAAGATGAATGGGAGAACGGTCAATCTAGCTACCATCCGGCCCGAACAAGTAGTCCAAGACTATAAGAACATGAAGAAGGGAAGAGCAAATTCATCATTGTTTATCTCCAAGAAGGAATTGAAGAAAGTATTATTTCAGGGAGGTCCCTTAGTGCTGGTTCTTTTTAAAGAAAGGGTGGAGGAGTTGGGAACTATACCTGATCCTATTATGCTTATGTTCCAATAGAATCAAGATGTTTTTCGAGAGGAGCTTCCTCAAGGTCTTCCACCATTACGAGGGATAGAGCACCATTACGAGGGATAGAGCACCATATAGACTTGAAGATATTCATTGGTGCTTCGGTATTCTCTAAAGTTGATCTCAAGAGTGGCTACCATAAAATTCATATGCGACAAGGGGATGAGTGGAAGACCACATTCAAAACAAAATATGATCTTTATGAATGGATGGTTATGCCTTTTGGCTTGTCTAACGCTCTAAGTACCTTCATGAAGGTGATGCATCACATCCTCAAAGACTCCATGGGGTGATTCATTACGGTCTACTTTGATGACATTCTCATATATAGTGTGGATCTTCTTTCTCATGTTGAGCATCTTCAACTCCTTTTTGAGACCCTCCCAGCCATCAAACTCTTTAGCAATTTAAAGAAGTGCTCTTTTGTACAAGAAAATGTCTATTTCTTAAGGTTCATCATCACCAAGCAAGGAATGGAGGTTGAGTACTATAAAATTGATGCAATTAAAGACTGGTCGATTCCTAAGAGTATTTTTTAGGTGAGATATTTTCATGGTTTGGCATCATTCTACTAGAGATAGATCAAAGACTTTAGTACTATCATGGGGACCATCACCGATTGCACTAGGAAGAGGAAAGAATTTCAATGGTTAAAAGCATGCTAAGTGGGTTTTGAAACCATTAAAAATCATTTATGTCATGCTTTGGTTCTAGCACTTCCTGATATTACAAAGGTTTTTGAGGTTGAGTGTGATGCCTTGGGTTTGGGAATTGGGGCTATCCTTATGCAAGAAGGTAGGCCCATCGACTATTTTAGTAAGAAGCTCAAGGGGCCGGCCCTCAACTATTCGACATATGATAAGGAGTTCTATGCAGTGATCCATTCTATAGAAGTTTGGCAGCACTACCTTACCTCCAAGTAGTTTATCATACATTCAGATCACCAACTCTCTGACACATTCGCAACCAAGAAAAATTAAATCGAAGGCATGGTAAATGGGTAGAGTTCTTGGAACGATACTGTAACGACCCAGTTTTTCGTATGTCGTTAAAATGCATGAAAATTTGAAAATTTTCTTTTTAAAACAAATTAGAGTGTGATACTAAAACCTGTCTGCTACTAACTCTTTTTTTAAAATCGTTGTGAAAACCAACTTATTAAATATGCAGAAGAGTTATAAAATAAACCCTTGTAAATCATGGCAGAAGCGTAAAGAAATTGTTCAAGAAGGAAATACTAAACAATTTAAACACTGCGCCTAACAAATAAAACATGACAGTTAAATATCATTAATTTAAAACCGTTTACTCATCTTTTCCTTTGCCTGGTCATCCCGAGTCTTGTGCGTGCGAAATCATCCATCCCTACTTCATTATGTGTTTATCATCTACTTTTTATCTGTTCGTCGTTGTACCTACACCACAAGTAACTGTAAGCCTAAAGGCTTAGTAAGGAAAAGGGTTAACACAATTATGCTTATGACTCTCTTTAGTTCTTTTGGAATGGGGGCCACCCAACCTAACTCTTCTGTTACGTTCGTTCGTTTGTTCGTTCATTACCCGTACTTCGAGCTGGAGATTGGAGGTTGTCCTTTGAGATGGCCTAGTTTGATCGGCTTCTAACCTCCTTTGTGCATACTAGTCCCTTTTCCAACTTGGTGAGGGTGTATCTTAGCTGCCAGGCTAGATCCGAACTACCCATCTACCCCAACTCCCTAGTCATTCCCTTTTCTGGCGTATCTCGCCTTCTAGGTTCCTCTTTCCGGCGCATCCCGCCTATAGAGTTTCTTCCGTGCCGACGTATCCCGCCGGAGAGTTTCTTTTAGTGATGGGTGTATCCCGCCCATCCTGAAACATTCTCGTTCTTAGCATTTTTTCGTCGGGCATATCTCGCCCTCTGGGCTTTATTCCAGTAATAGGCATATCTTGCCCATTCTGAATGTTTTCTACTTCCTTATTCCTTAACATTTTTCTTCACTCATACATGTGTGAGTATCACCCTAAAGTGGCACTCCTTAAGGGTTTCTATTACATGATACATGCTCATACATTCTCAAAATGGCATGGTGCATGATGCTTCACAATATAACACTCATAGAAATTGAAGTGCGCTTAACATAAGTAACTGAAATTAAAGGTGCATATAAAAGAATGATAGCAGTAACTCAACGAGCACACAAAGATAAGTAATAACAACGGAACACCCAATAATGTGCAGCATATGGAGGAAGCAATTATAGAACTAATTAAACATCGGGGAACATGCTTGGATATGTAAGCCACAATAATAAGGGAAGTATAACGAATCACAAGCAACGTGCATATGAAAGTAAGGCATGAATTAATTAACATATTCAAGAACTTGTCATCACTTACAACTAAACAATTAACATGCTCGAGAATGGTTATAACTAGCATCTAGTTAATTATCCTAAGTAATTTACATGCTCAAAGGTTGATTTCACGCTTTTATCCTAGTTAACTAATCATACTTAGCTTTAGTGTCAAATAATCATGTTTAAGGAATAATTTACATGCTTAAAGGTTGATTTCATGCTTTTATCCATCTCGCCTTTAGAGTTTCTTTCAGTGATGGGCATATCCCGCCCATCCTGAAACATTCTCATACTGTGATTTAGTCTATTTCCAACCGTGAATCCTTACCAATTTTCATACTTTTATGCTAAGGTTTACTAAAATTTCGTTCAAGATAATTAAAAGGTTAGACATGCTTAATCATTCTCCAATAGGCAAGACTATAACATATAAATAAAACATGATAATTAATCTATGACTAGTTACTAACGACATCGAAACTGTACAGCGATTCATGGAGTCATGTCTAACAAATCCTTCACGGAAACATGCTTGATAATTGAATTCAAAAATAAACATGCTAAATGAATTCAAATAAACTAAAACCAGAAAGCTTCTATCCATAAGCAAGAAATAAACATGTACAAGCTAAGTTTATTATCCAACATCTAGTGCACAGTCCACAATTAGAGGAAACAATGAAAATCTGAAATAACATTACAACGTTCGTGCATCTTAATTCCTTAGACCCTTTTCTTTCTTTCGTTGTTCAGTTAACAATCATATAATAGTTGTTCATATTTCATTTAGTAGGCATTGAATCCATCACATTTACTCTAGCACAACGTCAAGCATTTGTCATTCGTTAGTTAACATCCATCACTCCTTGACCTTATCCTTCATCATTCTTCAACACATTCTCTACTCTTCTATCTAAGCATTTATACCACATAATAGGCAATAAAACCAAACTCAATCAACAAAAGGAAACATCACGGCAACTAACAACTAACAACAACTAACAACAACCGTAAAACACACACAGACTCATACTTGTGGTGTAGGGCCTCCAACTGACCAAGACACACCCATTTTCCTTACCTCAAAGTTTAACGTGCATTAGCATTCCGTCGTTATTCTCCTTCCTCTTTTTAACACCTTCACGATTAGAAACATTTATCATTAATAATTACAACTTATAAATTCACCCCAATTGATGGCGTCTAGAAATCAGGTTTAATACATGGTGAAAGCCTACATAATTCGATCCACATATTACAGACTCATAATTACCAACATCGAATATTAAGATTCGAATCAAGTCGTGAAACTTCACTCATCTACAAAGCGAACATTCAATGACATAATCTAATTTCGAGCATGTATTTATCTTATTAGTAAACCAAATCTGAAGCCAGAAATCGTCTAACGATGGGCATTATCCATATACTTAACGTCCAATAAGGTTCAGCCAACCATGGCCAAAACAACATAGCAATAGATATCCGACAACAATCAACGCATGTCATTATCTTTTATCCTAACAAACAATACTTGAATCATCTATTGTTATCAATAGTGGAGCACAACATGTACCAGAGACCACTCCTTTAAGATAATAGTTTTCGCAGTCAATACTAAATTCCAAGGCACAATCATGCTTCACTATAAACTACAATTACAGTAGCTAGAACCATCATACAGCAGGTAATCAAATACCATTTTTAATACCAACCGCACATGCTCAACATCAAATTCATCTAGAACACCAATCTAAGTGTAACATCAGACTAACAACAGTTAGAGGGGGAAAGATCCGTTACCTGCAGCACGCTCACAATCAGCAAGGAGGACCCGAACCGTCCAGACCGACCACCGAGGCTGGAGGCCGTCGTTCGCCCACTCCGTCGTTGCCATTCCACAAGTTACCGGCCGTACACTCCTAAGACATCGCCGATCCAAGCTCGCGACGATGAAAATTGCAGCACCCAGTCATCTTGCATCCAGCCGGTCGTGGTCCCTTGTCACCAGTCAACCATCGCCAAGCCTCTGTTGCACGACCCAGCGCTTCACCGTTCGTCGTGCCCGAGTGCTCACTCGCTGCTCTCTCTCTCTCTCTCTCGGGTTCAGTTGATCGCCACCTCTCCTCTCTCGCTCCCTCTCATTTTCTTTCTCCATCCTCTTAACCCTCTTAAGGCTAATGTCACCTTTTTGATTGTTCCTTGAACCGCCCATAAATGGGCATGAACCGGTTCTTAATTCCCTTCATTTCCTTTAAACCCTTTCAATCCAATTAATCCAAATTAATTAAACCCCCTACATTATTAATCACAATTAGTCTTATTTATTCCATAAATCTCATTCCTTCCATTCATTTCGTCTGGCCGAAGGCCATTTGACGAAATGAGGACGAAATGAGGGCAAAGCTGAACCGATTAAGTTATTTAACAATAAATCCCCACTGTCCTTTAATCAATATTAAATTTATATGTTTAAGTGTTAAATATTTGTATCACATATTAACCAACCCAAGTTGTAACTCTCAACTTATTCCAAATGTCGTTATAGGATTATTACGGATCCTATTTAACTTTCTTAATTCCATTTCCCAAATGGATTTCCATCAATTAAATCTCTAATAAATCCTCTTAAATTATAACCTAACGGTTACGTACTTGGTAATACCCCGATAAATCCAAATACCCCTAATTAACTTCCAATTATTCTTAATAAATTTTGATATATAAAAATTTGGGGTATTATAGATACCCCTATATTATCAAGTATAAGAAGGGAGAGAGAAATCAAGTAATTGATGCTCTCTCTCGAAGCTATACTCTCTTGACCGAGCTCGATACAAGACTTTTTAGTTTTGATTGGATCGAAACCATATATGTTGATGATAAGAATTTTGGAACTATATTTCAATGTTGCTTGAAGAAGGCCGAGGGCCCTTATTATTTCATGGATGGCTTCCTTTTTAAGGGAGGCAAGATTTGCATTCCAAATTGTAGCATTCGAGAGTCACTAGTGAGAGAAGCGCATTATGGTGGTTTAGCAAGCCACTTCAGGGAGAAAAAGACTTTAGAGGCTAACAAAGAACCCTTCCACTGGCCAAATCTTCTCATGGATGTTCGAAGAATTATAGATGTATTGTGTGCAAGAAATCCAAGAGCCGTATTTTATCACAAAGGCTATACATGTCATTACTCGTGTCTACACACCTCTGGGTAGAAGTCAGTGTTGATTTTGTTTTGCGTGTTCTCTGGACCGCGAGAGCCAAGGATTCAATTATGGTGGTCGTCAACCATTTCTTGAAAATGGTGCATTTCGTGGCTTGCAATAAGGCCGACAACGCTAATCACGTGGCTCATCTTTTTTTTTTTTTTTTAAGGAAATAGTAAGGTTGCACAGAGTTTCTCGCTCTATTGTTTTTTACCGAATAAGAAGTTCCTTAGCTTTTTCTAGAAGACGCTTTGGAGGAAATTGGGTACTAAATTACTTTTGAGTACCTCCTATCATCCTCATATCGATGGTCAAAAGGAGGTTGTGAATCGTACTCTGGGAGAATTATTGAGAACCATTATAAGTAAGTGATTGGCGGATTGAGATTTACAATTACCTTATATAGATTTTTCCTATAACCGACGTATGCATCGCACAACTCAACTCACACCATTTGAGGTTGTATACGGGTTCAATCCTCTCACACCAATGGACCTCATTCCCTTACCCCTTGAAGAAATTGTTAATGAAGATGGAGCTTCAAAGGTCGAAAGAGTGAAAGCATTGCAATGAAGAATGAAGCTTGTGCTAGACAAGCCTATTGGGGTCGTAAAGAAGTGGTATTTGGAAAAGGGGACTTGGTTTGGCTACACCTATGAAAAGAGAGGTTTCCACAAAATTGAAAATGCAAGCTACTTCCAAGGGTGGATGGGCCTTTTAAATTTCTCAAGCGCATCAACAACAATGCCTATCAATTAGAGCTTCCGGAAGAGTATGGATTTTTCTCTACTTTCAATGTACAAGATCTCTCACCATATTTGGGGGTGGATGAAAAGGAAGAAGATGTTCATGCCATAGATTTGAGGGCAAATTCTCAAACACCCTAGGAGGATGACGCACCTCAAGGACCTCTCACTCGTGCCTTAGCCAAAAGGCTCATCACTTTCCTGACAATTTTGTAGGTGGAGTGACCATAGATGGCATAGAGGAGGAACCCAAGTATGTTGACAAGGAGGCACCAAAGTATGTTATTACTTGGCACCATGGAGAGAACCCGCGGATGGAGCTAAGTACCCGAGAGATCATGACTAGCCAACTTGCCGAGGCTAATGAGGTGCCTTAGGGATTAAAATATGCTCTTTTGATATGTTAACATGATTATTAGTTGAATGGTTGGATAAACTACTAGAATTTTGGTTATTTTTAATTAGATTTAGGGTGATATTATGCTAGGGCTTTTTTCGGTCTTGGCCATCTTATTAGCCGAGACATCTTGCCCATTTTTGTGCTTGGAAGGACGTTTATGTAATTGATTATTAGGGCACCATTTAGGGGGATACTTAAGCCCTCCTTAATGATGTCTTAATCTAATTTGGAAGAATCATAAGCTGCTACTTCAGTTTGTTTTGGGAGTCTTCTCCCAAAGCACAAAACTGGATTCTCGTCTTGGGCAACCTCGACTTGATTTTCAAAGACTTCCAACCTCACATTTCTTTCATTCTTGGAGGTTGGATTTTATACTGTGTTCTTCCAGCAACTTGCTCAAGTTATTCATTAAGAGAGGAGAGCCAGAAGAGTGAAGGAAAAGGAGTTGGAGAGACTTCTTTCAAGGGAGTCCGCTAAAGTCATGGTTTTCGGGTTTAAGGAATCCGCAAACCACTCATAAGTTTGTGTCTGTTCTATTTGCATCATTTGGAATTTGACTCTATAATTTTTAGGGTTTGATATCCTCTGGATTGGGGTGAACTGAGTATAATTTTGATGAAGTTTGGATTTAAGCTCAAGATTTTGTGCGTTGTTCTTTAGAGACCACTTAAACTATCTTCATAGAAACTGTTTTTGGGGCAGAGTATTGTTCCGTGTATAATTTACGTTCCATAGTGTTTTTGATTGTGAATTTTGGACTAGATCTTGTTCTTTGGTATTTCTTGAAGTCTTGCAAATTTGAACGTATTTGGCTGCCTGCACAAGAAGATCTACCCGTTTGAAATTGAGGGTTCTGTTTTGACATTAGCCGATTGAACTGTAAGTGTGAATTTGCATTGTTGCACTTTGAGGTGCATCATCTGAGCAATAGGTTCATCATCTGAGTGTATCTATTCAACATCACTCGCGATAAATCTGCATCAATGTTCTCCATTCTCGCTATCAAGTCGTTTCAACTGGAACTGCCACTAGAGTGTTCTCTGCAAAGTTGGATTTTTTGGCACAGATAAAAATTATTAAAATCTTTGAGATTTTTAGAAGATTTTTAGTAGGTTAAATTTGGTGATTTATAGTAGATCTAAAATCATAAGAATATCTCAATCTTGGAGATTATTTTCGATTGAAATTCAAAGTAGGTTTGAATTTTGTGATATCTGTGATTATTCTGGCGATTATGTTTGATTTGATTTTGGGGATGATTTGTTATGGTAAAAATATTTAAATATTTTAGGATATCTTTTATATTGTGATATTTATGGTTTTCTGCTTCAATTTTTTTTTGTGAATATTTTATTAAAGCCAGTGATTTTTTGGGTCAGTTATTTTGTTCAAAAATGTGTTTTTTTGGTGATGAGATCATTAAAGTAGATCTTCCACTTTTAAATCAAGATTCGATATTTTGTTATGGTAAGATAATGATAGTGAAATTTTAAAAGATTTTGAATGACAGTTTTGATATGACAGGGCAAGAAGCGAGATATACTTACATAGATTTGGATAACACTTTGTGGGATTTGAAGAAGTATTTCTTAAATCTGGTCAACATTAGTTGTTGAATTTACCTTTGAAGATTTTTATATTGATGATCTGTATATTTCTTTGAAACGGGCAGATGAGCTCTCATTACAGACATTCTTTAAGGGTGTGGAAAAGAAAATTTTGAAGATTTAAAATTGGTTCTTTATAGCATAATTCATTTCAAGATGGAAATTAGTAGAATTTAAGGTTTTGAATTTGTTTTTTTGGGCTGGGCTAACGAGTATGCACTATGGATCTCCTCATAGAATTCATGTCAAGGTAGAGGCTAATTGTTGATATTTGAACGAGAATCGAAAAAATAAACAGAAAATAACAAACATTGTTATTTAAGTAGAAAACCTAAGATAGGTAAAAAAAAACCATGGGTAGATAAGAGAAATCACTAATCAAAATCAGTACAATGAGTTTTGCGACTCAAGCATATATTTATAAAAAAAACAAGAAATCCTAGTCATACTTGTTACAACCCGCAAGGGACCTAAGGCAGAACGGGAATGATCTGGCCTAAAGAACCAAATCGCCTAACTCTTTTTCTCTTAAGTTTTATTAATTATCAGTGGAAGACTTAAAATATTAATTATAAGTCAGAGCCCAACAAACATGGGCTTAACAAGTCCAACAGTGATATCAGATAGCATAGTAATATAATTCAAAATAAATTAAAATAAAGTATTGCGTGAAAAGTAAATTAAGGATTACAGTTACCCAATTAACGTATATCTCACAAAATAACTCTCAAGGAAGAATATTAAAATAAAAATAAAACTCTCCTGGATCTAAACTTGACTTAGTAACTGGAAATCCGACTGATGAATTCCTGAAAGGTGTCATTGTGGTGAGTTGACTAAACTCCATAAGGATTACATTTATTTATTTTAATTAAAATTATGTTTAAGCATGCATGAATTTAAAACTCACGTTTTAAAAATTCATTTTAGAAAAATGTGTATAAAAGGGCATGTGTTTAAAATTATCTACTAATATATGGTACGTAATTAAAATATGTTTTTGTTGTACTAATTAAAAATCACAATGAAAATGGAGTCACTCAGGGACTCCAGAAACATCATGTCATAGGCATATAACAGAATAAAAACGATGCTCGGTGATCGTGAAAGCAAAATAAAATACCCTGATCTGGTTTAGGGATTCGAAACCTAAAGACAAGACATATACAACTATCCTATTACATATTTTAACAACAACAAACACATTCTAACACGTCGAATGTACGTAAAATAAAAAAACCACAAATTGGGTCAATCAAACTCAGTTCGCACGACCGAGTTGATCTATAAATATTTAAATGCATGTTTAAATCAAACATATTCAGTTTAAATAAAATATAACATAAAAATCTTACGATCATAAAAATGGACACATCATTTTAATATGACACAAGTCTCAAAATATTTATTTTATAAAAATTATGCAAATGCAGTGCATAAAAATAAATCACTATCTCAAAGTTGCTACTACCAATTTAAAGCCCAATGATTTAGATCCAACAGTCCATGGATTTAACTAAGTAATTGGGTACCTATAAAAAAATAAAGTATAAATTTTTGGGTCATATTTTTATACTTTTAAGATTTCAATTTTTATGTATGTTTAATCCAATTAATTTGGTATAGAAATACCCAACAAATCTGGCCCAAAATATAAGTAGACAATGACCTAAAATGTGACTTGAAATATAATTTATGTAGGCCCAAACTCGTGGCCCAAAAAAGATTTCTAATAGAGGTTCAAAACTTGTCCAAATTGACTATTCAAGCCTTAAACCACGGCCCCACCAATGTTTCAGTCAGGCCTAGCCACAAAGTCCCGTTCATGGCCCGAACTCCTAGCCAATTTCACTAACAGACTGACTCCGCATCTTGTCACGAACATAACAACTCTAGCCGAGTCTTCCTGTCTCGGCCAATCGTCCAATCGACCGAAGCTAGAGGTTATTGTATCGTACCCCATAGCTCACCATTCACTGAGCCTTTTCCTAGCGATTTAATGCCGACAATAAACGCACAACAAAATTATCAGATTTCGTTCGACGTTCGGCCAATAACAAATAAATTGAAATCCAACTTTAACATCCAGAATTCAAACCAAAGCCAGTAAACAAAGACGTATTTGAAAAGGGAAAAAAATTAAATCTTAACCTTCGACACTACACAATTTTTTGGCCACGGGAGTTCCAAAATAAGACCTCAAAAAATTCAACACCACTCCCTCACTGAACTCACAAATCCTTTTGGAAATTGAAAACAAAGGTCTCAAAGTCTCAACCAACGAATTGAAATTTCAAGGAAGAAAACAACTTATTGATGGCAACAACAACATGATCTAAGAGTCTCAATTCTTCACTCAAAATGACTCGTAATGGTACTTTCTGATGGAGGAGTTTTGGCTAAAGAGATATGGAGACGGAGATGGAAAGTAGAGGAAATTGGCATTTAACAACCGATGGGGAAGGAAGAGTTTCGGGAGAAACTCCTCCTTGCCCGCAACGCTTACAATCGGGAGGGGGAGATGTTTTCCAAAAACGTTTCCCCAATACTGAAATTCTTAGTATTTTTTAAAATACTAAATGAAATAATATATTTTATAAATTAAAAGTACTCGACTAGCGTCAACTCCTCGTGTGAAATTATCATAGGGGAGGGGAAACACCAAAAATAGAGTAAGATAGACTGAGTTTGTAACACCATAAATATTCTAGAATATAATTGCATTAGATTATAAAGCATGATGTATTTAGAATTGATATGCATGTTGTTATGGTTTTATGTTAAGTGATAATGCTGATGGAATTGATTGTTATTGAGTGAGTTTTATGGGTTAGGAAGGTTGGGTATGAAAAATTTGAGGGACAAACTGATTGTGAACACCCTCGGTATGAGGGTGGACATCTATGTAACATACGAAAAATCAGTATATGTCTAATGTAAAGAATTTTTACGGAATATATATTTAATAGAAGAAAGTGCATTGTTCACTTAATATATATATAGTTAAATAAGAAGGATTGTCATTTAATTAAGGTAGAAAATGAAGAAGTGTAAATTCTGAAGGGTGGAGGTCGATCACCTATTGGGCGGTCGATCTCCTTTGTGAACAACTTCATGTAGAGTCTAGCAAAATTGGAAGTGGTCGATTATGGGAAGGAAGGTGATTGATCGGTGTTCACGCAAAATATTACAGTGGTTAGCAAAATGTTGAGCAGTCGATTGTCCATTGATGGTGATCGACTGGCATTCGAGAAAATGGTTTATTCTGAAGGTTTGCGGTCGATAGTCCTCATGAAGATGATTGATCAGGAATATCAACTATCACCTGAAAATGGTCTGTTGTCTCTTGGAAATTGTATGCTACCCCGATTTCATTGGCGGGTTGGGTGGTGGCTAATAGGTGGATGCTCCAAAGGATGCCTCCTTTCTAGTATATGCCTATACAGGTAGAGCTTGGGAAGCTTAGTAGTCACAGAAGAAACTTCTACTTTGGAGAGTTGTGTTGTTTGGTCATCTGGAGAAGAAGAGCTGCAGTGCTGTTGGAGAAGTAAAAAAGGAATTTCTACATAAGTGATTTGCGTCGAAGGTAAGTAATAGTGTATGTATTTTGCCAAGTGGATGCCTACAACACATGATTTAGATTGTTGTGCTTGGTTTTGCTTTTGTTGTTAATGGATATAGTTGTGAACAATGTTACTCTGTTGATTATAAGTTATTCTAGTTGCGGCCACTTACAGCTTGAATAAAAAAATTGGACAATGTTCTATTGTTTTATTGTGGGAATACGGTGCTTTGGATGTTGAGGAATATGTATATGCCTGTCAAAATTTGGTTGCTGCTATGTTAACTGGCAATGTTTGTGGAAAACTATATTAAGTTGACTCTGTTAATTGTTTCACTCACTAATGGTGACTCCCTGCTGAAAATTTAAATGGTCCTCTAATTTGCTTATTGATAAGTTTATTGAGAGTAGGTTTTGTGGAATTTCTGTTGTAGGAAATTATTTACTGCTGTGACCAATTGATTAAGATTATGTTAAAAATAATACTATTCTTTGTGATGTCTTTCATGAATTTATTGTTGCAAAGGCATAATTTTAATAATGGTCACCCTGTTATATAGTTGCTCTCTAATTGTTCTTTGTGTTTGCTTTGAGAAGTTGAATAAATGCAGCATGTTAATACTAGGTATGCTAAAGTTATTAACAAGGATAAATTATTCTTTGCTTTGGCTCATGAATTGTTACTTCAAGTTTATGCCCAACTTTGCTTATTGTAATTAACGTTGAGGATCGTATATTGTTTGAAGTACATGCATTATGAGTAGGGCATACGAAAAAGTTGGCATACGCATTGCATTATAATGAAATGAATGAAATAAAAGTAAATGAGTGTGTGAGGGTTCGGGAGATTAGTGATGGTCCTAGGTGGTAAAACCCTTGATGGATATATCTCGTCCCATGTAGGGATGAAGTGATGGTTAAACCCAACATGGACTATAGTGCTCATCTTTTCTTTTATGCTAGAAATCCCCAACGTTTATAAGGAAAAGTGAAACGTAAATGAAAGACAAAAAAGATAAGTTCTTTTATGAGGCAAACAACATAGCATACATCATCATTGCATTTCATTCTATCCCTTACTAAGCGTTAGGCTCATAGTTTATCTTGTGATGTAGGTGACGATTATGATCCTAGTGAAGTACATGTGGAGGGAGCGTGAAACGATGAACGCTCGTGTTACTCAATATTTTGGCCAGGGGGTTATGGCTCATAGAAAGGAAAATATAGTTGTTTTAAACAGTTTTAAAGTGGTGACTTGAGTAGTTTTTTAAATGTCATCAATGTTTTGTTAATTATGAATATTATGTTGACGTGGCAAATTATGTTTTGAAATCATTATTAACTTCCTCTTTTGATTACTCTAATATTTTCCCTTCGCCTATTTTATAAAATTTAACAAGCAAAAATTTTTAAATGACTAATGAAAAAAAAGGAAAAATGGTAAACGGGATGTTACAATTTAGCCCTAGAACGGACACCTTGAGACAAAACTCCTCTTAGTGTCTAGATCGTAGGTTATTTAAAAGAAAAATAAAAATGTGGGCGACCACATGTTAAGTGCAGGCGACTAAGCATCGAAGTGGACATCTAGATTTTAATCTCCTTTCGGAAGTAGGCATCCAAGATGCAGATTTGTTTAGAAGAAAAGTAGAGGTGTGGGCAACCGCAAATTGAAGAGGACGTCTAAACTGAAACCTCCCCACGGGAGTGGGCATTCGAATAATGAAATTCCCTTTGAAAAATTGAGGTGTGGGCATCCACATACATATATATAGTAAACAATTCTTGAAATACTAAATCTTCATAAATCTAAACAATATCTAAAATGTTATCTAGAGATAACATTAGTTTACCTAATCTTATTTCAAATTTTCAACCACTGCCATTGTACCAACTTTGACCTCTTACCAAAACTTATCCATTAACAATGTGATTATTAAAGAAAATTAAAATTGACCAAAAGATAATTAAAATTTGATAAATGCAAAAAATAAATACTCAAAATTTATTGATTGAGTAAATTGGAAGATATTATAAAGGAAGCTCATTAAATTTTTATCTACTCTATTTTTTTGGTGAAGGAGAATTGGAGTTTAGATAAACCAAAGACATGACGCAAAAGAGGTACAACCCCATAATCCAACACATGTTCTCACTTGGATACCCGAAGACAAACTCAAGAAAGGCTTGAGTAAATGCATGACTTGTAACTTGAGAAAGTTTGGAGGGGAAGCGCATACCCTTAGAGAAGTGTTGGAGGCAATTAGAAACTGTAGTAGAGAGAATCTGTATGCAAGATGTTGATTTGAATGATGATCACACTTAAAGTCTCACCACTCGGTAGAAGAAAAGGCTTAGTTTTAGATGGTGATTAACTTAAATTGTTTATTTATGTGACGTTTCTATGTTTTTACCCTATTAGTAAGTTTGTATTTACTCAATGGTTATTTACTAATGTGTCATGAATAAATTTTGGGAAAATGTCAAACCAACCATCGTACTTTACAATTAATGAAAAGTCAACCACTAAACTTTTTTTGCTAACAAATTAACCACTAAACTATGAGAAAAGGTCATCGTTAACATTGTTGTCACGTTTGCCGTTAAACGCTTTAATTTTGATTCACGATGAATCAATATTTTAAAAATAACCTTATAATATTGATGGCCGCTGCAGATCATATACGACCCACCAAGGGTTGATAATAATCCGCGGCAGATTAATACTGATCTACCATGACTCATCGTGCCTCGTTCTTTGTTCCTCTACCCTACTATATAAGACTCAACCGTGCACTCCGACGAGTTCACTGCAAACCATGTAATCTATACCAATGGATTCCCACGAAAAGAAAATGATGCTCAAGCGAAAAGGTGGTCCATCATAAACTCACCCGCAACCACTGGTAGAAACGACATAATCTACTCGTGAACGTCGTCAGCTTGTAACTGACCTCATCGGTCAGTTTCAACGAGCTCTACCCACCACAGTCCAAGATAGAGCACTCACGGCGAAGGGAGCAACTACCATGGTGCAAGATGGAGCACCCGTGGGGAAAGCAGCACCCGTCGAGGTGCAAGCTAGAGCATCTGCGGTAGGTCAAGATGGAGGAGCCACAGCGGCCATGTTGGCGAAATTGAAGCTGAAGTCGAGGTTAAAGCTCAAGCTCAACCCCAGCCTCAACAATGACTGGATGGAGGTGCACTAGTCTATCTCCTACCCATTGAAGTGGGTTTCCACTCCTCACTCTTCAAGACAGCTTATGCGAAGGAACAGTATGAAGATGATGTTGAACATCGTTCAATTATTGTTTCTAGAAGAGTAGACTTTGAGTCCTTGGCTAAGTTGGAAATTGAACAATTCTTTGAGCGTGCTGGCTTAGCCAGTTTATGCCGATTGGGTGGAAGTTACTATGAGAGAATTGTGTAGTTGTTTTATGCAAATTTGGAACGATCCACCCAGCCATTAGAGGTCCGAACTTATATGTTTGGATAGGAGTTAAGGCTGACTCCCAACAATCTTAACGTGATGCTTGGATGAGCGATGGAGGGACCAAGCGATCATTATTACCATGTATCTCGGGAGGCACCTTTCATCAGCCGAGGAGAAGGGTTGGCAGTGCTTAGATTGTTGCACCGGGATCCCGAGATTGGCACGTACAAGAAGCCAAAGTCTAATGAGTTGAATGCCATAGCCTGAGTGATCTACATCATCATGAAGCACACCATTTTACCTCGGGATGGACATTGAGACTATGTTAGCTGCATGGATCTCTATTTGCTTGAGAAGGTGTTCACTAGGGAAAAAGTGGACATTAGATATGTCATTTTGAGTCACATGCACGAGGTGCTGAACAACCCGGCCAAGAGTCTGTCATTCAATTGGCTCATTTTGAGGATGTTGAGTAGTCTAGGGTACCGATCTCGGAGGATGAGCCGAGAATAGATGAGAAGACCATAGATGTCCACAACAGATTGAAAGTGGACTGAATGGGTGTTACCAAAGTTGGAGGGAAATGGGTATGCAAGATCCCAAAGAAAAGAGGTACAGTGTCCTAGCAGCCACTGCCTCCGCCCCCCCCCCCCCCCCCTCCAGTTGTACGACCTCCATCCCCCTCAGTGGTTCAGCCTTCAGCCCCCTTGGAGGAACAACCTTTAGCCCCTTTAGAGAAACAGTCTCCAGCATCGCTTCTGCAGCACATGGAGGAGGATGCTCCGCAATCGATGACTCCGCCCCCTCCTCAGACATCTAATTTTACTTCGATACCTGATGAGATATCCAGCTGGATACGCCAGATGGTGAACTGACTTGTGTTATTGGAGGAGCTCTAGCAAATGGGGATGTTCCAAATGCAAAAAATGGAGGAGCGAGCAGAGGAGCGCCAGTGTGAGATGTTGGCAGCATTGTAGAGAATGGGGTAGCGAGTAGCCCCTCCACCATCATCTCCACTAGCCTCTTGAGCAGTCCCTCCAGGAGCCCCTCTAGTAGCCTTTCCAACGGCCTCTTCATCGTCCTCTTCAGCAACAGAAGACACAAACTACTTGTAAGTTATTTACTTTTTACGCAAAGTTCAGTATTTACTTTATTTGTGCGTGATGTAATAATGTGTCTGAAATTTGCAGCACCATTACCCTAAGAGGCCACCTGCTCCTCCTATCGTGCTTGCCAAGGTGTAGAAGACAGGTGCGTCGGGTGGATCACAGCCTCCACCACTTAAAACTGTGTGTGTGGTATGTCTTTGATTTCATTATATACAGGTGTCTGCACTTATTCATGCCTTATTAGTCTTACGAGCTTTTGTCAATTTTTTTTTCAGCCAAGTCAACTAATGAATCTTTTGAAGAAGTATGTTTTTGGAAATACTCGCAAGAACTTGGAGACGTGCTCAATTCTTTCGGGAAAGCTGGTCCAGGATGAGTACACCATCACTGAGATCATCTTCCCGCATCAAGTGAGGATGGCAAACATGATGAGAAGCTTTCTTTGTATCTTAGTTTAGAAGCTTTTATCTTAGTACTCATCCTTGCTTTGCGTTCTTTGTATGCAGTGCTATGCGGTGAACGAAGAAGAATACTTGGAGGTTCAACATCAAAAATTGCTATTGACAATAGGGTGGATTCACGTAAGTAAACATCTCATTTTTTTGATTTGTCATTCATGTTGCTACAGTTCTAATGTGTGGTTTACATTTCAGTCACAACCAAGGCAATTGTGTTTTATGTCATCTGTTGACCTGCACACTCACTTTCCGTACCAGCAATTGCTGGCTGAAGCAATCTCGATCGTTGTAGCACCATTTGACAAAGAGTGGTATGTCTTTTCCCTTGTGTAGATTCATACTGCTTTCCTCTTATGTGCTGATTGTTTCCTTTGCATTTTAGCCCACACGACATCTTTTGGTGTACGAGTGAGGGGTTAGGGGTCATTCGACATTGTGCGAAGAAGGATCAGTTCCACCATCACGATGATGTACCTGTGGAGGATCCATTGTACACCAAAGCGTCCAATGTATACGTGGACCCAGAGTTGTATTTTGAAATCATGGATTTGCGGTGGAAACCTAGCATGAAGAAGGCTACTAGGGTAGTTGAGATGTTTAGGGATACTGACTTCGTTGTACATAATAAAGAATTCATTGACTCTTTACATGTTTATGTTTTCTTTTTTCTGTTTCGATAATATCTGTTGGGAAAAATATCTGTTTTTGATAATATCACAGGGGGGATAGACTAAAAACAAGCAAAACTATTGCAAAATTTTTAATTTTTTAAAGCGAAATTGACTCAAACGATTCCATTCATCATCAATAAACAATTAACATGTTCATTGCAACAATTTAAGCAACTTGTACATAACATCGAAAGATACATGACGTAGGAATATTGATGGTCGTCGTGGTTACACACGGTCAATGCAGATTATTTGATAGGCCACCGCGGACTGGTAACTATCGGCCGCAGTGAGTTATCAGTCTGCCAAGACTCGTCAGATGGCTGAATTACATATTCAAATTTTTGTTTGGGGAAAAGTTGGTAATTTGACATTTTCATAGTAATCAATTTCCATTCATCATCAACAACCAAATTTATCAAACCAATATATCAATTAAATTACAACCATAACGTGCATTACAACAACAAACCAAATGAACTTCTTCGTTTATCTTTAACCTTCCTTAATTAGAGAAGACAATGCTCACTCAAAGTGACTATTAACTATGTGTCAAAACCAGACATACATCATGTACAATGGTTTCTAGAGGTTCTATAATAGGCTACCTCGAATGAACTATTATAGATGATGTATTCTTGTTTCGCCGCATGGGTAAAAGTCATTTTGGTTGAGCGTTTTTATCTCTAATCAAGGAAGGTTAAGGTCCATATTTGTGTATATTTGTGTTTGTGGACCTTGCGCATCATACTCCTGCAGAACACATTTCAAATGAAATTAGCATAGTTTAAATAACACTTGAAAACATAAATGTGATAATGGGCTCACCTGTGTCTCAAGAACTATGACGGGAGCTGTCTCGCGACTCTCTCGGGTACTGTCTCAGGGATTTGGTAAGGAACTGTATCGGAGGCTGTCTCGGGGACTCTAAAACCTATCAATGTGCCCTCCAACCTTTCTCTGCTGCCTCTACCTATGTCGTCTCTCCCACCACATGCACTGGACTCTGGGCCTCCAGCTTCGCACTAGAAATTGTGCCCCATGCCCCCACATCGACCACATGTTATGTTCATATGTCTTCTAGGCAGCACTGTACGGATTGGGGCCTCGTCCACATCCTGTATTCTTTATTTTTGCATCCTTCCAGGAAGCCTTTTAAATGGCGGTGGGATAATTGGATCAAGATGTGTCACAAAAGACCATATGATTTGTCCACTTATGGAGTGGACAAAGTGGGAGTACATCGTCATGTATGTTTCCTAGTGATAACACTCATGCACAAAGTCCTCGGGAAATCTCCTCATGAATTGAATACACGAGACTACATGGACACATAAGATGTCTGTCAACTCCCATCAGTAATAGTTACAAGCACGCCTGTCCAAATTGATAGAGTGTTGTTCGTTACTGTGGCTAACCTCAAATTGGGCAGCTCCTGCAAGTTGTAGTCTGGCAAGCCGGTTGTTGATCTGCGACACAAAAGGTCTATTGAGTGCTCCATCTTTTCATTTTTTTAACGATCCTTCCCATGATGCCTCTTCGTATGATCTTGAACATACTTAGAATTTGTTTGTCCCGGGCTGGTAAGATGCAAGCATTTAAGGATTTGCTGAGGTTGTTGAGACTTATGTCACACCTGGAGATAGAGCAAAAATGTATGTTTGACCCAGCATCTCACATCTATTCCTCTTAGATAGTTGTGGGCTGCTGAGTCAAGCAAAAATAACTTCACCATCTCTCTCTCAAAGTGCCTCTCTACTGTGGCACTAGATGCGGCCCACATTGCATCCTTGAACAACCTGCCTTCAAATTGTTTTTGAAAAATTATCATATAGGTGTCGGATGCAAAACCGATGGTCTGCTTGCCCTGCCACCTCTCCGACAGCTAGCACTAGGCCATACAAAGGTTCATATTATGAGTCAAACATTGGTACACAACGCATAACATAAGCATAGAAGGCAAAAGCAATCAACCACACTTTTGTCAGTCAGAAATAATTGTCCACCCATTGTCGATCAGGGTGTTTAGATCCTCGAGCAACAATTCTAGAAACTATCTCCAAGAAGCCCTATTTTCTACTTTAACCACTACTATAGCAATCAGATACATTCCATCATTCCCGTCGATGGTGACAGCAGTGAGCAAGTAGCCCGGATTCGCTCCCTTCAAGTGGCAACCATCCAAATAAATAACCGGTCTACGACAATTCAACAGGCCCATCATGAATGGAGCAAAACACATGTGCATCATTTTAAATGCACTCATCTCTAGCCAACATGCACCTAACTTCTAGAACTAGACCTCCGAATCTCCTCAGCATAGGACCATATGAGCTTGTATTGCTTATTGTCATCCCCTTCATTAATTATTTTGGCCGCATTTCTTGCCCTTCTAGCAAGATTGGCTTTGATGTTGACATTAAAGTCCTTCCTGACTGTCTCAATTATGGAAGAAAGGTCTCAATCAGCCTGACTTTTAAATCTGTACAAGTCATACCTTGCCACCCATTTGGCAGAGGCATGGCGACTTTCCATCTTTCTAGAGCAAGTGTGAACATCATTGTAGCACTTTATTTGAAACATCATTTCATCTTGTATTTTTTAGGTGTGCATCCACCATGTACTTTCTTCCTGGCAGGCAATCCATAATCGATGTGCATCACTATGGATGAATTTTATCTCGTGCCCATTCTTCAGTACATAATCGACAATTTCTTCTCTAATTTTATTCAGTGAACTATACTTCTTGCCAAGACTCATATGAATGAATGTGCATTCTGCTTATGGTTGGCGTCTAGACCTACTCTAGGTCATGTCCATGTCTTCATCACTACTAGATTCGCATAATGAACATTGCTCCTCCTCGTGTAGACTTGCCGAGATGAAATACAACACTATAGCAGTTTCACCTCCAATTGCACGTACCCCATTGGCCAAAACTGTGGACGTCGACCACACTTCAACTCGACAATTAATAACAGATTCCTTAACATTCTGAGATGCCATTTGGCATTTAACAAATGTTTTAACTTCACCAATATGTGGTTGACTTCAGCTCTCAGAAATCTCTAGGGTTCGCTAATCGTTGAAAAAATCTTTAAGAAAATTGTGAGGAGTGTACTGTTAATTTATACAAGGCGGACAAGGCATAATGATCCGCAACGGATTAGTTTTAATCCATGACAAATCATTATTAATCCGCAAAGGATTATTGTCAACCTACGGCAGGACGTATATGATTTGCAGAGTGCCATCAATATTATAAGGTTATTTTTAAAAATATTGATCCGTGGCTGATTAGTAGACGATCCGTTGTGGATCAAAATTATAATGTTTAATGACAAAAGTGACAGCGATGTTAGTGGCAACCTTTTCTCATAGTTCAGTGGTTAATTTGTTAGCAAAAAAAGTTTAGTGATTGACTTGTCATTGATTGTAAAGTACGTTTGTTGGTTTGTCTTTAGCTAGTTTATGTAAAATCCATGAATTTTATAATAAAAAATTTCACGTATTAATTTTTTGCGTAATATTTGGTCAAAGTGTTGAAAAGTTGAGTGTTTTTTCGTGTTGTGGCCACGTATGAATTTCCGGTGAACTAGTCAAAATCAATAAATTTGGTTATTAAGAAACAGTAAATTAATTGAATAAAAGAATTTGGTAAATTATTTTGGCTAAAGAATCATTCTCAGTTAGCATTTGGAACGAATCTAAATTTAGATTAGATTTATTTAGTATATAAAATATATTTTAATATATATTTTATTGATTAAATAAATTAAAAGACAAATAATAAAATAAAATAAGGGTTACCTTTCCATCCCACAGCCAAGAGCGAAGAAATGCGAGAGAGAGAGAGAGAGAGAGAGAGAGAATTGAGAGATTTCAACGACAGATTTGGGTTCCCGACGTCAATGTCGTCAACTTTTGTGAAGGCATTTTGTGAGTAAATCTGTTTATCCCCTCTGATTTTGAAGCTAAATTTTGGACAATTTGTTAACTTCAGATTCAAGCTTTAAAAACTCAAATTTGATGAACATTTCTATTTTATATTAGTAAAATTGAAGTTTTTGTAGGATTATTTGTCATTGGAATGTGAAAAAAAAGGAAAAACTGAGTGTTTCTGGCAAGGAAACAACACTAGAGTTCTATTCCGATCAACCACTGGTCATGCCACGTCAACCAGAGTTGACCCTACATGTGTTGCAAATGCACGGGTCAAATTTTGGTTTACCAAATTGCTTGTGATGTCCACAGCGGTCAACCGCATTGGTCGGTGCGGTTGATCGCATGTGCACAGTCAATCACAACAATGTTGGTCGGCCAAAGCACTATTCCTAGTCGACCAAAAAATTGACAAATTGTGCAAATTGACTCTTGATCGACCGCTACATTGTTCTTGGTCGATGGCACAATGCAGTTTCACATGTTTTGAGTCATTTACACTTCAGTTGGGTTCCTAGTCCCAATATAGAACCCTTCCTCCTCTCCCTTATGATTCATTGATGAGAATTCTTGTCTTTTGACATATTATTAGGCTCAGACAACTTTGGAGACTTCAATACAATTCCTGAGAAAACTATTGTTCTGATCAGTAAAAGGGAATGCCAAAAAGGTAGGGATTTTTACACTTGTTCATTGCATTGCATCATGTTTTTGAACTAATATTTTGTGGGGTACCACAATGGAAAACCCAACGGGGACTTTGTATATGTATGTTTTCTCACGTTTATTTTATTGTACATAGTTCTATTGATATTATGTGCATATATTGGGAGGATGACTCCTCTTGATGCTTTAGGCAGTCTTTGTGCTAAAGCATCATGAGGCTATCCGGTGCAATCTTGTATTGTGAGAAGATTGACTGTTTGTACGTGTGAAATGGTGAAAGGGCACAAGTGACATGTCTCCAGATTTCGAGCTCTGGACGTCGAAAGGGTGATAAGGTGGTGATGAAGTGCTCCTTGGGTTTTAAGACCCAGAACCTAGCCAAGGTTTAGTCACACGAATTAGAGGTTGTCAATTGCTGGGTTGGCTCGCCTAGCACCTTTCCTATTGACAGGTGATGTGATGGCTTGTAGATCCGCTCGCCGACAACCCTCGTCAACTTGGATACAATAGGTGGCTGGTTGAGGAGCAACCCAACACTGACAACCTTATTCATTATTGATATCGTGGATGAGTACACCATCTTGTCTACGGACGAGGGTACCATCTCCTTCTGTCTCATGAGGTGTTTCTATCGACAAATGGCCACCTATTCTATAGTGAGTGTCGGATAGGTCATTGTGTGACCATTTCTTTTCATTGATGACATTTTCAGATTGGAAAACAATGTTGGCATATTTTTGAGATAGAATTGTCTATGTATATAGCACATTTTGACAAAAGCCTCATCAATGGCCTTAGGCCTTTTTAATAAAATGATAAAGAGTTTTATGATTAAAAATCCATGTACGGTAGATGAGAAGCATGACATTGGTTTTCTAAAGGATGAGAAAGAATGTTTCTACATGCATTGTATCTAGTCTAGATTTTCTTACTGAGTTAGTCACTCACTCGAAATGACTCTCTCACATTCCAAGTAAAGGCAAGAGCAGGTAGGGACTCACAGTTGGAACTCTCCTTTTTATTCCTATTTAGTTTGGAGTGTTTAAATTATTTTCTGGTGAGGATATTATTCAATTTCTATAAACTTATAACTGTTGGTTGGATTTATTGCACAGTACTTTATATTTCATTTCTTTTATGTAGTATTATTCTTGTGATCACTATACGAACCTAAGCCCACATTTCTTAGACATGTTTAAATTATAAAAGTCTTCTGCTAGAATCCTAGCCCTGGGTTGGGTGATCGGGTCTTCTATCGGGTCTTCTATGATAAAATTATGTTATATTTCATATACAAAAGAAATAGCAAAACGTGAACCACAAATAAAATTATGTTGTGATAAAACAACAAAATACTGAAACTCAAATAATTATAGTAGAATTAGAAGATTATCTTAAAACACATATAGCATGAATATAACTTTATCTAAATCCATAAAACAAATGGAAAAGAATTTATTAGAACAATTTAACGAAGTAAAACAACAACATAGAGAAATTCAAATAATAGGTGAAGCATTAAAAAATAGTCATACAGAAAATTATAAAGAATTAACATAAGCAAAAAATATTCTTTAAAATTTTTTAGAAAAATTCGAAAAAAGTATTGAAAAATAAAGTCAACAAATAAATTATGGAAAAAGATATTTTAGAAATTATAGAAAACTTACAAACAATTATAGAAAAACAAGAAAAAAATAGATGTATAACCACAGAAGACGTAGAAAAATATATGGAAAGAATTGGAAAAAGACAAATAAAAAAATTAATCATTCAACCACCTCTACCTAGGTAATGGAAAAGTTAGAAGCACAAATAGAAAAATTAAATAGTTTATTAGTTTGTTTAGATATTCCAAAAGAAGACGAAAAAGTAGATCAATATTTACTAATGAATAACGAAAACATAGAAAACAATGAAATAGTTTTCAATTATAAATTAGACATAAACTCTTATAACAATCCTTATGAAAATCCTAATTATATAAAACAAGATATACTAGAATCTAGTAATAGTAGAAAATGAACATACGAAGAAACTCAAGATACAGAATTTAACTACTATATGAATAAGCAAGGATACTATTACAATAAAAAAATGGACAAAAGAACCAATGCAATACATACCAAAAATAGAAAATACTCAAAATTCAAATATACTAAATCTTGATTTTGAGGAAAGACTTTGCCCACACCCAAGTTCAAGCATTGTTTGAGCTTGGTTGGTATTAGCTGCTGATTTCGCCCTGAGGGGCATTTGTAGAAGAGGATGTTTTCTAGAGTTATATTTATAGAGTGGAATTCGTGTTAAGGTGGAGATTGTTATGGTTCAATGTAAACTGGATTCTAATTGGGCCAGACCGGTTTGGCCCACATTGGATACTTCCTAATTCTTGCAGGATTAGGGTTTTCAAATTCCAATATGACTAGGGTTTTCTTTATTGCTATAAATATATGTTTGAGCCGCAAAGCTCATTGTACCAATTTCTATTAGTGATTTCTCTCCTCTGCCCGTGGTTTTTTCCCGTATTGGGTTTTTCACATAAAGTCGGTGTCTACTGTTTTCTCTTTATCTTTTCCAAATCTCGTTCGTTATTTCAACAAATTGACTTAGACAAACATAGACACATAAACAGTAGAAAGAATAAAGGAACAATGTAAGTTATTACCAATATTATATAATCCAAAAATAAATGATTTCTTAATAATATAAACAAATGTTTCGAAAGACACCTGGGCATGATGCATGTTAGCCATAATAAATGGCAAAGAATTATTTAACCTTGATGAATCAAGCAATCTAATCAGCATGGAAAAAGCAAAGAAGCAAAAAGGAAATATTTTAGACCCGCAAGCCATAAAAAGCTTCAGTGTCAAAGAATCAGAGCTTCGGCTCACAAAGAGCTTCAGCTCAAAGAATCAAATTTTTGGCTCACAAAAACAAGAAATATTCAAACATGAAATAGAGCCACAACTCAAAACAGAAAAGCATCCTGTTAAGCTATGCAAATACTTATCTGGAACCTTTTCAAAAACATAACATAACTATTCTATACAAGAATTAGAGACATTAGTGTCTCAAAATTCTAAAAAAATAGAAAATTGAATTATTGGGAACAAGAATTGAATTAAGAACAAATTCAAAATATGTGACGGGTTTATGGAAATATAAATTACAAGAAGATCATCGAAAAGGATGGCTTATCAGATGGCAGGAACAAATTACTAAAAAAATAGTAACACAAAAAGAAGTAATAAAATTAATAGCACAAGATATTTTAGATACTATTCAATTTTTGTATACAACTAATAAAATTTTAGATAATAAATTAGAAGAAATATGTAGTGACAATCCACTTGATAATATAAAAAATACAAATAAAGAAGAAGTTATAATAAAACTAAAAGATCCTCTAGCAGAAATAAATATACCAAATAAAATTTCTTATAGTATAAAAGACATTGAAGAATTTAAAATAGAATGTGAAAATCTTTTAAAATTAGAAATAATTAGATAAAGTAATAGTCCTCACAGTGCACCAGCTTTCTATGTAGAAAACAATAATGAGATAAAAAGAGGAAAACGAAGAATGGTTATCAATTATAAAAAGATGAACAATGCAACCATAGAAGATAGTCATAAACTTCCTAAAAAAGATTACATTTCAGAAAAAATTAAAGAAAAAAATTTATTCAGTACTTTAGATGCAAAGTTAGGGTACTGGCAATTATGATCATCAGAAGAAACAAAAAAGTTGACAGCTTTTAGTTGTCCTCTACAAAAACATTACGAATTGAACGTATTACCTTTTGGATTAAAACAAGTACCATCAATATACCAAAGATTTATAGATAAAAATTTAGAAAGTTTAGAAGAAATATGTTTAGCTTATATAGATGATATTATTATGTTTACATCAGGAACAACAGATAACGATATAAATGCAGTTATAAAAGTATTAGAAATATATAAAAAAAAAAGGATTAATTATATCAAAAAAGAAATCAAAATTATTAAAAACAGAAGTTGATTACCTAGGATTAAAAATCAATAGTAATAGAGAAATCTAATTAACTCCTAATATACAAGAAAAACTAAACAATTTCCCAGATGAACTACAAGACAGAAAACAAATACAAAGGTTTTTGGGATGTTTGAATTATATTGCCGAACATGGTTTTTTAAAAGCTTTAGCAAGAGAAAGAAGACAATTACAAAAGAAAATATCAGAAAAATAAAAATGGATGTTAGGATTCAGTGTGACCCGGATTCTAATTGGACCAGGGCAGTTTGCCCACATTGGAGGTTTCCAAATTTCTGTAGGATTAGGGTTTCCAAATTCAAGTATTACTAGGGTTTCCTTTATTGCTATAAATATATGCTTGAGCCACAAAGCTCATTGTACCGATTTCTATTAGTGATTTCTCTCCTCTACCCGTGGTTTTTTCCTGTATTGGGTATTCCAAGTAAATTCGGTGTCCACTGTTTTCTCTTTCTCTTTTCCAAATCTCGTTCGTTATTTAAACAATTGGTATCAAAGCTAAGGTTGAGGTTCTCTATATCAATTTTCAAAAATTGTTATTAGAGCGAAGTTGAAGATTTCTGAAAATCGAGGTTTTTGGATTTATCGGAGGTGGAACGAGTTTTTGTGATTTGGTTTTGGAAAAGGAAATTGAAAAAGAAAAAAAATTTTATTTCTATTTTCTCCCTGCCCGGAGCTGCCCTCCTCTGCCCTGCCTGAAGGATCTCTAGCCCAAAACTGCTCGAAGCCCTGAAGACCGACTTCTTCTCCAACGATCTACCCTGCGTCTTCGGCAACTCCAACACCGAAGACGTCCAACGATGATCCGAAGCAGCGAAGAAATACCAGCGAGTGTCTTCTTCTCCCGAAGCCGAAGACAGAAGCTGCCGACCCCTTGCGTTGCCCTCACACGTAGAGAAAGATGAGACCAAAGCCGCCGCTCCGACTTGCCGCACTCCCGCCAACCGATCTATTCAGTAAAGAAGAACAGAACCACGCCTCACAGTCGGCTGAATACTGAGAGGACAGTGGAGCCGTGTCACACCTGATCCGAAGCGTCCATGAGCGTCGTTACGTGTAGAATAGAGGAGAAAGCCTGTCTATTGACGGATTTCTGCCCGGCGTTTCTGTGCTCGATTCATCCAGAGCCTTGGCGTTTTACAGTGAACAACGCTGCCGTCTTCTTCGAACATACAAGTGAATTGCTGATTGGAAATTTTTTTGCTTTTTCAATTTATCTGGATTTGCAGGATAATTCTTGTTTGATTGGGTTTATTGGATTATTCTGGAATATTTGGGATTTTCAATTTTAGTGCAGATATTCTATCAGATTTTTTGGAAGAAAATTATGATTTTTGGGGATGACTTCAATGATATATGAAATTCCGATGTTGGATCGGAATACGAGATTTTTGATATGGCAGGTAAAGATGCAGGATATTCTTGCTCAGATGAAATTAGACAATATGTTATTGGGGGTCGATAAAATGCCAGCTTCTTTGACCGAGGAGGAAAAACATCTTAGGGATAGAAAAGCATTATCTTTCATTCGTCTTCATTTATCAAATGTAATTTTGGAGGATGTGTTGAAGGCGAAATCTGCTGCTAAAATATGGACAAAATTGAAAGTATTGTCCATGCATAAAACCCTGATGAGTAAGCTGCATTTGAAGGAGCGGTTATATTTTCATCATATGAGAGAAGGAACTTCGATTGAACAACACTTAACTACATTTAAAGAAATTGTTTCGGATTTGGAAACAATGGAATGCAAATATGATGAGGAAGATTTGGGTTTGATTTTTCTATCTTCATTGCATGCATCGTACAATATTTTCTAGGATACTATTCTGTACAGTCGGGACACGTGGACTCTAAAGGAGATCTACGATGCTTTGCTTTCAAAAAAAAGGATGAAGCACCTTATAGTTGGATCTGGAACTCAAGGAGAGGGATTGATTACCCAAGGTAGAACATTAGAGAGGTCCGATAAAGGGAACAGTAATAGAAAGGGTTCGTAAAGCAGATCAAAGTCCAGGAACAGAAATAAAGTTTGTTTTTTCTATCATAAAAAGGGGCATATTAAATCTGAGTGTTATAAATTGCTGAAGAAAAGAAAAGAGGAAGCTGATCAGAAGGGAAAGCAACCAGTGAATTTAGGTGAAGCAGTTGTCGCTGAAGAAAACAATTGTGAATCAGGAGGAGATCTTCTGGTAGTGTCTGATGGAAATTCAAAGCCATCCGAGGAGTGGATTCTGGATTCGGCCTGTATGTTTTATATGTGTCTCAACAAAGATTGGTTTTCGACATATGTGCTTGTGTTAAAAGGTACAGTATTGATGGGCAATAATTCATCGTGCAAGATAGCAGGGATTGGTTCGATCAGAATAAAGATGTGTGATGGAGTTGTCAGAACACTTAGTGACGCGCGACATGTTCCCGATTTTAAGAGAAATTTGATCTCGTTGAGTACTCTTGATTTGAAAGGGTACAGGTACACCTGTGAAGGTGAAATTTTGAAGATTAGTCGTGGTTCTCTTACTATGATGAAAGGACAAAGAAAATCTGGAAATTTATATGTTCTGCAGTGATCTACAGTTGTTGGGGATGCTGCAGTTAGTACTTCATTGTCAGATGAAGATCTCACCAGATTATGGCATATAGGTCTGGGGCATATGAGTAAAAATGGGATGAATGAGCTTAGCAGAAGAGGACTTTTGAATGGTCAAAGCACAAGTAAATTACAGTTTTGCGAGCATTGTGTTTTTGAGAAACAGAAGAGAGTTACATTCACTACAGCCACTCCGAGTACGAAAGAAATACTAGATTATATCTACTCAGATCTTTGGGGTCCAGCACCGGTGCCTTCCAAAGGAGGGACACATTATATGCTGACCATGATTGATGATTTTTCCACAAAGATTTGGGTGTTCTTTCTAAATAAGAAAAGATATGTATTTGCTACATTCAAGGAGTGGAAACCTTTAATTGAAAAACAGACAAGACGCACCGATAATGGGTTAGAGTTTTGTTCGGGAGAGTTCAACTCTTTCTACAGGTTAGAAGGTATTATGAGGCATCTGACAGTCTTGGGTACTCCAAAACAAAATGGAGTGCCAGAACGAATGAATAGAACTTTAATGGAAAAGGTTTGGTGTATGATTTTAGATTCTGGTTTACCTAAGTCATTTTGGGCTGAAGTTGTTGCTACTTCTTGTTATATTGTAAATCGTTCTCCATCAAATGCTCTTGATAAGAAAACTGCTGAAGAAGTTTGGTCTGGTAATCCTGTTGATTATTCAGGTTTGAGAGTATTTGGTTGTCCTACATATGCTCATGTTGATAATGGCAAGTTAGAGCCCAGATCATTGAAATGTATATTCCTTGGATACTAGTCTAGTGTCAAGGGATATAAGTTATGGTGTCCTAAATCAAAGAAAGTCATATTGAGCAGAAATGTGGTATTTGAGCTGCTATGCTTGGTAATTCATCTTCTAAAGGCTTGATAGATAAGACTAATCATCTATCTAGTAGTGAGGTTGTGGTTGAAGTTGAATCAGGGTCAACATCAGAGTCTTCAGGTCAGACCAACTCAGATAATCAGGGTGATACCTGTAACAACCCGATCCTAATTTCTTCCATTAGACGATGTAATCAACTTTGGAGGAATGTATTGGCGTAATATATATTTACATCATCCCGGTACATGTTAAGTTGTGACTTATAATACATGGAAATAGGATTCGAATAAAAATTAGTCGAAAAAGGGAATGAGTGAAGGTTAGGCGACTTTGGACACCACGCGGACGAGGTCCGGCGTCCGAACGAGCACTTGGGGACGAGGTCAAGATGAATTTTCACATCCTGAGCGACCCAGTCGTCTTGTAGACGAAGCTGTGGACGATACGGATGAGAACAAGACGCGTCCGTATCGAATCTGTTTAAGTCTAGAGACTTTAGGACGATGTGCGGACAGTGCGGACAAGGGCAGCACGCGTCCGATTTGAATCTGTCCAATTCCTGGACACATTTGAACGATACATGCGGATTATGCGGACGAATACAGGATGAGTCCGCATCGAATCTGTGCATCTTATGGACACTTTCGGATGACGCAGATGATACATGCGGACACAAAATGACATCTGAAACTGGACAGCGGATGGTACAGATAAAGGTGGGGACCCCAGTTTCCGTCCAAAGTCTCAGATTTGCCTTGAAAATTAGTCTTGCAAACGATATGTGGATGCGACTAAGTCATATGCATCTCATCCGAATCGCAGCAGATCAGCGACAGGTTAAATTTAATCAGAACGAAATGGATAGGAAAACCAATAAAAAATCAGCCAATGCCTCTCACTCCCACATTCCTGACCCACTAGTGATTTGTCCCCTGCATACCTCCTGCCACTTGTACGGTTGGTCTGCCAGGTGAGTCCATTTAGCTCAAGCTCCTTCGCCTTTCCCTCCATTTTTCGTTGGGTTTGGGTTCTTCTTAGGAGCTGGAGGTGAGTTCTGCGTGGGAGTTGGGGAGGGCTGCTGCTAGAAATTAGGTCATCAACAAGAAGGTAAGGAGATGGGTTGTCTTGGCTATTTGGAGGCCCTACACCCAAGTAATAGCGTGTGTGTATGAACGTACTGATTGTTGTTCATGATTTAAACTCTGTAAATTTCTTGTATGTCTTAACTCTGTAGTCCCTTTTGCTCTCTCTTTGGTTGATACATTTCTGCTCCGTCTACTGTGATATTCTTACTTGTTTTGTTGCCATGTTGGTCACCAATTTACATTCTCTAGATGAATATGTTTCTCTAGATATTGTGTTTAAATGATGACAAGATTGTAGAATGGAAAATGAGTCCGTAAAGTAATATGGGCTGTCAAGGAGAAATGAGATATACTTTCTATTACATTCTAAATATGTTTACTTTTTGTCATTCTTTATATATATCCTTGTTGTGACTATTAAAACCGTAAATCTCAATACCTTGCAATAGTTTCTACTGCAATTATATTCCAATCATATGATTTAAACTTTGGAGCATCGTTTAATATCTATGTAAGCACCCTAATATTATGAAACATTAGATGTAGTTCATTTTCCATGCAATACACTTATGCTTGTAGCACACTTTCTAATTGTGTTTGGGTTGTATGAAGCTGTTGTTATACTTGTTGCACAAAAGCATGTTTAAAATGATGGATTCTGTTGTCGTTTAAAAGTACGTTAAGAGATCCGTTTCTGTATTGCACGTGGTTATTCGCTACCGTTTATAGTTTTGGATAAGCATGTTTCAACTGCTCTGTTTTGATACTTTCGCTGCTACAGATAACCGATTAAGATGTGTGTCCTGCTGTTCGGTCGTTAGCATTTCGCTGCTGTTCTAGTCGTTAATAAGCATGTTATCACTGTTTTGTTCGAATATTATCATTTCTGTTACTATAGTCATATAACAAGCACGTCCTCACTGGCAAAATTACAAATATTCCTACTACAAAAGAAAAAGAACTAATAAACTTGTTTGAATATTTTTAGTATTCTGTTTATTCGAACTTCTTACTAAATATTTTGTTCCTTCTAATAAATTTGTTGGTATTATTACTAATTTTTGTCGAAAAGGAATAGCTAGATTTTTACTAAATTGTGATTTCATTTCTAATAATTGTAATTTTTATAAATTTTGCTTATCCATTTCATTTATTTTATTCATCTTCTAAGTTTGATAACGAGGTTCTGATACCAATTTTTATTAAGTTATTAAGTTATTCTTTTATTAAGTTATTATGTTATTCTTTTACTCAAGGCTCGTATAGTTTTTAAGTTATTAAGTTATTCTTTTACATAAGGCTCTTATAGTTTTTCTCAAATCTTTTAATGTTATTTCTCTTTCTTCTATAGGAATTTTATTCTGTAGATGCTTCTTTTTTTTCTATTAAGGGAATTGATCGTTCTATATTCTTTCCTTTCGTTTATTATAGGTATTATTCTATCTCCTTTTGTTTGTTCTATTGGAATAGCTTCTTCTCCCAACATTATTCCATATTTAATTATGTTTTTTTCAAGATAATTTTTTTTTAATTATTTCTAGAAATGATATTTCAAAGTTATGTTTTTCTGATAAACAAAAATATGAGTTTCTAATTTTTCTTATATCTATGATTCCATCGAATATATATGCAAAGAATTCATTTTCTTTTCTTATTTCAAAATAATTATTGGATGATGAAGGTATATTATCATACATAATATCTTAATATGCTAAACAATGTGTACCTATTGGGGTGATGTTTTTATTCACTTTGTTTTTCTTGATTCTTCGATTAGTATGATCCCTCCAGAGTCTTACCTCAAGGATCTAGCTTTCAGCCTAATAGTAAACTTCAGGGATTTCTCCCAAGTCAGTACCATCTAGTGCTCATGGATAGAAGGGAAATGAAGAAAATTGAAGACTTACAAAATTACTTCACTTCATTTCACTCTGAGTTCTCAAAATTGAGAGACTCATTTATTTATAGAAGGGGGACAGTCTTCTTACAGACCCTAAGGGATAAGATTTCCGACAAACTTTACAAACTTTGATAATGTCAGGATAAGATTCCTGACTGACTATACAATTTTACTTTAATAATTTTACTGTACAATTTTTGTTGTTTTGCAGAAGTGCTTCTTTTCCGTAGTGCTCCACTACATTATTGCTTCTTTGTTTGATTCTTTTGTTATGTCAGCTCATACTGCTTTCACTGCTACTTCTACTTTCTTGATTCCTGCTTTTTTGTTCATTGGAATAATTACACATGTGATCCTCGCTGACTCTAATTGATAGGCATAGTTTTTCTTTTATATTTTCAAGAAGATAAGCAAGTTTTTCTCCTAAATTGTAGAATCGTGCTTCAAAAGCTGATAATCCCTTCAGTTTTGCTTCTGATATTGGTAGTGGGCCAAAAGAATGTATTGCTAACGTAATTAATCTTTGTTTGACTGCCTGGGAAAATTCATTGTGATTGGAAAAATACTCCAGCTAGTAGTTTTGCTTCCATATTTTCTGGTATTGTAAAATTGTCGTATTCATCCCTGGTCGGATAGTTTTGATTTGATACGCCAAGTGTTGCTATGGCCACTAGGATCGCTGAATAATGGATATGATGAATGAATCCTTAGGAATATTTCTCTGCCTTTGGCAAACTTGTCGAAATACAATTTTATTACTAACTTAATTTTCAAAGGAAATTCTTCAAAATCCTTCATATTAGTTGAATAGATAGTATCACCTAATCCATGTTGGAAATAGTCAAAGATTAATAAGGGTGATGCTCTTGATAAGAATACTGCTTTTGGTCCTAGTCCTCTTATTTTTTGGTAGAAATTCATCGTAGTACGAATTTCTTGGTAATTCATAATCGAATCCCAATATTTTTGGAACTTATCCAATCGTACTGTCTTTATTAGTTCTTTTTCTTTAGTAGTAGGAATATTTGTAATTTTGCCAATTACTTCCATCCTTCTTCCCATTCTCTCTAGTTCTTTTTTGGCTAGTTCTTTCTAGGATTCGGTTAAAGCATTTTGGGCTTCTTCCTTTCTTCCATATGATTTGTGGATCACATTCTTTCCTTGTATATGCTGAGCTACAATGGCCCAGTCATAATAGATTCCTCTTAATGCTCCATTAAATATTATGTACCATTTCTTCCTTCTTTCTTCATCTTTAACTGTCTCTTTTTCTTTTTCTTTTTCTATTTCTTTTTACCTTGGGTTGGGTGATCGGGTCTTCTATGAGGATTGGATTGCCTAACCCGGTGACTCTATTAAGCCCGCCTCTGGATCATGATAGTTTATTAGGGAAAATTCGTTTAAGTTAGGTCATTAGACAACGTAATATCTCAAAAATTATCATACAAAACATTATAGGATTAAGTTAAGTAGTAAGTAATTAAGAAAAAAAATAAGCGATAATTAAAAAGTATTAGGTAAAATTATAAGATTTGGAATAGAGGTGGTTGATCAAAATTATAGTGATCGACCAAAATGGAGAATAAGTAAACCTTTTGTGGTTTTCTTGACGACCAAATTCAAAGTGGTCAATCAATTTCAACACAAAGAGCAAGTCCATAGGGTAGTGGTCGATCAAAAAGCATTGTGGTCATTCAATCTTAAAGACAGATTGTAAACATTGTGGGAAACAATAGATCAGCTCAAGGAAGTGATCGGTCGATTTCAAAAAAATTGTAAAAGTCATGAGAAGTGGTCGATCAGCTGGAGAAGTGATTGACCGGTTTTAAACAGATTACCGAGTTAGCTAAGTCCAGTCGATCGATTGATGAGGGAGCGATTGATCATGGTCTATACATATTGTAAAGTTTAAAAAGAGTGGTCGATCATTGAACGACCGGTTTTTGTTAATAGGCTGCTCACGGGCTAAATGGCGGTCGATCATGGGGCAAATGGTGGTCGATCGGCTTCAAGACAGATTGAGCAGTAATTCAGCCTAGGTAGAAGGGCAGTCGCTCAACGAGGTTCGTGGTCTACCAAAATGTGTGAAAACTCACCAACTCACTCTAAAATTTTATGTTCTAATTGGTTAAAGCGTGATGAATCATCACACTTATGCTTTGGTATGAGAACACCTCCAGCTTAAGGCTGGTGATGGTAGTTTATACGTTCAGAAGGTGAAAGTTTGAGGGGATAAAGGAAGAAAGAATTCTCTGAACCTTGGAAGCTCTCTCCCTACTCCTTTCTCTGAAGTTTAAGGTAATGAAGTCATCTTCATTAATTGTATCAGTTTTATGAATTCCTAGTAGTGGTTATGAAGAAAAAGGAATAAATGTTGAGGAAAATGGTAAAAGTAGATGGATTATGATGTTTGATGTTAAATTGTTTAACTTCTTGAAACTTTTGGATAAAATTACTTACGCATAATGTTAAGGACGTTTAAATGAAGAAACAATATGGGGGAAATTATGAAATTAGTTAAGAATAAGGAAGGTTATAGAAGTTTGAAGCAAATAAAATCAAGGTGGAAACCCTATATTATATACTTGATAAATTGTATGGTTATTGATATTATGCTTCATTATAAAGGTTGTTGAATTGAAGGGGTGATTATTGAAGAGGACATTTCAAGTGTGGACTTGCATTAACAACTCAAGGTAAGCAATGAATTTATGTTGCCCTTTTGGCTGCATCACAAGAATAGGAAATGTTTTATATGTTAGAATTAAGATTATTGATTTATGAGATATGATGTCCAACTATTGAATTGAGGTTATGTGGTCATAAAGTGTATTAAGAGTTAAGTCTTAGGTTTATGGTAGACTTTAATGATTTAAGATAGAATGTATATGTTAGGACTATATTGTCTTAGAGAGTTTGATATTGTGGATGATAGGTACTGTAATATCCCGAATCTTCGTTGAACTGAATGCATAGCTTAAGTGATAACATTGGGGATATTAGGAGCTGAGTTGGACAAGTAAAGATATTGGTCAAGAGAAATGCATTTGGAATAAGTGAATTATGATACCCCGTTATGTTCATAATTAGCTTAAGAGAAGAATTGAAGTCAATTGGAGAACAATTTGGTGATATTGGAGCTATATTGGACGATATCAAGTGGATTGATGGTCAGTGGGAATATTGAGAGAAAATATATTTGGACACATTTGGATATTGTAAGGAATGAGAGCTAGTTAATAATAAGGTTAAAGATATAGAATTTATTGGAATTAACCTGGGTAATTTAAGACATTAGTCAAGTGAAACATATTTGGACATCTAAGTTTGAATAGTTTAGATGAGTGATTTATTAAGGACATAGGTATATATATATATATATATATATATATATATATATATATATATGTAAATATAAAAATTAATGAGGATATATATGTATGTATATTGTTTAGAATATGTATATTTGAAGAAGAACATGACAAATGATTGTTTGAAAGAGTGGTTGATCATTGTGATTGTTGAGACAACCGGTGTGATCAACCTGTAAACAAGAAAATGGGTATGGAATATGGGAATTGAAGGAGTGGTTGATCATTGTGGTTGATTGAGAACAACTAGTGTGATCAACTTGTAAACAAAAGTGGGTATTGAAGATGGGTCTTGAAAAGTGCGGTTGATTGTTATCAAATCATTTGTATTTATAAAAGAAGAAATAATATTTATGTTCATGCATTTCACATTAAGGAATAACATGAATAAAACCAAATTCTGAAGGGAGTGATTTGCGGTCGATGATGGCGGACGTTCGGCGTGGGAGATCAACCACCGTGATCATCCGCAGTTCAAGAACAAAGGAAAATTGTGGATGATATACTGATTGGTTGTCGATCGGCTTGAAGGAAAAGCAATCGATCACCATTTATTGAAGAATATGATGGAGAGTTTTAACCACCTGGAAGAAAAAATGGTTTCGTCATTTGAACGTCTGGAACTTGAAAAGAATGAAGTTCTACGCGTCTGAAGTTGGAAGGATTGACGTTATACACAGTTGGATGATAAAAAGTTGTTGGCTATTAAGGGACTGGCTCTGTTGCCTATAAATGAGAGGGAAGGCGACGTAGTTTGAGGGAGTTTGGGAAGCTAAGGTTACTCTGCCAAAATGTTTGGGGAACTCTTTGAGTGTTGAGATGTAGAGCAAACTATGAGGGTTTTGGTGAATTTATGTGAGAGAATGAGTGAAGGTTCTCTGATGTTGTGTTACAGAATAAGTTAAGTGATAAGAGTCAATTTGAGGAATGGAAATCGTGAGGTTTCTTGAAGAAGGTGAAGGTAATTTGAGAAGATTATGTAATTTTTGTAAGGTTCAATGAAAGGAAAAAGAAATAGTTCTGTAGGAGAAGAAAGTTGTGGAGTTCCCTTGGATTCCTGATTCGTGGATACGACTAAGTAGATCTTCACTCACATTTCTTAAGGAGTTAATTTTAGGGAATAGTTTTTGTAGTGATGGTTATGTCCTTATTATGTACTCTGCTAGTTGGATGGAAATTGGTCACTGCATATGAATGAACATATTATAGAGAATATATGATTATTGGTTTAGGTTGTTAGTTGCATCATATGAAGTATATTGGCATGAATAAGTTGGGTTATTGGAATAAAATGGTTGTTGGAAAATGATTGAGTTGAAGGATAATGTTGGAATTATTATTGGTCGTTGCATGTAAATGAGTAATGAGTATTATTATGTTGAATTTTGGAGAAGGTAATTATTGTATTGAGGGTTGTCATTATTGGATAAAGTAATTGTTGGAAAATAAGGTTCTTCAATATTATGGACATATTATGAGGCATGTTAACTGAAGCTAAAGGATTTTATTATTGGAAATTAATTGTTAATAGCTATATGTGTTAATAATATATAGGTTTTGTGAAGGAAACTTAAAGTGTTAAACCATTAAAGCTAAGGACTTCAGATACATGGTACTGCATATATTTTGTCCAAAAGAGCCTACATCACGAGAATTAGGGGGTGTTCACTATTTGTATTGTTGATTGTTATGAATTATATGTTTATAGAATAAGTTTAGTTCCTTAGTTAGGAATGAATCACGTTTTAAGGGTACCATTAAAGAACAGGTTAGATAAGATTGTATGTGCATGACAACATTAAGACATGGAATCATAAAGTACCCGAAAATGGAATATACATAAATAGCTATGGTCCGGTTTGTTACGCCTGGCATGGTGAATGTAAATAGTTGTTTCTGTGGACCAGTTTGTTACGTCTGGTACAGAAAGCAAAGATACGTAAACAACTGTGGACCGATTTGTTAAGCCCGACACAGAAATCAAGATAAGAAAATAATTGTGGACCGGTTTGGTACACTAGGCACAGATGTCTATGAGGTCTGGTTTGATGCGCCCGACACATAAATAGTAAAAGACTGAAACAATATGAGGCAACAGAATGAAACAGTAAGATACATAAATAACTATTTTTGTGGACCGGTTAGATGCGCCCGGATAGAAAGCAAAGATAAGTAAACAACTATCGTCCGATTAGTTATGCCTGGCACAGAAGTCAACCATGGTCCAGTTGGATACGCCCGGCATAGATGTTTCTATGGGTTTGTTTGATATACTTGGCATATAAATAGTAAACGAATGTTTGTATGATCCGGTTTGATACTGTAACGACCTGAATTTCTTATTTGCCTTAAGAACTCATACACTTCTAATTTAGTTAATGATTTTAAGGAAAACATTTCTTTAAAGCATTTGACATTTTAAAATCAGAGTGCTACAAATTCGAGTGTTACTAACTTTCTAAAAACAATTTGTTTAATTTTTAAAAAAATCAACCATGTTAGATTTAATTTGCGGAAGCAAAATTTGAAAATGTCATAAACCAATATTAAATAAGATTCTGAAATTTAAATACCAAACCAACTAGACTTGAAAAGGTTAATTAAACATTTACAAATTATGTTTGACGTTAAACCCTTTTTATTATTAATATTCCTTCCTTATCTGCATATTATACTATCACTACTACTCCACTTGTGTCTCCACCAGATACGCCACAGGCTCCACCGGAATGGCCTCCTCAATAACTCTTGGCATGATTACTTCATTACCTACACCACAAGTAAGAACATGAGCTTTTGGCTCAGTAAGGAAATGGGGAAAACAAAGATGCATATGTCTCTCTTTTAATTCCTTTGGAATGAGGGCCACCCAAACCAATTCTTTCATTTACGTTTTCTTTCTTTCTTTACTCGTATTTCGAGCTGGTGATTAGAAAAACCCATATGGGATGGTATAGTGGGTCGAACCTAACCTCCTAGGGGCAACTAGGTCTCGTTCCCGATAAGGTAGGGGCATTTCCTAATTGTCAGACTAGGACCGCTACCCATCCGCCTCCTAACTCCCTTTATCTTTTCTGGGTCTTTACTTATTCGTTTTTCCTTTCCTCACCATGCATGTGAGTACCACCCCGAGGGGATACTCCCTACTTGGTTTCTATTATATGAATGCTTGAGGACACTCCTATCAAAGCTAGCACATACATGGATATTGAACAACCTTATTTAAAGAATTCATAGTTAATTAGCACAACTTATACATAAAGAAGACAAGATGTTGTAATATCATACCAACAGATGATTTTAAATAGGCATAGATTACTTACACACACAAACTAGGGAATGAAATCATATTATAGCAAGTTAATAACATTGATCAGAATCATACAAGGTACAATTTATTCTAGATAAAAGCGAATGTAAACCATGAATATGCTTATTTAAGAGGAAATAGAATAGCAGAGTACTTCTACTACAACAAAGATGTATATTTCCATGACACCAAATAAACTATAGCAGCAAGTGTTAGACAATCATGATAGCGACTATGCATCGTTATTAAACAAAACATTATGCTTCAGTAAACAAAACAACAATGGAACATGCTTCTTAGGCGATATTGAGCATTAGCAAGGCATTGATAACTAAGAGTAATGAGGCATGCTTTAATTATATACTTAACAACAGAAACGATTATCCCATTATGCTTTCAACAATTATCAACGCAGTAGGACGATAACTACTGATCATGAGATAAATTGACTAAAAAAAACCGCAGTGTTTACAGTATTGAAACATCTTTAATTAGAAATAAAAATTGGATTCGTGCAAGATTATATAAACTACGGATTCATGCTTACTGAATAACCCAAAGCAACATAAATTTAATAAGTAAACAGTGTGTTATGCTTACGGATCATGCTATAGATCTTCACAACCAATAATGAATATTTTCAAAGACAGAACAACAATTTTGTGCTTTGGAATTGTGTAGAAAACAGAACAACGATTATTAAATCGATGAACTTAATGATACGGTACTGTATAAATTCTGCAGAATCACATACTTCCTAAATGATATAGAGGCTGTAAAATTAACGAAACTATTTAATGAGAGCATGTTCATGTAAAACTATAATTAATAGCGATGAACTGTAATAAACAGTGGAACATGCATACCCACAATAGCAATAATATGATCTGAACGAGCGTGAAGACATGCTTTCATACAGCGAATCTGTAATAACGTATATCAATAGATTTTGAACTACAACATGATTCTGATTCTTATTGAACTGCTATGAGAAACAAATCTAGATCATACTTTCGACTACAGCGAATAAATACGTACGATAGACTTGTATAGAATTTAAATGACGGATGTCAACATGTTAAGAGATCGAACAGGGAAGTGCATCTATAAACAGTAGAAATCCATAATGAACAAAAGTAAACAAAGAGGTCATACTTCGGAACAGAAACAGATTTTTAAAGAAATAGACAATACAACTTATTTACAGCAATACACTAAAGCAATTGTCAAGGATCTTTAGGGAAAAGTAACAATAACACAATACAATATATTCATTCACTACACAGAACCTTATAGCAAATTCTTCCTAGCAATCGTCCATTACTTCTTCGAAATTCTCATTGATATCATCATTTCTTATCATCACAGAACAAACATGAATTGAAATCACAGAAAAGACTATGAACATAATAAAAATCTAGGAGATTCAAGATAATTACAGCAGAACAAAACATCGAACTCGGAAAAATCATCGCATACACACTTACTACTTGGGTGTAGGGCCTCCACATGGCCAAGACAACTCATTCCTTACCTATTGATGAATTCTTCCTCACGGACAACTGCACTCCACCAATCCTCTCAACATGGAATACTCAGTTATTCTCGATAGAACCAAAAAGTGAGGGAAGAAGGGAGAATGGCTAAAGAAATAGGCCTCCTCTCCCCTGGGTCGTGTCCTACGTGGGGGAAAAATGGAGGTGTGGTCGACTCTGATCATGGGGGAGACGGTATCGTGAGTCATCCCAATGACCCACGCCTCTTGATTCTTTAGATTTTGTTTAATTTATCACTAAACTAATACCATTCGGACTGGCGTCCGTAGTCATTCCGCAAGACCAAACATATGAAGGTTAAAATTTGACTTCGGATGGCAGACAGCATCCCCAAGTGCGTCTGTACCTTCTGCAGTCGCGATTCAGACTCCACATCTCGCATCCACACCGTCCGCATATATCATCCGAATGTGTCCAGGAATTGGAAAGATTCGTTGCGGACAATACCACTCCCCGTCCGCATGTATCCAGACTCGTCCGAATGTGTCTAGACTTGGACAGATTCGTTGCAAACGATACCACTCCTCATCCACGTGCATCCGTACTCATCCGAATGTGTCTAGACTTGGACAGATTCGTTGTAGATGAGGCTAACCCTCATCCTCACCGCGTCCGCTTGCATCCTAATAACCAAAAAGTCCATCTTTCCTTCGAAAATCCAATTAAGTTTTATCCAACTCGAATATTCCACGAATTACAAGTCGTAGCCAAGGCGTATAGGAACGAAATGCATTACATTAAATTTCATCTTCCAAACCAAATTACATAGTTAATGGAATCTAGTTTCAGGTTGTTACAGATATGCCCAGCATATAAGCAAAATGAAATAACGATAAAAGACATGAATAGGAAAAGAGAAATGAAAACAGAAAAACCTTACGTGATGCTATAGAAATTGTATGTGAAATTCATGTTTTACGTTTATATCACATACTACGTTAGGCTCATAGTTAGGTCTCGTTGATGTAGGTAAGGAGCAGATGAATGGATAAAGCTTTTAAAGAATGAAGCTGGTGGAGTATTGCTGTGTGGACGTTTGTACTGTTGGCGACATTGACCTGTGGTTATGGCTCACGGAAAGGAATAAATGTTTTAAAAGTCTTTTAAGTGTTTTATGATTTCAAATAAATGTTTTAAGTTAATGTGTTTATGTAAATGTTTATTTAAACAATGGATTTGATTTAAATTGTCAAAGGCTTCCACTGTATGTTTTATAAGATTAAGACTTCTGCTATTTATTACTCTGGTGTTCTATTACGCAATGACTTTACAATGGTTTTAAAGAAAAGAAAACTTTTATATGGAAAAAGGTTACGGGATGTTACAGGTACACACATGTTCATGCATACTTCTTGTATACATTATGAAAATGTTTATGAGCATAATTAATGATAATGAAACTGGAAATGACTTGAATAAACGTAAATAGGCATTGGAGGTTGGGGGGATCAACATCGATTCTACTTGGGAGAACTACATGATGATGTATCTCATCTCTCGTCTCAATTGAGTGACGGTTCTGCTTAGGATGGATCCCTAGGATGTCTCTTTTTCCTTGGCCCGATAATCTCCAATTGTCTAAATTGTTATGTGAGTAAAAAGAGTTAATTGAATAAATGTAAATAAGCAATTGTGAGATGGGAAGTCTAGTGCCGGGTTTGCTTAGGAGACCTATATGATGATGCATCCCTTTCCTCAACGGGGGAATTAGGTGAAGTTTCTACCTAAGATGTAACGACCCGATTTTTTGTAACCTTTTAAAAATACGCTAAAATTTACAGCTTTTATTTAACCACTAAAACCCTCTTTAATTAAAACTCTTTTAAAGAAATATCATAGTGCATCTAACTGAACCGCTACTAACCATTTGTTAAACTCGTTATGAAAATCCAATTAGTAAAATGTGGAAGCGTTATAAAATCTTTTATTTAAAACATAGCGGAAGCGTAAATTACTTTTCCTTTGAAAACGTGGCGGAAGCATAAATAGTTGTTTAATTGATAAAAATCCTTTTTAATTAAAAGCGTAGTGGAAGCACAATTAATTCATTTAAAACAATTAATAAAATATTACTTTATATTTACAGCTTGTTCATCTTTACTTTAATTAGCCAACCAGCTGTAAGTCTTGTTCGCTCAAATCCTTCATCAGCTACTCCAAAATTTGTTCATCATTTTCCTACATCGCAAGACATAAGCTATGAGTCTAATGCTCAGTAAGTGATAATACCTATCATAATACTACATGCAGTTTCAGTTTTTGTCTTTTTCTTATCTTCTTATCTTTTACGTTTTAATTATCGTTTTTGTCATTTTCTTCTTATCTTTTTATCTTTTGTGTTTTAAATCATCATTATCGTCTTTTTCTCCTTACCTTATGTCTTATGCATTTTAATTGTTATCTTTCATTGGTTGTTCTTTTCATCGTTGACCTTCGATATAGCAGCGATGACATAATCCGAAAGCCTGCTAACCACTGGCTGTTTGCCCCCGACATAATCTAGGGACCTTGCAACAGATACGAGTAGCAATTGCATAATTTGAAAGCTTGCTAGCGACGATGGCATAATCCGAAAGCTCGTTAGCGGCCGTGCCATGAAGGCTTAGCCACAAAGGCTTTAACGGCCTAGCGTCATGTCGTTGCCTTTTTCTTTTCTTTACTTTAATCGCATTAGTTATTTCCCATTTCTCTTTACTTTTTATAGCTTATTATTCCTTCGTTTGTGATTTGTTCCTTCGTTATACCTTATTATTCGTTTGTTATTTGTATCTGTTTCGTATGATACTCGTAAATGCATACAATTTCTGAAAGCATAAATAAACGTCAAAACGTGTTGAAAAAGCAGTAAACAACGAAACGTGCGATTAAAACTGTAAACAACGAAACATGCTAGGAAAGCAGTAAGCAACGACACATGTGATTACTAATGATAAGCATGTTGTAAAAGCAGTAAACAACAAAATGTGCGGTTAAAACTGTAAAAAAACGAAACATGCTATTAAATCCATAAACAACGAAACGTGCATTTAAAGTTGTAGACATGCTTGGAAAATGGTAAGCAACGAAACGTGCGATTAAAACTGTAAACAACGAAGCATGCTAGGAAAGCAGTAAGCAGCGAAACATACATCTCCTAATCTTGCGATGTAGGGTCTGAAGACCAAAACACATGCATATCACTTACCTCGTTTCTCACAGCGTTCAATGCTTAAAGCTAACTTTTCTTCCTTTTTAGTACCTTCACAATTTAGAAACATCTAGTCATTACTAAAATCGTTTTGTCTACTCATTAACTCTTAACATCTTTTTTATTCTACTCCTAGTTACATAATGATCTCCTAACTAAATCCCAATTATTATCATGCTTTCGACCCATTTAATAGCCCAACACAAAACCAATAGAATATGACACCACAAGTTGTAGCTTAACAGGACCCTTTCAAACAATGACACATCAAACACCCAATTCCAACAATATAACACTTCTAACATTTATCACCATCCATCAACACATTATCTCATTCCAAAATTACATGCTTCACAAGAAAATAAAGACAACAGCTGAACAATTATCGACAGAACATTACTTTCAAAATGGCCATCCAATATATTTTTACACTACAACCAGGATAAATCATCTAACAACAAACACTAAACCTCGTATATTCATGCTTCCAAAGTTAACCAACATTTCCATATTCAATAATAGGATTTCCCAAAAGCACACATAAATAAGTCCATATTCATCCAACAACAGACAACTAACATCCATCAACACCAGTTCATTATCTATTATCCAGCAGCAATTTATTCCAACACAACAGACCACTACAATCCAAATCAACTAACAGAACCAAAGACCATCACAGAATCTGCCAACAAGATTATCCCTCGGCAGAAACCCACATGAACAAAACCAAGATTTATAACAATTGAACATTATCCAAATCTAACAGAGCAGTTCAGTAATCCACAACATATTCTCCATTAATGTGCTTTAACTAATTTGACAGAGGAGGAAATGCTCACCCAACCAATAGAGTGTTTATCCATACTTCAACAATCACATAATATTAATAACAGAACATCAACCCATTCACAGAACATAACCTGTAGAGTATACATTCAACATACACAGGCTCAACAATAGTTAACAGAGACATTATCAAGTAAATTCCTTATCCAACAATAACCAGTAAACATAAACCCAACATCCAGATAATACTCTAGAATAGAATCATCCAAAATCCAGAAAACAGAGGACAAATCCTTGTCACCGTGAAGACCCGAGGAAGCAACTCTTCCTGCACATAGCTCTCCTTCTCAGTTCCTAGGAAGAACTCGGTAGACCAACTCCTCTTCTTAACTCTCCTCTGCCATTTTTATCCAGCCATTGCCAGGAGACAACACTAAGTAGCCCATCAGCCTGTAGCCCTCCAGCACATCCGACAACATCATTTTCTCTATGCAAATTTCCAGAGACAGCTCCCCACGCGAGTTTTTGGTTTCGTCATCACCGGTTCAACCTAGCAACCAGCTGGACCAAGGCCATAGGCCTGTCCAGCTCGAACCGTCACTCCGATCACCCATGTTACCTTTAACTCACCAGCCCAATCCTGCCATCACAAATCATTAGCGCCTGCCAACTTAACAAAAATGGGGAAGGAAGAGTTGGCTAAGCTTACATGAACATCCTCACCCGAAGCTTGAATCGTCGCCGGCTGACACCACTCGATTCTGAGCACTAGCATCCCGCGGCTCTCCTCCTTGCTTCGCCAGCAACCGCCGCACGCTGGAGTCATCGTCACCCTATCGTTCACGCTCATCGTCACCTCCCCTTCACCCTCGCTCTCTTCCTCTCGCTCAATCTCCCTCTTCTCTCTGCTTCTCCCTGTTTCTATCTCTTTCGCGAAACTTGCCGAAGGCCAAGGAAAAAAATCACTCTTTTAATTCCTGAACCAGACCGCAACAACTCACACCACAACACTGAATCGGACCACCCAGTCATGAACCGGTTTTCCTCCAATTCCCTTTAATTTTTCCAATATTGCATAACTAATCCTCATTTTAATATAATCACTCACTAATTAATTAATTAATTATCCCCTTACCTTTTACTCCCTAATTATTTCCCACTTATTTAATATTAATTATCATCCAATGAATTTTTTTAAATTAAAATATAACGGATACGTACTTGGTAATACCCCTATAATTATCCAATTAATCCAAAAATCTCCAATTTCTTTTCAATTATTCTTATTAAATTCTGATATAAAAATTTGGGGTATTATATAAGAGTACCCAATAATGTATCTTTTTCCCTTGGATTGATGTTCTTCAATCGTCTGAACGGTTATTGAGTAAAAAGGAATAAACGTAAAATGAAAGATTGGATGAAAATATATATATATATATATATATCATATTCATAGTTATTGTTTTACATATTCATTGCTACTGAGCATTAGGCTCATAGCTTATGACTTGTGATGTAGGTAACGACACAATTGAAAAATGAAGAGGAGCAGTTGATGGAGGATTTTCACGGCGAGATATTGTGCTGGCTAAACTAAATAGGAATAGTTAAAGGAAAGGAATTTATTTCATGTGCAAAATATCTATACTTTTGATAAGTAAAGAAAATAATTTTGTTATAGCACATTTTCTTTTGGATTTTATTGATTTTAAAAAGGAAGGTCTTCCACTGTACGTTTTATTTTTAAAAGGTTTGTAAAGGAAAAAGAAAAACGGCTCTCTACAGACAAATTGGGATCTTGAGACTTTGTCGTAAGGTGCTCTTGGAGATACCAATTTGCATTTTTCAATTCCAAATGAAGTTATTGTTGGTTTCTAGGTTCCCTCGCACGACAGAATTATCAATGTTCACAACAATGGTAACGTGTGTAACCTATGTATCATGAAAAAATAATTTATCATGAACATAAATGTATCATTGTTATAATATACTAATAATCATATGTGTTAAAAAATCTTTATTTTTAGATTTAATTTAAAAGATTAAGAAATTATACTTTTGTAGCTTTCTTCACAAGCATACAAAATTGGTGAGCTTTAATAATAATTTCCTCAACTTTTGAAATCTTTGATCTTCTTTATCAATCCTCCTCACCTCGAATAAGCACATGTGGCGTGATTAATACAACAAGATAACACTCAATTTACAATAGATCGTATTCTCAACACATGAGACGGTCTATTTGAATTTAGAGAACGCTTCTCTAAAGCCAACACGGAAGACTCACAAATTTGCTCTCAAAATAGATTCTTCCTATATTTATTTAGTTAACTTCCTAGTCCGTTTACACGCTTCCTATGTTTATTATTCTAGGTGATTTAAATATGTTCTTGTTCTAGTTCGTTGGTTAAACATACTAATTGAACATGCTAATCACAAGCTTATTACATGGCATATCTTAATAAATTGTCATACGAATTAATCTAACTTAATTACATGCTCGACTAATTTGTTATCATACTCAAGGTTTAACGACTAGTTAATTATCATGCTTATTTACATGCTTAGAGTAGCTAATTAGTCAACATGCTCCATTGATTCAATTAACTAAATTTATTAGCAATTAACTTGATTGATTAACAGTTAACCAAATTGATTACATGCTCAAGAGATAAGATTAAGTAAACATGCTTGAGTCAAATGAATTACTTTACTTAAGTTAACGTGCTCTCAAGATGATCAAACATACTTACATAATTTAACATGCTCAGGAAGTGGTTAGCAACTATTAATTAATTAAGCAAATTGATTAACATGCTCGGTTTCTAATTCTAATCCAGTTACTTGCTCTAATTAGATTATCATGCTCAAGTTGACAAATTTAGTTAAGCTAATTAACATGCTTATATAATACTAATTAACATTTAAACATGCTGGTTAATTTACCTTCTTAGCCAATTAACTAGCTTAGTTGACATGCTCAATTGATTACAATTTCTACGTTGATCATCAAATAAACATGCTAGAATTAGAGGAGTCAAACAACTAATTGATTTACATGCTCAGAAGATTATAAATACAAATTAAGTAGTTTACATGCCTTGATTACACAATTCAACTAGTTCGCATGCTTAGATTAATTCAACTAGTTAGTTTCTACAGATTAACATTTGACTGAATTGATTAACAAGTGAGCATACTAGTTTAGGGAGATAAAACGACTAATAGATGGCAGAACAATAGCAAGGAAATAACAGTATGATAGTGGAAAACTAAACAGCAAGTAATCAATCAGTATCAAAAATAGAGTTCCTAACTTATTCCAAACTTCAGATATTCACTCGTCTTTCACACTCTCGACATTCATCACCTTTCTCGCATTCATCACTTCTTTCAACAAATCATTGGTATCACACAATAGGCAATAAAATAGAGCTAAACAATGAAAGGAAAATATCATAGAGCTTGTAATGATTCACAATGAGAAATCGACGATGAAAACATAACAGAGAATAACCACTAATAGTAGCAAGAAGAACTACACAAATCAACAAGAACTATCATAGAAAATCATCTAAGAAACTAACTAACAGTAAGCATTTCAAGAACGAACACAAAACGCACGCACTCTACTGGTGGTGTAGGGCCTCTAAATGGCCAAGACACAACCCAAGTTCCTTACCTCAAAGCTTTAATGCGTTTAGCACTTAAGAGTTGTCCTCCGTCCTTTGTCAACACCTTCATGATCAAAATGTCTTTCATTAATGTTTACTACTTCATAAATTTCATCATTTTCCTACCCTAATGGCATAGTATATTCATGCATCAACGTTGAGCACATAATTCAGAGCAACAATCATCCAACCATTTGATTCAGAGCATCAAATTAACGTTTCCCACTTCTTACGATTCATTCATGCCTTTACTCAATCCTAGCTTAACAAACATATCCTTCATTATAACCAACAGAGTACTCTTATTCATCCATAAACAGAGTGTAACCTGCAGTAATGACTAACTTCTAACATGTTCGTGTTTTCATAATACCAACCAACAGCGCATATCACATTTAATAGAAATCCATTTAGAACATACAATCCCAACATTCTAGAAAACCAAACCACATTAACTACTATAAATAGAGCCATGAACCCAAAATAACATCACCAAGCAAGCTTCATCATCCAAACAACCATCGGCTTACCATGACCAACAAGATCATCCAACAGGATGGCTAACCCAACACATTAGGATATGTCATTTTATCCTTCAAGATACAAGTATTTATTCCAAGTTAACAGAGTTATACAAAATCTTAAAACAAAACTTAAAGACCACAAAAGAATAGGAGAAGACCTCACCTCTCAGTTCAGCATCTCCACCCCATCGCTAGACCATTTCCAGCAACCAACCCGAGCTGGATTTCAAGCTTTTCCAACACTCCAACACTCACTGCCAAACCTCTGCCACCAAGGGACTACCTTCCTCACTCTGTCATTTTCTTTTCACCTCACCTTTGATAATTCTTGGCCGATAGTTCAACTCCAAAGAGCTTCATCTCCAACCAAGTTGCAGCAGTTCATCAATACCACAATAAACCAATAAGCCGCAACCCAACAACACTGTCAAACTTCATCCCAAAACAAAAACCAAATACCAAGAGGAAAAAAACTCACCAGAAGTTCTCGGCCAGAGTCCTCCCGAGCGGAAGCTCAAGCTCCTTCACACACTGCCTCTCGTCTCCCATTCTGCCCTTCCCTCCTTTTTGCCTATTTAACATCTCTAGCAGACAAACACTCTGCCATTCCAAAAGGCAAAGTGTTGCACTCTGCATGGCAGACAATTCCTACATCCAACCTGTCCACGTTGTTGATCTCCAATAGAGCAAGAACCATGAGAAAAGGAAGTCGATTCTGCATTGAGGAACCATTAGGCTAGACCATGGCCCTTGGCTGGCCCAGCACGAACCATCAGACCACCCCCAATGACCCGAGGACAAAATCGCAGGACCAGTCTTCACAGAGCCTTGTCGTCGTCGTCCGTCTTACCATCATCAATCAGTTGTCGCCGGCCTTTGCAATTGACAGGGCGTCCCCACCTAACGCCAAATCTGGTGACCCGACGCCCGTGACACATCGAGCCCAAGCTTGAAATTGCTCATTGTTCAACCCCCTGCCGTCCGTCGTGCCTTCACCCGCCGAACGACACCCCAAGCTCACCGTTGCTCTCCTCCTTCGCCCTCGTCTTCGTTCGTCGTTCTCTCTCGGTCTGCTCACCCTACTCTCCCCCTTCTCTTTCTTCTTTCTGTTTTTCGCAAAGGCCGAAGGCCATTTTGGCTTCATCCAGACCGGTTCACTGCGTGAACCAGTCCTCCTCATCCCTTCCCACAATTTCCTTTTCATTTATTTTAAATCCCATCTTAAATACTAATTAATTAACATTAAATATATATATATATATATATATGTGTGTGTGTGTGTGTGTGTGTGTGTGTGTGTGTGTGTGTTAAATATTCGTACCACATATTAACCGACCCAAATTGTAACTCTCGACTTATTCCAAATGTCTTTAAAGGATTGTTACGGGTCCAATTTAAATTTTCTAATTCCATTTCCCAAATTGATTTCCATCAATTAAACCTCCAATGAATTCTCTTAGATTATAAACAAACAGTTATGTCTTTTATAATACTCCGATAAATATCCGCTAAATCTAAATACCTCTAATTAATTTCCAATTATTCTTAATAAATTCCAATTTAAAAAATCGGGGTATTTCATAAAACATTTCAAAACATGACTACAAAACTACAGTAGGGCAAGTTCTAACATATTTCACTATGATGTATTACATACATAAAATAAGTATCTATTATTTAAAATTTCAGTGAAAATGGAATCATTCAAGGAATCTGAGCACACCATGTCATAGGCATAATCGAAAGCAACAACAATACTCAATGATCACGAAATTCATGAACGACCATGATCAGGTTTGCACCCAAAAACACAACATATACAACTGTCTCATTAGTTCAGCTAACAACAAACAAACATATCCTCCAATGATAGAATGTTCATAATGAAAATAGAATCCTCACATGAGTTGATTAAATTCAATTCACACAACCAAGATGATGAATAAAATAATGTGCAAGCTCAAAGAAAACATGTCTAGTGAAAATTGATAAATATAATGTAAAAACTGATGAGCCATACAATGGACATGTCATTTTATATCAAAATAATTTTTTTTCGAAAACAATGAAATGTTGGACATAAAAATAAACTTCTATCTCAACTAGTCCTATCAAAGCCAAAGTCCAAATAACCAAGAATCCAAGCGAGTCGAAATATCGCGTCAAGCCTTGGAACCAATATATATATATATACCTTCAAAAGTTTGTTGGAACCCATAACCAAGATAGAATGTAACGCCCCACGTTTTTAAATCCTTTTATTTTCTTTCATTTTTAGCCATAATTAAACTTTTTGTTTTATTTAATTGAAAACGTGTAATTTAAAACTTTATCAGAGTATTTAAGCGGAAATATCTTCAAATCACATTTTCATAAGAGAGTTTATTCAAACCATTCAGAGTACATCATTTTACAAACTATTATCAAAACCAGTTATTTAAAACAACCTATTTATTTTTATTCTCTTGAGCCATAACCCTTCAGGTTAAATCTGGTTGATAACTCAAAGCTTCCTCTGGTAATGCCTCCTCCTCCACATGAGAATCATCTGCATCACGGGTAATACCATGAGCCTAACACTCAGCAAGAAATAGAATTAAATGTTTATGCTTATGCAATGCTTATGCAGTCATTATTCAAAAAAGAACCTATCTTTTCTTCCTTTCATCATTTCCTTTCCTTTACATTTCCTTTCCTTCTCAGAGATAGGATACATCTGTTGGTATGGCTTAACCAACTCCAGTCCCTACATGGGTGGAGGTTTCCCTCAGCGTTGTCACCATCACCATCACCTAATCTCTGTCTGACGTTTGAGGACTAAGAGCAGGGATACATTTGTTGGTCTTGTGGCTTAACCAACTCCACACTCTACGTGAGCTGGAGGTTTCCATCAGGGTTGTCACCACGAAGCACCGTCACCCTCTCTCTCGAACCCTCCAAACGCCCCTATCTCAGTTCATTTATTCATTTTCTCCATGTTTTCATAAGTCCTATCATGATGCATGAATGACAGTTCATATCTATTTCATATAGTCCATGAATTATATAGTTCAAAACTACTATTTCTTAAAGTATATAATTAAATATCGCATAGCAATTCACAACAACAATTTCCAAACAAACCTCAAACTATATAGTGCAAGATAATAAAATTAGTTCCGTGATGCAGGGCCTCCATTGGCCACCACATTCTATTTGTTACCTTTAAATAATTTTTGCCTTGTTCTGTAATGCGTTTAGCTTTTATCCTTTTCCTCATTGACGTTAATACCTTCACAATAATATTTACTTATTAAAATCTATTATTTATTATTTCATTTTTTTGTTAATCATGGATAGTACTGATAAGGAATATTCCCAGGAAAGAATGCCCTTAGTGATTCTCCTTAGACAGAATATCCTTTCCAAGTAAGTTCCCAAGAAAGACTAGAGGGTCACAATGGTCCTCATTAAATACCAGTCTCCTTAAACAGAACTTACTTACACAGTATAGTTACACCACTAATATTAATAGGATTTCTAAATTAATATCCATTAATATCTCTAAAATAATATTGGGATAATAATGATAATATTAACTAATATTTATCACTAAATTTAAGAAGGACGAAATTGTTACCAAAATCCAAGAGGTGATTCCGAAATCTTTGGAGTAATTCCGCTTCCACCAAATTTCACTCCCAAATTTCTTCACAAAACCTCACAACTCCCTATCTCCTTCACCTCCCTCTTTCTCTTACCTCTCTGCTCTTCTCTTCACAAGAATTTGGTGTGAATTTTTACAAGGAAATGCAAGCTTATTTATAGGCTGGAGTGAGGGATACTTGATGGCCAAGATTTACTCGACGTTGTTGGAGTTAGGCAGATACATTGCTAGAGTTAGGCAGAAACACGACATATGGGCGTTGTTAACACAAGGTTAGTAGAATAGCAAAAATCTGACGATTTTCAAATTTTTCTTCGAGTCCGGTCGCAAGCCATGTGACCGGACCTTCACTTGCACCCGGAGCCATAGCGTTTTGATGCGTCCGGACCCAAGCGAATGGCTACATCAACGTAAATTTTTGAAACGTCGCCTTTTCATCCAATTTTTCTTCTTCCATTCCATTTTAATTTAGTTTAAACTCCCTTCCAAATAATCCCAACAATTCCTTAAATCAAGTCTTCATAATTTTAATAAATATCCAACATTCATTTACCCGAATTTATACTCAAATAATTTCTGATATTTTTCTTTAACTTTATTATGTGAAATTGGGTAAAACAAGGTATAAGAGAATTATTCCAAAATCAAAATTCCCAAATTATATAATTTTGGGCCTGATAAAATTTTAGGGTATTACATCCCTCCCTCTTTATAAAAATTTCATCCTTGAAATTTAGTTAAACAATTCGGAATATTTAGTTTCCATATCATCTTTTCTTTCCCAAGTAGCTTATTTGGCTGAATGATTTTCCCATAAGACTTTGACTAACGGAATCTGCTTATTTCAAAGTACCTTTACTCTCAAATCTAGAATTTGAACGGGTCTTTCTTCGTAGCTTAAATTGGTTTGTATTTCTATATTCGCAGGAGGTAACGTCTGATTTGGATCTCCAAGGCATTTCTTAAGCATCGATATATGGAAAATACTATGGACTCCCTCCATGGAGGCTAGTAGTTGCAAATGATATGCTACATTTTCGATCCTTTTTGTTATGGCAAAGGGTCCAATATATTCGTGGACTCAATTTTCCTTTTCTTCCAAACCGCATGATTTCTTTGAAAGGTGATACTTTAAGGAACACAAAATCACCTTCGTTAAATTCCAAGTTTCGTCGACGGTGATCAGCATAACTCTTCTGGTGACTTTGAGCAGCCAACATTCTTTGTTTGATAATTGTGACAAATTCAGTGGGTTGTTGTATCATGTCTGGACCATAAAATTTGGCTTTGCCCGTCTCGCTCCAATATAATGGTGATCTACACTTCCGACCATAAAGTGCTTCATAGGGCTTTATGGCAAACTCCACCAAGGATAATAGTTTTCCCATCCAAGTTGGAACTCCAGTACGTAAGCGCATAACACATCCTCCAAAATCTGAATGGTGCATTCACTTTGACTATACATTTGAGGATGAAAGGCTATATTGAACTTTAATTATGTGTCCATGGCTTTATTCAAACTTTTCCAAAATGCAGATGTAAATTGCGATTCCTGATCAGATATAATTGAGACCGAAACTCCATGTAATCTTACAGTCTCTTTAATGTACAAATCCGCAAATTGATTCATTTTGTATGTCATTTTTATGGGCAAAAAGTGAGCAACTTTGGTCAACCTGCCCACAATTACCCAAATTGCATCGTGTCCTCTTGCAGTCTTGGGTAAACTGGTAACAAAATCCATGGTAATATTCTCCCATTTGCATTCTGGTATTGATATGGGTTGTAACAATCCACCAGGTTTTTAATGTCTGGCCTTAAATTGTTGACATACGTGACATAATGCTACACACTAAGCGAATGGAAATTTCATCGTAGGCCAATAATAATGTACTTTGAGATCCTTGTACATTTTTTACATCTAGGATGGATGAAAAAATTTGAAGACTGGGCTTCCTTTAATATAGCCAATTTTAATGATGAGTTCGCAGGTATATACCATCAATTTTTAAATTTCACAATCCCATCAGCAGACATTGAATAGTCCTAAAACTTAGGTAGAGTAGGATTTAACTTGAAATCTTCACACTGAGCGTCTGCGTACTGAGCTTCTTTAATTTTCTCCAATATAGAGCATTTCAAAGTTAATGCTGATAGAATTACAGCTAACTGCATGGAAATCGTTTGTACATCCAACTCCCTCATGTCTTTCTAGAGTCCTACGGGCATTTCATCACACATTAAACTCATTATAGTGGCCTTTCTACTTATAGCATCAGCTACTACATTTGTCTTCCCAGGATGGTATTTAATCTCATAGTCATAATCTTTTACGAATTCCAACCATCGCCGTTGCCTCATATTTAATTCCTTCTACATGAAAATATACTTTAGACTCTTGTGGTCTGTATAAATTTCAGATTATTGATCATAAAGTTAATACAGCCAAATTTAAGTGTGAAAACAACCATAGCGAGTTCAAGGTCATGAGTAGGATAATTGGCTTCATGTGATTTGAGTTGTCGGGAAGCGTAAGCAATCACTTTGCCGTTTTGTGTGAGTACCCCACCAAGTCCATACTGTGACGCATCACAATAAATGCAAAAATTGCCTTCTTCAATTGGTAGGGTAAAAACAGGTGTTGTCGTCAATTTGTGCTTCAATTCTTGGAAACTCTTTTCAAATTCCTCCGACCACCAGAACTTCATATTTTTCTTTGTCATACTAATAAGAGGCAACGATATCTTTGAAAATCTGCTTATGAATCACCTATAATACCTGGCTAGTACTAGATAACTTCTTTTCTCGCTTATATTCTTTGGTTGAACCCATTCGACAATTGCGTTTATCTTAGTTGGGTTCACTGTAATTCCTTCCTTATAAATCATATGACCAAGGAAGCTGACTTCACTTAGCCAGAACTCGCATTTAGAAAACTTTGCATATAGTTGATGTTGTTCCAGAATATATCGAGCAATCTTTAGATGCTCATGATGTTCTTCCTTAGATCGCGAATAAATTAAAATATCATCAATAAAGACGATAATGAATTTATCCAAGTGATCTTTAAAAATTTGATTAATTAAATCCATGAATGCTACAAGGGCATTATTTAATCCGAACGACATGACTAAGAACTCATAATGCCCATACCTTGATTGAAATGTCGTTTTAAGTATATCGTCAGGTTTGACTTTTAATTGATAATACCCAGAATAAAGATCAATCTTTGAGAACACACAAGCACCCTGTAACTGATCGAATAAATCATCGATACGTGGCAAAGGATATTTGTTCTTGATTGTGACTTTGCTTAGCTCACGATAGTCGATGCACATTCACATCATTCCATCCTTTTTCATTACAAATAAAACTAATGCTCCCCAAGGTGAGAAACTCGGACGGATAAATCCTTTACTGATCAACTCCTCAATTTGCATTTTTAACTCTCTTAATTCAGCTGGTGCCATACGAAATAGAGTTTTTGAAATAGATTCTGTGCCAGGATGTACATCAATAGCAAACTCAATTTCACGATCGAGTGGTAATCTAGGAAGATCATCTAAAAAAACCTTTGGGAAATTTTGAACCATAGAGACATCTTCCATTTTCGCTCTTAGTACAATTTTTGTGTCCATTACATTAGTATGGAGTCCTTCAGATCTGCTATTCAGAAGATGATTGGCTTTGAGCATAAAGATAATTGCCATTTTTCCATTTTCTTTAACTTCTTGGAAAATGTGTTGTTCACCATCAAGAGGGTGAAACCGCACTTCCCTTTTTCAACAGTTAATAATCACATTGTTCTGAGATAACCAGTCCATACCCAGGATGATATCATATCCTTTCACCTCCATAATGATTAAATCGGCATGGAAAATACGATTGTTAATGCTAATTGCATATGCTTTACTAATATTACTAGGTGTCATACAATCTCTGAAGGTAAAAACACCGTATAACCGCTCATCATTAGTCTACTAGGAACACATTTTACTTTCGCACAAAAGTAAGTTGAAATGAATGAGTGTATAGCTCTAGTATCAAATATTGCATGAGCAACAATATTATCAATGTAAATAGTACCTGCTATGACTGCTGGTAATTCTTCTTCTCCATCATTCCCATATAGTGAGAAAACGCATGGAGCCATGCCGCTAGGTCCTCCAAGAAGAGTTGGACAGTTCCTAGCCACATGTCTTCCTGTTTCTACACTCCACCAAAGCTAAAATCTTGCATAGAAATTCCAAACAGTTCCAGAATATTCACTTATCTCATTCTAAAATCCAAAAATCTAAATCCAATACATCGAGCACGACAGCGACTTTACAATTCCAATACAAACAAAGTACCCGTCATCACTAAATCCACCAATCCCTATATATTATCCCCTAACAATTCATTTATCGAATAGAATAAGAAATCAAGTATTAGGAAAACATTAGGAAGCATACTTACAGTGATGAAGGATTTTCCACGTCGAAGCTTGTGCTGGCATGCAGACTAACTTTACTTTACTTAAACTGGCTTTTACAAAAATCATTTTGTACTAGAGCTCTCTTAAAAAATAGTAAAACAAAAACAAGCGAGCTACAGACTCAGTTTTTAAAAACGATCAGAGCAGTTTACAAAAATCATTTTTAAAACAACTTCTTTGATACCAACTGTAACGAGCTCATTTTTCGTAAATCCTTTAAAATGTGCTAAATTTTGAAATTTTTCTTGGATCATTGAAATCTCCTTTAAAACAAATCAGAGTGCGACACTAAAACTGGACCGCTACTAACTCTTCTTTAAACTCATTATGAAAACCCATTAATAAAATGCGGAAGCGTTATAAAAATCATTTATTAAAAATATAGCGGACTTATTAAAACATTGCGGAAACGTAAATCTCTTAAGGAATGAAAACTAACAATTTAACACTGCGTTTGAGAAATGAAAACTAAATAATTAAATACAACTTAATAAAACTTGATTACAACTATTTTCTCTTCTCGCTCTAGCCTGGCCAGCCTCAATCTCGCACATGCAAATCTTTTATCTCTGCTTTAGATTATCTCTTTGTTATCTGTTCACCGTTTGTACCTACACCACAAGTAATATGTGAGCCTAATGGCCCTATAAGGAAAAGGGTTTATGCAATATGCTTATGACTCTCTTTAGTTCTTCCTGGAGTGGGTACCACCCCAAACCAGTCTTTTCATTACGTTCATTGTTTCTTTACTCATACTTCGAGCTAGAGATTGGAGGAATTCGTGGCAGTAGGGTAGATCTTTGTCGGCTTCAACCACCTAGAGTAGACAGTTTCGCGATCCCGACAAGGGAAAGGTAACATTCACTTTTTAAATCTTGTCTACCTGGCTGATCCCTACTTACCTACCATCCCCCAACTCCCTTTTCTTCTTTTCTTCATTTTCTTAACATTTTACCTTACTTATGCATGTGTGAGTACCACTCCAGTGGCATTCCCTAGCGGTTTCTATTAACATAATGCATGACCATACATTCTCAATCTAACATGATGCATGATGCACTATAACATTAACATTCATAATAATTAAAGTGCGCATTGAAAATAAAAGTAACTGTAATTGAAAGTGCATATAAGAAATAACAATAATTGAACGCAAACAACAAGGCATAATAGGGAACAAATTACGATATTGAATTGAAAACGATGAGCAATAAGAGACAATAAAGTAAACATGCAATGAATCACAATTAACTAAACATGCTCGTTAAACTAAGCTAAACTAAACATGAAAACGTGCTTTAAACAACAAATAACAGAAACATGCTTGTAAATTGGTAATTCTTATTCTAGTTAATTAAGCATGTTTTTATCCTAATTAATTTAAACATGCTATAATTAATAATCTAGTTATTATTCTAATTAATTACATGCTCAAATTGATTACATGCTCAATAAGGGATTACAATTGTTACTCTAGATGATTTAAACATGCCTTTTTTTACAATTCATTAAACATGCTTTTAATGGATTAACATGCATAGCTAGTTAATTAAACATGCTTGACTAGTCATGTTTAAGTCTAGGTACTCACTAATTAATTCACTCTAGTTAGTTACATGCTCAAGGGTTGATTACATGCTTTTATCCTAGTTGAATGATCATACTCGGGTTTTGTAGATGATAACATGCTAAGAACGAGTAATTATAAGCAGGATTATAAGCAATACCAAGAAAACAATAATAAAGGTAATGTAAAAGCATCCATTCAATAAAACTCTTAATTCGTTTATGTTTCATTCGTTCTTCTTTCATTCTTTCCGTTCATTTCTAGCAACACAAAGCACCTCCATTATTTTTAAATAAGGTAAAGCATAGTAAGGGAAATTGCAGCAAGAGACAATATAATCATATCGAAGGAAATTGCGGAAATGAGAAATGTACAGAACATTTACAATGAAAAACAACATATTATTATTAACCTAGTTCATTACATGCTCAAGAAAGAAATTCAGTTATTACTTTAGTCAATTGTTCTAGTTGATTTCATGCTCAATAAAAGATTAGGATGATAGTTCTAGTTGGTTACCCTAGTTCGTTAGCATGCTCAACTTCTAATTAAGTTAATTGATCTAGTTAATTATCATGCTCAAATCTAATGAATTACTCTAATACATTAATATGCCCAAGGACTTTAGATTAGTTGGTTAATTAGTTAAACCGGTATCACCTAGTTAATTAGTGATCCTAATCAGTGATCCTAAGTAATTTCATGCTTAAGGAAAGAATTACAATTACGCTAGTTAATTACACACATACTTAAGTAAATTAAACATGCTCAATGAAGGATTTCAATTATGATTCTCTGGTTAGTTATCCTAATTCATTAACATACTCAAAAAGGTTATAAACACCAATTAATTAGTTTACAAGCTTTGATTAACTAATTAGTTCACATGCTTATATTAATTATTTAACCACTAATTATACAACTAATAAAGCATACTCAGATTAGACATGATGTTATCTAATTTAATTACATGCTCAGTATTAAGCATATATACAGTCAAAACAACAAGTAGAATAAATACATTAAGTGAGAATCATCTTCAATGGAATTGACTCATAGCTAATTCCTCCTTATCATAACATAGCTCCTACGTTCATCATTTCAACTACGTTTATCATTTCAATCATTCTAACACAAAAATCATCATCAGCTTCCTAGCTAACAATTATAACCTAAACTGAATTAAGGGAATTTGTAGTAAAGGCAAGTGCAGTAAGCAACTATATAGAAATCTACACAATATCAACCAAGAAAGTAACGATAGTATATCATCCAACCAAAACAACACAACTCACGCACTCTAGTTGCGGTGTAGGACCTCCAAATGGCCAAGACACACCTAAATTCCTTACCTCAAGTATTTATCGCATACTCGCACTTAATTGTTGTCTTTCTTCTTTTCAACACCTTCATAATCAAAACATTTACTTGTTAGTGAAAATCCTTTAACAACCATTATGTTCCAACCAAACATATTTCCTGAATTCCTAATTTACCCATACGATCCACATTTATCTCAAAACTCTCCCTCAACAAAATCAGAATATGGATATCCAATAATAATCATAAAACTGTAAACATCACGGAGTACAAAATCTCACAACAGAACCCAATCGAGAACGTATTTCACTTCAATTAATCTGACTAAATAACTTAATCCACTACCAACAAGAACAAGTTTTCAGACTGACAACACATAATCCAATTATGACCGCAAACCAAACCAATCACAGAATATTAATCTTATCATGCTTCAGACTAACAGCAATAAGAGACCAACAGCCAACACATAATCCAATATTTTCATGCTTCACATGAAACACGAAGGTCAGTAGCTAAACCGAAAACAAGAAATTCACATTATCCATCACATAGAGCATTTCATACATAATGAGAATCAATTTCACATTTTCTACACCCAACAATTTAACCAGAAACTTATCCCTGACATGCTTCAGACTAAAATTAGCAGAGGAAAATTGGGTTACCTAGGGGAAGAACCAAGCTGGACCAGGAAAGACTCAAAGACAGGAGTTCCAAACTCTCCATTGATTTATCCCCCACAATCTGCCCTTCTTAGCTTTCTTCCATGGAGCTCCCCGCAACCTCTAACTCTCGGCTCAACATCAGAGAGCACTTCCCCTTCTCCTTTGCAAATCTTCTACCTCATGTTTCTCATTTCTACCTTCCCCTCCTCTTCTCGCAACAAAAATCTCCGACAGACAAACACTCTTCCATTCCAGAAGTTAGAGTGTTGCACTCCGCATGCCAGACAATCCCTGCATCCAACTTGTCCAATTGTCGGCTTTATCATAACAAAACCAGAGGAGAAAGCATTAGTTCGAGCTGAACCCCAACCCGGGCCCAGCTTCTCAATCCTGACCCGCCTGCTACAATCATCGACCCGACGACAACCTCCTCTGCAACATTTGTCCCTGTCGTCACCATTTGATGGCGGAGCCACTAGCCACCGATATCCATAATCGACAGAACAACGACGCACGTCGTTGCCCTGACCAGACCAGCGAGATGCAACCCAAAACACCCGACGCTCCACGAGCTGCCAGCAACGCCGGACATCGCCAACCGAGCATGCGCCTCCCATCGTTCACCTCTTCGTCGCCCACTTCGTCTCCCTCGATTTCACCTGATCCCCCTCCTCGGTCTCTCTCTCTCTTTGGCGCTCTACCTGCTCTCTTTCACAGAATGGCCAAAGGCCATTCTATTTATTTCCACGCTGGCCCAGTTTGTGATGACCTGGTTCAGCCTACCCCTTTACATTATAAATTCTCATTTCTTCACTCCTTTATAATTCCAATTCTTCTAATAATTTCTTCTTTTATCTTAATTTCTCCTCTTTAATTTATTTATCCCAACATAATAATTTAATTCATTAAATTAACATATATTTTAATTCCAAATTATTCCTTAATCTATAATCCTATGAATACATCCTTAGTAATACCCCAATAATTATCCAATTATCCTTATTAAATTCTGATATAAAAAGTCAGGGTATTACATTCCTCCCTCCTTATATAAATTTTGTCCTCGAAATTTGCCTAGCGTAATTCTCTCTGTAACGTTATCCCACGCATCAAATCCCTTGTTAACTACCCCATTTGATAATGTAGTCCTCCATATTATCCCACGACCATGCTTTATCTAGACTGCTAACTCTCTCTTTTACCTATGACTATTCGCTTGACTTCATCCAACCACGTCTCTTGTATCCAAAAGTCACTTAAATCCTCGCATTCATGTACCACACACTGTGCAACTCTGATCCCATCAATTCCGAGGAAGGAAATGCCTTAACCAAAGCCATTCTTCAACATTAAGAGTAAAATGACAATTCTCTTATATCCAGTTATCGTTTCAATCCAATAAATATCCTACCGTTGCTGCTAGACCACTAAATCCACAGCCTTTCTCCCCTAAATTTGACGTTCCACATAAAATTTCTTCCCCCGATTCCCAAGTGGTTCAACACCAAGGGAGAGTCTCCTCAATTTTTACACCGCCAAAAGACTCACAACTTGATGTCGACTCACCTTTCCTATACAGTTCTACTGCGCAAATCCTTTACACTCTATGACTTGAGACCTAACACTTACGCCTTCCACAACTTTGGATTATGGGTAATTCCATGAGCCTAACCCTCAGCAAGAAATGGAATAAAATCATTATGCTTATGCAATGCTTATGTAGTCATTGTTCAAAAAAGAACCTATCTTTTATTCCTTTCATCATTTCCTTTCCTTTACATTTCCTTTCCTTCTTAGAGATAGGATACATCTATTGGAATGGCATAACCAACTCCAGTCCCTACATGGGTGGAGGTTTCTGTCAGGGTTGTCACCATCATTATCACCTAACCTTTGTCTGACGTTTGAGGACTACGAGGAGAAATACATCTGTTGGTCTTGTGGTTTAACCAACTCCACACTCCACGTGAGCTGGAGGTTTCCATCAGGGGTGTCACCACGAAGCACTGCCACCCTCTCTCTCTAACCCTCCAAATGCCCCTTTCTCAGTTCATTTATTCATTTTCTTTATTATCATGCAATGCATGCCACATTTTCATAAGCTCTATCATGATACATGAATGACAGTTCATATCTATTTCATAATAGTCCATGAATTATACAGTTCAAAACTACTATTTCTTAAAGTATATAATTAAATATCACATAGCAATCCATAACAACTATTTCCTAGCAAACCTCAAACTATATAATGTAAGATAATAAAATTAGTCTCGTGATGCAGGGTCTCCACTAGCCACCACATCCTACTTCTTACCTTTAAATAATTTTCCCCTTGTTCCGTAGTGCGTTTAGTTTTTATCCTTTCCCTCGTTGACGTTAATACCTTCACAATAATATTTATCAATTAAAATATATTATTTATTATTTCATTTCTTTTGTTAATCGTGGATAGTACTGATCAGGAATATTCTCAAGAAAGAATGCCCTTAGCGATTCTCCTTAGACAGAATATCCTTTCCAAGTAAATTCCCAGGAAAGACTGGAGGGTCTCAACGTTTCTCATTAAATACTAGTTTCTTTGGACAGAACTTACTTACACATTACAATTACACCACTAATATTAATAGGATTTCTAAATTAATATCCATTAATTTAATATGTCTAAAATATTATTGCGATAATAACGATAATATTAACTAATATTTATCACTAAATTTAAGGACTGAATTGTTACCAAAATCCAAGAGGCGATTCTGAAATCTCTGAAGTAATTCCGCTTCCACCAAATTTCTCTCCCAAATTTCTTCACAAAACCTCACAACTCTCTATCTCATTCACCTCCCTCTTTCTCTTCCCTCTCCTCTCTTCACAAGAATTTGGTGTAAATTTTTACAAGGAAATGCAAGCCTATTTATAAGGTGGAGTGAGGGATGATTGATAGCCAAGATTTACTCCACGTTGCTGGAGTTAGACAGATACATTGCTAAGTTAGGATGATACACGATATAGGGGCGCTGTTAACAGAAGGTTCGCAAAATAGCAAAAAGCTGACGATTTTCGGATTTTTCTTCGAATCCGATCGCTAGCCATGCAACCGGGCCGTCACTTGCGCCCGGAGCCACAGCGTTTTGATGCATCCGAACCCAAGCGAACGGCTACATCAACATAAATTTTTGGAACGACGCCGTTTCATCCAATTTCTTCTTCTTTCATTCCATTTTAATTTAATTCAAACTCCCTTCCAAATAATCCCAACAATTCCTTAAATCAATTCTTCATAATTTTCATAAATATCCAACATTCATTTACCCAAATTTATACTCAAATAATTTCTTATTATTTTTCCTTAGCTTTATTATGTGAAATTGGGTAATACAAGGTATAAGAGAATTATTCCAAAATCAAAATTCCCAAATTATATAATTTTTGGGCTAGATAAAATTTTAGGGTATTACATAGAACCTCACTTGAGAACCTTAAAAAAGCAATTCCACAAAAATCTGACCTTAAAACACATTATGATTGACTTAGAAGTGTTTGATCGACTAAACCAATTGACTAGGGAATCTCTCTGTCAACCACCTTAGTCTACCAATTCATGGTCAGGTTGACCTCTCCAATGAGCGGTCGATCGGTCCTCGACCATTGACAAACTGATCCTTGCCTGTCACTTTTAAGTTCGGCAAGTCATACACCTCGATCGACCATTGTGTGGAGGAATTGACTTCAATTTTGGAAAATTCTGACTTTTTATCCGATAATCCAATTTTAATGAATCCAAAAACATATCAGAACATAATCCAATTCGTTTTCATGCTTAAATCAAACATTATTATCCATCAATTTAAATACAAAACCAAAAAATTTCAATTTCTTATATGGAAACCAAGATTCGAATCAAAACTAGTAAACTAGGGTTGAATCAGTATTTACCATTAAAAATTCTCAATTTTGACTATGAAATCACTCTCCTTAGACAATAATATGTATAGATTTGCCAAAATCTGAACCTAAATTCTTTCATAGATTAGGAATTAAAAATTTGAGGGTAGAAAATGATGAAACAATAATGATTTAAACTCACTCTTGAAAATCCCATCGTTTCTTGTAGCTAACAGAACTCACTCAGAGACAACGAGTTCTGAACGACCCCAAAGATATAAGTTCTGAACGACCATACTGATATAATGGGCGTCCATGTCTTCGCCTTTACTTAGAAGTGGATGACCGAACGTTAAGAGCAGACATCTGCTCCCTTAAATATTTTACTTCTAGATGGTTGTACTTAAATAACAGACATCCGAGTATTATCTTTAAAGAGAAGTGGACGACCACATGGAAGCGCAGATGTTTGTGCAAAACTAAATACACTTTACGCAAGTGCTCATGTCGCAATTCAAGTAATAAAGAGTAAGTAGAATATCGATCTCACAAGGACAAAATCATTAGTAAGTCTCCATGGGACGGGACGAAAAATTTCTAGTGATTCTTCGATTGAGGTCGGAACAAAAAATCTTCAGTGAGTCTTCGATTGATTTTGAGATGGATAACCACTAGAGAGTCTGCAGTTGAGATCAGAGCGGATAATCACTAGAGAGTCTACGATTGATGACGAGACAGATAATCACTAGTGAATTTTTGATGGTATCAAAACTGACTTTAAGAAAAAATAATAATAAAAAAGAAAAGAAAGTAAAGAAAAAGATTTTAAATTTAAATGTTTTATGTATTTATTTTTCATTAATTACTTAAAGTTATGCTCATAGATGAATCTTTGATATAGGTACAATCAGACAAAAAGACTAGTAGCAAAGGACCCACGTAGTTTGTAATGTCCCAAAAAGAAAAATGACTGTATAAGCCATGTATTAAGTTGTAATGAGACCATATGATGTAATAATATGATTTAGTTTATGTGGCAAATGAAATGTAGTATAAAAAATTAAAGAAAAACACATAATATGGACTTTGGGACGAGTTGGGACGACAATTGGCGTTCCAAACTCTACGTTGTCAAAGTGCGGATGCCTACGGATGGTAGCAGGGTCGTCCATTTTGAATCTGTCCATATTCTGGGGACATTCAGACATTTGTGGATGCCTGCGGACGAGGAAAGATAGCATCCGAAATGAATCTGTCCTAATTCTGGACACATTCGGACGACTGCAGACGCGTCATATGAATGCCTCACATCATCCGAATATGGCTTACGGGAGGTACGGGTGAGTGATTAAGGAAGCGTTTTCACGTCCTAAAAAGACAGCGGATGCTTAACCGCATCTGAAGGGACAAATCTATCTGAAAACCCCATTTAAAAACGGGTGTCTTTGTTCCCCTTTCTTGTCATTTTCTTCTGAGATTCGCTAAGGGACATGTCTAAGCGGCAAAAAGAGACGTCCTGCTTGGCTTAAATGTGTTGGACCATTTCCCCTTTTGTTGAAGATGAACAAGTGGTTGCTCCGTCTATAAGTCTCTTTATGTTTCTTTCTTGCTTCTTTCCTCTGTTCTTTTCCTGCGTAAGATAGAAATTTTGAAGCAAGTGAGGAGAGTGTTTGTTCCAGAAGTTTACAGTAAAGGTGAGTACTTTTTCACACAAATGGTTGATTGTTTTTACTCCGGATGATATGTGTATTGTTGCTCTAGGAGATTCTGGATTCTGAATATAAAGAAGGCAGCTTTACACTGTGCAGAAGATAGTGTGGGAAGTGGAGTTCTACGATACTTTGAGGTAAGAATTATGAATGATGTGTGGCCAGTGGAGGCCTACATCGTGGGGTTTTGCTTGATTTGTTACTGTTATAGAAATTGTTCAACGTTGAAACTTGTTTAGTCGATGAACCATTGTTAGAAACTACTACTTGGACTAATGCTGATTTCAGTGGAGGCCTACATCGTGGGGTTTTGCTTGATTTGTTACTGTTATAGAAATTGTTCAACGTTGAAACTTGTTTAGTCAATGAACTGTTGTTAGAAACTACTACTTGGACTAGTGCTGATTTCTACTAAGTTGTTGGTTTTATGGATTGTCTTAAAGTGATAAGTCAGTGAATTATATCTTGGTTCTGTGCAAGGTTTAGAGTTATAGAGATAGATAAATTGAAAACAATTGATCCATGCTAGTAATATGCCTTTGTGTGGATATGATTATAAAACATGAACGTGTTTTCAAATACGCAATACTTTTCTTTGGAATTTATAATCTGATAAAGGAAAGTTGGATTGTTGAACTTCTTAGTGTTTTGTTATTGGAATTATTCAGAGTCTTCCACCCATGTATGAGGAAAACTATTATCTGGGAATCCTATTAATGAGTACATTTGGTTGAACTGGATATTATGTGGTGTTCTTCAGTGCCTAGTCAATGGACTAAGAAAATATTTAACTCTTATGAAATTGTGGTGTTTCTTTTAGATTGTGAGTATTTTGTATAGAGCATGTGCAGTCATGTTAGTTGATTTTCAATATTGTGGTGTTCTTTTCCATTTAATTGGTTGACATACATGCATCATTTTAGGGCTTATGAAATTGCTCCATATTATGTGACATAATAAATCTATGTAAATAGGCGTGTGGGGGTTCGGGAAAGCAATGACATCCCATTATTCATATAGGTCCATGTTAGATGGATTAGAGAGAAGATAGGTTAGTTACATGGGATACGAGGATTCATTGTCTCCTGTTCTGAAATCCCCAATGTTCTCGTAACAAAAGAGTGAATACGGTATGGGAAAACCCTGATATATATATCCTTTGTGGAGTGACTGATTCTTTCTCATTGCCCCACGGTGTTTGTCATGTATGTCACTCCTGGTTTAATTACATTGTATGGTCATGCATCGCATTACATTGCATTACATTCTGATTCTTGCTGAGCGTTAGGCTCATTGTTTTCCCCATGATGTAGGTGATGCATTGATTGACAATGAGCAACTTGTGGAGGAGGTGTTCCATGACGATGCTTTGCATTATCAGCCATTTTGACCTGTTAGTTGTGGATCATCAAAGATGGATTTTGGTATTTTGAGATAAATGGTATTTTGGTAATATGATATGTTAGGACTTTTGAAAACTGGTATTTTGCTAATATATCAGTAGACTGCTTTGTTTTTATTGGAAAAATGTAAACGGACTGTTTTATAAACTTTTATGACTATCTATTAGTATTTTGGAAATCGTTTAACGTTGAGTCGTTCGTTTTACTCTGATAATTTACATTAATTTAAAATAGAAAAAAATGAAATTTTTTATGGCAGATTTGAAAAGTTAATTAAATGACTTAGAAAAAGTACGAGATGTTACATAGTTGATGGAGCATACTTGTGAAGAACGCTTATAGTTGTTACAGCAAACCAAACTTGTGGGATGGAACACGTATTGTTAAAGAAAATGATTTGTAATAATTGATATATTGTAATAATTAATTAATGGTTTATGATTTGATTGTCATTGACAAAAGACTTCCGCTCTGCTAAAGGAAAAAAGAAATAAAAGCTTAATAAATAATAAGAAATAAGAGTTGAAAAAAAATATATATATATATATATTACCAAAAAGTGACTAAAATAAAATAAAATAAAAGAAATCGGAGTGCTACATTATTGGTATAATACCAATTTTCACGGAGCAGCAAAAACCACTCCTTTTCATGCTCTTTAATGTCGTGACCCACCTAACTTGCTTAGTTATTGTGGGGGGAAAACCACAGTGGATTTCATTGATCAACAACTTCGCGAAGGAGATGCCCAACTCAAAATACTCTGTCACAATTTGAAAAAAGCTCGGATAGAATGCATACCTATGCAAATTCCTCTAGGGTGGAGGGGGAATTCTAAGTGGAGGACTTAGTGTAACAATCTGGATTTTCATACATTTAAAAATCCGTTAAATTTTGAGAAAAACATATCAGAGTGCAAGTCGGGCCGTTAAGAACACTTAAAACATTTCGGAAGTAAAACATTTGCAGAAGCGTAAATAATTTGTAAATAATTTAAAGAAAATAAACTAAACATTTAATTACAATTTAAAAAGAGAAAACTGAATTTAATTACAAATCAACTGTCTCTCACTTTACATAGCATGGCCAACCACAAGCTCGCGCGTGCAAATAACTCATCAAATACTTCTTCACTTGCTCTAGAACTCCGCGAGTACGTGTACCTACACCGCAAGTAAGACGTGAGCCTAAAGGCCCAGTAAGAAAATGGGTTTATGCATATGAGATGCCACTCTTTAATTCTTTGGAATAGGTCTGCCCCAAACTAATCTTTTAGTTACGTATTTTAGGAATAGTACGTGTTTTAGGAATAGCTCATATATGGAGCGTAGAGTTTGGGGAATCCTATGATTTCTAATTAATTATGTTAATTACTCTTGTGATCCCGATATGGGAAGGATTAATTCTTTTCCTCACTCAAGGTGTGTGGCCACCCCGTGGTGGTGTTCCTAATTGTTTCTATCGTCATGATACTACCATAAAAGTACATACAATGAACTACCCTATCAGCACATTTGAGGAGTTAAGCAAAACCATAATGAACATAAAAGCGCATGACGACAAGTAAAATAATACATAAATCAAGACAACACAATCAAAGGACAATAACATGCTAAAGAAGTTTATAACCTATTTTTATTAACATGTTTATATTAATTACCTCATCTACCTACTTAGGTTAACTAAATCAATTAGGTTAACATGCTTGACAGTTAACAATTGGTTTAATGTTCTCAATCGATTAACATGCACTAGTTATAATCGCTTTAAATTCGGTAACATGCTCAATTAACAGTTAACATAGATGTCAATAAGAAATGACAATCAATTTACTGTAGCACAATACATATAAATATAACATAACCCAGGGCAGAACAGTAAAGGAAACTCCAAGAATTCACAAGGCATCACATAGCAACATAATATTCTAGCCTTCTACACCATCAACGCCACAGAAATAACCAACAACAAGGAAACTAATCAAGGAGTCATAACAAAATTTCATCCAATGAACAACTAACCTACATATGTGTTAAGGAAAACATGCAGAGCAATTATACAGAACCTAACTACATGGAGAAATACAAAGAGCTAACATACAAGCATCAAAACATACAACAAACAAGCAAAGAAAACATACAGGTATACCAACGAAGAAATATTCAGACATAAAAACATACAGAATCTACCACTCATGCACACGTTTCTTGCGGTGTAGGGCCTCCACCTAGTTAAGACACACCCAAGTCTTACCATTTGAAGAAAATCATTCATAGACAGCTGACTCCACAACATCTCGCAGAACCCCAGCTCACGACAAAGAGCTCCAGCTCCAGCAGCTCCATCATAGCTCAAGGCAAAACAAACCCAACCATGAACAACCCATTTTCAACAGAGTAATTCTCTGCATAATACTAATCGACAGAAATTAATCATCACAGCAGGATACAAGCATCCCAAATTCATAAAATCCAAAAAATGAAGGGAACCACTCACTTTCTCGGCCTCCAGAAGAATCGCCCGAGAGTTCACCTCCAGAGAGCTTTGCTCTTCCTCTGCCTTTCATCTGCCATCCTCCTCAAAAACTCCATCTCTCGCTATTTATAAACACATGGCAGATTTGAAATGTATAACCACTTATCCCATGATTTCCGACAGAAATAGATTCTTTGGATCAAGCTCCACGCCACTACCTCTCAGATTCCAACTAAACCGCCAGGCAAGAAAACAAAGGATGGACCGGATTGCACTGAATCACGAGCTGGACCGCAAGTCTTCAGCTGAACCACCACTCAGCCCCTGCTTCCACCAATCCTCGCCAACCACTCCCAATCAATGTCCAAGCAACAGAAAAAGGAAGAGAACCCGACCAACATACCACAAAACGTCGCCAGAAAAACCACGCCTGCCGATCAGCGAACCATCGCCAATCGGTCACCGATCTCGCTCTCGATCGCACCTGCGAAGCTGCAACCCGAGAGCCCTAAACACCCATGACCGCTACTCACCGTTCGCCGGAACACGCGTCGCCAGCCACTGCCTTGAACGCCCGAGCCTGAGCTCGCCTAATCGCTCTCTCTCCTCCGTTGTTGGCGCTCGCCTCGGCTCCCTCTCTCCCTTCTCTCGTTCCCGATCGATATGGACTGGTTCGGTTCTTGCTAAACTAGTTCAGCATATACATCCACTAATTAAATTTAATTCATTAAATTTAATCCAATTTATCTAATTAACTTTAAAAATACCTTTTCATTATTTTAAATCCCTAATAGTTTAACATCTCTCTTATTTTTATTCAATAAATAATTAATTTAAAACGATTAGAAGTCATTCCAAACATTGTAATTTAATTCACCAAATTAATATATTTATTTTAATTACGGTAAATTTCATTTAATCTTAATAAATGAAATTTTTACGAATACGTCCTTCGTAATACCCCGATAATTAAATAATTATCTAACTTAAAAAAAGTCGGGGTGTTTCACTTAGTTTGGTGAAAGCTCCAACCATATCACCTGACTCCCATCCAAACTCAAGCAACGCACAAATTAGCATCTAAATATTTTTGCTCGTTTGCTGTTTCAACAAGAGTGGGGCGGTGACCATGCTCACTCGGTGTTTCATGTCTCTAAACTAAAGAAAGTAATTGGTGACCATGCTCTCTCTATTATTCTTATGGTTTAGAGGGTATCACCCCAATTGGGAGTCCTCAAAGACCGACAAAGGTGCTGCAAAGCCGCAATGTGCCAAAAGGACAAGAAGTTTTAGTGCAATCAAAGAACTCTACCAAAGAGGAGGCTACATGGGAAGCGGTCAAAGATATTCAAATTCGTTTTCCGTACTTCAACCTTAAGGACAAGGTCCATTTTAAAGGAGAGAGTAGGGATTGATTTATGGGAGGAAAGAAGGGAGATCATTTTGACATTGTTTATAATAGGAGGAGGTTAAGTGCAGATAGTAAATATAAATAATAGGACAGGATTGCGCATCAAGTTACACGGTGAGTGAGAGTGCAGGAAAATGATGGGTAAAAAAAGGATATGGAGAATATAGAGGATGAGATTTACGCAAACAAGTTTAAAGACTATTCTTCCTTAAATTGGGAGTAACTCCAAAACTGCTGTTGCTGGATTTGTGGTGTTTTCTTGGATGGTTTTTGGTATCTCACTTTGGAGTCGAGAGTATAGTTTCTTGTTTAGGAGTTATCTTTTGTGCTTACTTGTAACAGTTTATTTTCAGAACTATTTTTTGGTGTTAGCGTGGGCTATTTGAAGCCCAACATGGTCCAACATTTAATAATGAATTATTGGCATATAATCATTTGATATTATTTAAAGCCATGAGCTTATTCTTATAACAATCCCATAATTTCAAACTTGAATTTAAATTAATGAATAATTGATGTGCAGTGATATCATAGAAACTACCCATGACTTCTATTCTTTTACCTCAATTGACGTAACATGTTATCCTGCGAAGTCGTCTCAGTTGTGGATATTATTCTTTTGTCGACAGTGGCATCCAGGTTGATCCATTCCGCACAAGTGGAATTACTGTTTTGTTTTTTAACCTGAAAAGAAGAATGTAGAGTTGTAAATTAGCAACCCACCCACATCGTGGTGTCAATATTTCTAATTTATAGACACAAACAATATGTAAAATTCAGATTTCTCTCTCACTTATTAAACTTGGCTCATTAATCTCCGAATTCAGATTATAATCTTGAAACAAACTTTTTGGCATTAATCAAATCAAAATAATATCAAAATCTGGAGCGAAATATCCAAATAACAATCCTCGAAAATAAGCAAGAACACAATCGAACCGTTTATATCGAAGCAAAATACAATAATCAAATGATGTAACCAGGAAAATAGAACATGGATTTGTTCTTAAATCAAACGAGCAGAGTGGCCAGGTTCACATATCAAAACAGCTGTTTCTTCCTTCATTTGGGATGCCAGTTGAGGCTGGACTTTAGGATACTCCGTCCTCACATATGCCGCTGCTGCAGCTGCACTCTCGGCTTCAACGAAGGCGAGGCAGCATCCTCTGAATCCAGCGCCACTGAACCTTGCACCCAACACACCAGGTGTCCTCAGGAGGATCTCGAACAGTTGAATTAATGGTTCACAACCTAAAAGAAGGTGGCATTGTATCATCCATTGTCTTAGCTCAAAAAATAATAATAATAGTATTCATGGATTACTATTCTCAATATTCTAATTATACCGCATTCATAGTTTTGAATGGAACTAAGGCCAGAGGCTGTAACAAGCTTTCCAAAATCTTCCAATTGGCCAAGAGCCCACGCTTCAAGTCCTGATATAACCATTATACTATTTGGGTAAGAAAATAAATTCATATTAAAGAACTGTAATTATAAATTGAAACGCATTTCTACCATAAAAACATATAAAAATAAAATATATACTCTCTACAATAACCCACTTACCTTCAGAAATCTAATCTTATCTCACAACTGATAAAACAGACTAATCTCATCTCATAAACTATGGGATTTATTATCATCCAAGAGGTTAAATTGAGTCTCAACCCTTGACCACCCACCAAAAAGTAGTAATGCTTCCATTCCTCATTTCTCAATTCCCCTTTTAAAATAATGTCTTCCGTTTTGGTGAAGATACATGGAGAAATTTGATTGGATGCCAGACAATGACACGTTACCACCTCTATGAATTAAATTATATTAAAATTTCCATAAGTCTCTTAGTATTCTAGGTTGTCTCTTCATATTTCGTTATATCTTTCAGTATTCAAGTAATGTTTTTATTTAAAGAGAGAATTGTAGGGGGAAAGGGTATCGAAAATATTGGACATTGTCTATTAGGAGATCTAGTAGACCTCTCGAACATTTGTGCTATCTTGTTATTTATCTGTTCCCAAATCGGTTCTAGCTATTTCTATTTGATATTCTAGTTGGGTTCATATCATTGGTATCAGAGCAATCTGTATGCAGGGAAGCTGTTGTCTAGCTTGTTCAGAAGCGTTCAAGTTGTTGACAGTCACAAGTTTAATGGCTGGTAAGAGAAGAGAAGGAAAAGAAGTGGCTGAAGAAGGCAGAACCGGCCCGATTCTTGAGGGATTCCAGTCGGAACTTGGGATTTTTCGCACCGCCGTTGCTTCGCTCCAAACCATGAAGGCTGATCTGGCTTCGGTGACGGAGACTCTAGCTACGTTGACGACGACACGCGACGAGGTTCAGACGGGGGTGAGGCGCGACGATGTCCGTGTAGGGTTGGAGCGCGACGAGGTTCGCTCAGGAGTGGGGAAACAGCGCCTGGAGGAGGAAGAGTTAGCCGACGATGGTGAAAATCAGCCGAGAGCTGGGTTTGCTCTTCTCACAGAAGCGGAAGGTTCGCGGGATGCTGAAGGAAACTTTTGGGAAAGAAAGGGTTTAATGAGGATGACGCTGCCCAAGCTGCCAATAGGCTGTGCACTACATGACAGGTCCACTGCCCGCTGCCCAAAAATTGTTTAAAAAAAGGGAAAATGACAAATCAACCATCGTGGTTTTAGATCAATGACAAGTCAACAACTGTGGTTTAAGTCTTAACAAGTTAACCACTAACGTATGAAAAAATGAAAAATCTACCATTGCAATCACGTTTTCCGTTAAAACATAGTCGGGACACCGCGACGGCGTCCTAGGACACCGTAGCGGCGTTCTAAGAAACCGTTGCGGCGTCCCGAGCAAACCGCGGCGGCATCCTGCATTTTTTAGGGTTAAAAATGTTTGATCGCAAATTTGAGGGCTTAAACGATTGATTTAGGGCTCGAAAACGGGGGTCATGGAATAAATTTCATGACAGGTCGTAGATCTCTGAGAGAGCTTCAATTTGATACCTTCTGCGTCCAATTCCGACACTCGTAGCGAAAGTTATGGTCGTTTGAAGTTGAATATGTCAAAAATCTAATAAAAACTGTGAATTTGGCAGGACGCCGCCCTAAAATTCGTCATGATGCCGCTGGGGCATCCTAAAATTTGGCAGGACGCCGCCGCGGTGTCCCGGGACGCCGCCGTGGCGTCCTACATAGTTTAGGGCTAAAATTGTTAAAATTCGGCGATTTAACAGTTTTAACCCTAAACTATGTAAGCCACTGCCCTGTCGAATTTTAGGACGCCGCTGCGGCGTCCCGACTGATTTTAACGCCAACGGTAACTGCGATGGTTGATTTGTTATTTACACGTACGTTAGTGGTTAACTTGTTAAAATTTATACCACAATGGTTGACTTGTCATTAACTTGAAACCACAATGGTTGATTTGTCATTTTCCCTTAAAAAAATATGGTCGCCCCCTACATGACAGGTGGTCTGCCCGCTCCTCAAGCTGCCCACAATTTACTGAAAGAAAATACGGATGCCCATTATATGATAGGTGGGCTGCCAACCAGCCAAGGTCCAAATTACTGCGGGCAAAATGGGATAGATTGTGTAGTAAATACGGGCTATGATGAGTTGGCCCGATTTAGGGTAGGAAATAATAGAATTAAAAATTTAGAGATGTTCGTATTCAATAATAGCGACCCTGATGATTGGGTATTTCGAGTTGAGCGTTTTTTCGTTCTTCATCAATTATCAAAAGTTGAAAAAATAGATGCTGTGATTTTACACTTCGAAGGAGAAGCTCTTGCTTAGTATCAATGGGAGGACGAACGACAGTCATTTTGGAGTTGGAGGGATTTAAGGGATCATTTGTTAAATAGATTTCGCTCTTCACAAGAAGGTTCTTTATCAGAACGACTTTTGACATTACGACAAGGGGGAACAATGAGAGAGTATACGTTGCAGTTCGAGAAATTGGCTGCTCCTTCGGGACATTCATGATTACTTATTGGAGGCCCAATTTATGAATGGCTTACGGACGAAAATTCGAGCAGAATTAATGATATTTAGACCAACCGGGCTGAGACAAATCATGCGACAACACAACGAATTGAAGACAAGATTGCCATGTATTTAATTGATGATGAAGTCAATGATTAAAGAGAAATGAGCTCAAAAATCACGCACCTTGAGAACAAGGTGCATCTTTAAGAAGGGAGTATTGATACGTTACCACCTCTACGAATTAAATTATATTAGGATTTCTATAAGTCTCTTAGCATTCTATGTTGTCTCTTCGTATTTCGTTATGTCTCTTAGTATTCAAGTAATGTTTTTATTTAAAGAGAGAGTTGTTGGGGGAAAGGGTATCGTGAATATTGGACGTTGTCTATTGGGAGAGCTAGCAGACCTCTCGAACGTTTGCACTATCTTATTATTTATCTGTTTCCAAATCGGTTCTAGCTATTTCTATTTGATATACTAGTAGGGTTCATATGTCAAATTTCTTGACAAGAAGAGTCCACAAACAACCATCATATTGACACAAATTGATGCGCAAAGGACATAGAAGTTGGAGATCATGAGAACAGTTTGCTATAAATAAAAGGTTAGAAAATAATAAAGTAGTACCTTTGACTACTCGCATATTCTCTGAGAAGTAATGTTCTGCTCTTTTCGCTTGATTGATCTCTAATTTGCCCTGCAGTTTCAGATTTAGAGACAAGTTAATAAACCAAAGAACCATTTAATAACGAATCTATCATTGCATGGGATCACTTTGATGCAACTGCTGTAAAGCCACATAAGAATTTACCCACACAAGTAGGAAGTTGACTACAGATAATTTGAGTAGTATTTTTGAGTTGGCTATGTATTAATAATTTAATGGGAAGTTATTTTGTGGCAAATTAGTTTGTGGAAGATATGGTGATGTTACCTTGTGAGCTTCATAGACTTGAAACTCCACTGTGAGAAGTCAAAATAGCTCAGATTAAAAACCATAGTACCAGGATAATAGAACTGATATCATATTAAGAGGTGAAGAAAAGAGCTTGCCATTTGAAAGAAGAGGTTCCAAATGACTCTTTCCCGATGCACTGTTGAACAGAGAAAAATTGTAAAAGCATTAACTTTTCCTACTGCAAATAGAGAAACAGCACTTGGAGAGACCATTACACGTTTTCAAGAAGAAATAGAAGGGCTATTAATATTCATAAAAATATAAAAATGGCTATAACAAGTTAAACCCAACTTTTATAAATAATAAACAGAAACTGGAATGAGAGTAAAAGACGCACAAGGGAGAATAAGAAATACTCCCAAGAAAAAAACAAATAAATAAATAAAATTAAGTCTATGCAGTTGCAGCCTACGACTAACAATTTGAATTACATTTGCAAATGTTGAGATTTAAACATACAAGAAAATGACTATCAAGAAAGAAAATGACTATTAAATGAAACCCAATTATTTAAAAAACCGACGGCAGATAGGAAGCAACATGTGAAGATAGCATCAAGTCCGATGAGGATTGGAAAAGGTAAAAATCTTACTTGAGAAGAATTCTTGCAGCCTCTTGGCATTCTATAACTCGGGAATTATATCCAGAATTCTTCGTCAAAGCTTGCTTCAATCCTGAAAATGCCAACAATATCTTGTACGCTTTCTGCATCTTTGATGGATATATAAGCCTATGTTCTTTCGTCTACAAAAGACGACACAAATTCATGAGAGGTATGAAAGAATAAAACGTATTTCAAAGATTAAACATGTGTTTCTTTTGGCCCAAAATGAATAATTTAACAAAAGATCAATGACAAAATCCTTTCAGATAATAGACAAACCAAACTAAAGGAGAACAAGGCAGAGTATCAAAGAGGTTGACAGACAATTTCAAGTATAGGGAAAATATAAAACAAATCAGTTGCAGATAAACTAAAACATGGGAAATGAATAACTAACAAAAAATAGAATATCATTAAGCCCATTGTGAGCTTTTTATCTCTTCCATCAAACTATGAGGATGCATTTGGACATTTAGAATTTTCTTACCAATGTTCTTGGAGAGAAGAAAAATCTGAAAAGCAGAAGCTAATTTTAAAATTAGGTACTTTGGTTATTTTTTGTTCTATTTGGCTTTATGACAATATTATTCTTTTCAAGGGCAAAGAGCCAATTGTTGATGTTATTGTTTTGAGTTCTTTAGAAATTATTTTTTTAGTGTAGTTTTCTTTAATCGAAGAGAAATTAATTTAAATTAAGTGTTCTCTCTATTTTTCTAGATAAAGGTTATCCACTTTTTTATCTATTGTATTTTTCTCCTTTCAATATATTTTTTTTCTTAAAAAAAAATTAAGCACGTTACATTATAAGTTCTTCAAAATAAGAGATAGCTACTATAATCATAGCGGTGAAAAATCTATTAATTACCTAAACTATCACATTACCCCAAAAAGCATACAATCATATTTTTCAAAATAGAATATTGAGTATTGATGACAAAGGAATGGCCTATTCCAGGAAACAAAATATTCACACTTCTAACTTGTTTTAAGTTACTTTAGATAGGACCAATCAACTACTTTGTTTGAGCAGCATGTCATCAAAATAACAAAAGAAAAGAAATGAAGGGTTCATATTGAGACAAACTTGTCTAAAAGTGAGAAGAAATATTTCTATAAATATTTATCATTAAACTTAACAACCAGGTAAAAAGTGTATGTATATCACAAAAAGTATGAAATAAATTTACTGCAATTTTTTATGCCATAAACAAATTATTTTACTATATAATAACAAAAGGCATCAATTTAGTACCTTGCAGTCCATCTGCAATAGACACCCACAGGTTGAAAGCAATATAGCAGATTGATCAAGTACACCATTTCTCAAACCCAAATATCCATTTTCAATCAGCCTGCAGATACCATGCTATAAGCAAGGGATACATATACCAGCCTATATCATTTGAATATTAAAACTTTTTCTCCATGAATAAGAATAGCATTTTAGAGCTGTTTAAAGAAAATGAAAACACATGACAAAAGTACAAAACATAAATCAATTCATGAATAAAAAGAACATTTTCATTAATAAAAAAAAAAAAGAATTTGCCCAAATGTCACGGGAGGAATTTGTGATCTTGCCTAAATTAAGATCGTTGATCAATATACATATGATAGAAGGTTGAAAAGTGTAAAGAACTTGTGCTTTCCAAGATTGTGATTAACAAAAATAAAAGGAATTCTAACATTGAGATCAAAATCTAGTACTAGAAAATAATTGTAGATTCAACATAAAAATTTCTTTTCCTGTCTCATCCATGAGATTAGCAAAGTTTAACCCAAGTTTATCCACTTCCTCAACATGATGAGGTTCCAGAAAAGAGACAACAAACACTTAGAAGCTTACCTATCATATTCAATATTTTCTAAAGCAGACACTGTTAATTTGTTGGCAAATTCCAAAGCCAATAAGTAGGCAACTCCAGACTGTCAAATATGAAAAACAAATAGCAAAAACATGGGTCAAAAAACCTAAGATTTTCATTTATAAACAATTATATTTTTGATCAAATTTATAAATAAATACAAATCAAACAATACTGTTCTACTTAAATTCAGTCTCATTTTGACCACGTAGTCTACTGGATTCAACTTATCAGAAGTTCAAATGCGTCTAATTCAAGTAAGCTGATAGAACTCAATTTCTATCAACGAGCTAGCTTGCTCTTTTATTAGAATTTCTACAAAAGATTTCCCTTACAACAATTTTCCCCCAAACTGACTCAGTTTGGATTTCCCTTCCCCTCCCTTTACAGAGTAGTTTTCTCCTTCACAAAAGATCCCCTTCATTCCCCCACTATTCTTTCTATTTAAAACTTCTTTACAACTTCCTTTCAAATTTCTCAACTGCTTTTATTAACTTCTCTTCTCTTCCGTCTTTTGTAAGTGAATTTAATTGGTGGCTTATCATTTCCCTCGGCCCAAAGAACGACCTTGTCCTCAAGGTTGAATTCTAGGAATTGGTGCATGATGTCCATGAATTTCTCCCATGTTGCTTCATATGATGGTACTCCCCGCCATTTAACAAGCACTGTAGAATTCAGCAATGCCGTTTTTTTATCAAAATCTGTGTTATTCGTGCGCAAATCCAGTACTACCTCGGGAAAAATTTGAGGCACTAACTCCTCCGATACGGGTAATGTAGCTTGAACATCAATTACATTGCCCTTAACTGGCTTGAGCCACGAAACATGGAATACTGGATGAATAAGAGAGTCACTAGGTAATTGGAGTTTATAAGCGACAGCCCCAATCCTTTTAAGCACTTGAAAAGGCCCATAGAACTTGGGAGATAACTTTGCATTGATTCGCTTAGACATCGATTGTTGTCTGTTTGAGTTTTAGATATACATAGTCACCTTCTTGGAAAATCAATTCCCTTCTTTTCTTGTTTGCTGTACTAACCATTCTTTGTTGTGCTCTCTGCAAATGATACTTTAGTATATCTAAAGTTTCATCCCTTTCCTGAAGAAATAATTCCACGGCCGAAACTTTGGCCAATTCCAAGTCACTATGTAAAATTGGTGGAGGTTCTCTATGGTAAACTGCTTGAAACGGGGTCATTTTAATAGAGCCATGGAAAGTCGTATTATACCAAAATTCTGCCCAATGCAGCCATTTATACCAAGTTTTTGGTCGGTTGGACGAAAAACATCGCAAATAGGTCTCTAAGCACCTATTAACAACCTCGGTTTGGCCGTTCGTTTGGGGGTGGTAAGCTGTACCACGTTTAAGCACCGTCCCTTGCGAAACAATTCTTTTCAAAAAATACTCAGAAAAATTTTATCACGGTCTGACACTATAGTACGAGGAAAATCATGTAACTTGAACACATTTTCCAGAAAAACAGCAGCCACCTTTTGTGCTGTATAAGGGTGTTTTAAAGCCATGCAATGGCCGTATTTACTCAACCAATCGACTACCACAAAAATGGAATCATACCCTTCGGATTTTGGCAACCCTTCTATGAAGTCCATAGAAATATCTTCCCATATACGATTCGGAATTGGAAGTGGCTGCAATAAACCAGCTGGTGACAATGTCTCTGTTTTATTAGTTTGACAAACTGCACAATTCGCCACCCACTGTTTAACATCCTCCCGCATGCCTTCCCAATATAGTTCCCTTGCTATTCTATGAAAGGTGCGTGTGAATCCAGAATGCCCCCCCAATAATCCTCCATGAAATTCTTTTAAAATAACAGCAATCTGAGAAGAAGTTCGTGACAACACTATTCTTCCTTTAAAAAATAATCTGCCATTCTTTAACCTAAACCCAGCCCCTGTTTTTTTTTCCTTGCAGCAGGTCGGATTTAATCTTACTCAATTTCAGATCTTCATCCACTTTCTTATATTCATCCGCCAGTGAAATAATAGATGTACTGATCATAGAAGTCAAAGTCACATTAGGATGCCTTGATAAAGCATCTGCAGCTTTGTTTTCTAAACCAGGTTTGTATTGAACCTCAAAGTCATATCCCATTAGCTTAATGACCCACCTCTGATGTTCAGCAGCAACTTGACGTTGTTCCAAAAGAAATTTCAAGCTCTTTTGGTCAGTTTTCACAATGAAGTGTGTTCCCATCAAATACGGTTTCCATTTTTGCACTGAAAAAACTATAGCCATTAGTTCTCTTTCGTAAACCGACTTCAATTGGCCTTGTTTAGATAATTTCCGGCTAAAATAAGCAATTGGCTGTTGATTCTGCATTAATATAGCCCCAATACCCAAACCGGAAGCATCTGTTTCAACTGTAAAAGTTTGACAAAAATCTGGCAAAGCTAGAACAGGAACTTTACACATAGCCTGTTTTAACGCATTGAAAGAAGATTCAGCTTCCACATTCCAACAGAACTGATCCTTTTTAAGCAACTCTGTTAATGGGGCAGCAATCATCGCATAACCAGCAACGAATTTGCGGTAATACCCTGTTAAACCTAGGAATCCCCGCAATGCTTTGACAGATTTAGGTATAGGCCATTCAACCATAGCCTTCACCTTATTTGCACCAGCAGATACCCCACTTGATGACACAATATGACCCAAATATTCCAATTGTTCCTCCGCAAAGACACATTTTTTGAAGTTTATAAAAAGCTGTTGTTCTTTCAAAATTTCAAAAACAGCTTCTAAATGAGTGATATGTTGCTCCAAACTAATGCTGTAAATGAGTATATCATCAAAAAATATGAGAACGAACCTTCAAAGATATTGATTGAAAATATGATTCATAAGAGATTGAAACGTTGAAGGTGCATTTGTAAGACCAAAAGGCATTACAAGGAACTCGTAATGCCCTTCATGGGTTCTAAAAGCCGTCTTGGGTATGTCCTCCTTCTTTACTCGGATTTGATAGCCGGACTTCAAATCCAACTTAGTAAAAACTTTTGCTCCATGTAATTCATCTAGAAGTTCCTCAATCATGGGAATAGGAAATTTAAAAGCCACGGTTTCTTTATTAAGTGTTCTATAATCAACACAAAACCGCCAACTTCCATATTTTTTTTTAACCAAAATGATAGGACTAGAAAATGGGCTATGACTTGGTTGTATAATTCCTGCCATTAACATTTCCCAAACCAATTTCTCAATGGCATTTTTATGAATTTGTGGATAACGGTATGGTCAGACGTTTATAGGAGAAACTCCATCCTTTAATACAATTGCATGATCATGCATGCGTTCAGGAGGTAAACCCAAAGGCATGTTTGCAACTTCTTTATACTTTGTTAATAGCTGTTCAATCACAGGTAGCTTCCCCTGTTTTGTTTCCTTGGCCTCTTCCAACATGGCAGAGCCTAGTTCAATCAAATAACCATAACCTTCCCGTTGAACAGCTTTTTGCATTGCTTTCAAGGAGATTTGGCTTCTGTCTAACGTGTGATCACCTTGTATTACTGCAGGTTTGCCAACTTTCAACAATTTAATAGTTAATTCCTTCCAATTAATTTGCATATCTCCCATAGAAATTAACCACTGCATACCCAATATAAGATCAGAATTTCCCAATTCTATTGGTAAAAAATCAGACACTATCTCAACTTCAGGTAATGATAAAATCACCTTCTTGCAAATTCCAGCTCCTTTAATCGATTGTCCATTGCCCAATACTATTGCATAGCTATTGGTGTCAATAATCGGTAATTCCAGCTCCTTGACTAGTGCTTCAGCTATGAAATTATGGGTAGCACCACAATCTATCATAACAATTACAGATTTAGCTCCTATACGTCCATGCAATTTCATAGTATGTGGAGCTGTGAGCCCCACAACTGAATTAAGAGACAACTCAATTGGGTCTGCCATGTCCACTCTTTCTGTTTCCAGCATACCATTTGTGTCAACAACATTATCTTCTTCATTGTCATCTTGTAAAATTAAAACTTGTAACATTTTTTTCTTGCATTGATGCCCAATGGAATTAGGCTCATCACATCTATAACATAACCCTTTTGCCCTTCTACTTTGCATTTCTTTTTCCGTCAATCTACGTCTGGGAAATTCAGGCCTTGCTGTATTCATAGCATTATTCGAAGGAGTCGTCCTATTAGTGAATGAAAAATCACTAGAAGGATTAGCTTTATTTACCGTAGTAATAGCTACTTGTTCTCCTACATTATTCCCTCCTTTAAACAGATGTAAGAAAAGAGATTTGCGATCTTCTACGAGCTGAGCAGCTTCCATTAAATCATTTAATCCAGTGGGTCTCATCAATTTAACATCTCCTTTAATATTGTTTTTCAAACCCTGAAAAAATGAACTAATCAAAACTTCTTCAGGAATGGTAGGTAAAGTGGACATTAGGGTTTCAAAATTTGTCCTGTAAGAGTCTACTGACCCTTCCTGCTTAAGTGTAAATAACCTGTCACAATTATTACCACTTCCTGAATGCCGAAAGCGACCCATTAGCATTCTTTTAAGGTCAATCCAGAAAAAAAAAATGGACGTCTGCTGCTCTCCCACTGATACCAGGCTAAAGCGGCACCCTCAAAACACACAACAGCAGCTTCTAACTTTTCGGAATCCACTAAGCGATTAACAGAGAAATATCTCCCTGCTCGAAAAACCAAGCCTTTCGGATCTAGCCCAGTAAAAACAGGTAACTCTAATCGTTTGGGAAAGAAATCGTTTCTAACAAACCTGGCACCATCGGCTTCTTCTGTCGATTTTTCGTTTCCGAAATCCACGTTTCGAACAACTCGGTTGCCAGTTGCTGCTTCCGACGATTTTTCTTCCCTTCGGTCCAGATTAGGAGCAGTTGGTGCGTTTCCATCCAACTTTTTGATCAACCACGACATTTGCTCGCGAAGGTAAACCAAATCTTGTTCCATAGTTGGAAGTCTCTCGATCTTCTCTTCGATTAATGGTATCCTCTCTACAAATTCTTCCAACAACGAAATTCTTGATAAATCTTCTCTGATGCCGGCGATCTCATTCTGCAACTCCACCGGAATTTCTTGGGCACTCTCGGGTCTCGAAATCACCGACCGTAACGCCATGATCGATGCTCTGATACCAAAAATGATAGAACTCAATTTCTATCAACGAGCTAGCTTGCTCTTTTATTAGAATTTCTACAAAAGATTTCCCTTACAACAATTTTCCCCCAAACTGACTCAGCTTGGATTTCCCCTTCCTTTACAGAGTAGTTTTCTCCTTCACAAAAGATCCCCTCCATTCCCCCACTATTCTTTCTATTTAAAACTTCTTTACAACTTCCTTTCAAATTTCTCAACTGCTTTTATTAACTTCTCTTCTCTTCCGTCTTTTGTAAGTGAATTTAATTGGTGGCTTATCATAAGCTTCCACGCTTAAATAGTTCCATAGGCAGAAGTAAATAATTTTTGGTGGGAAACTAATTGAGCATGAAGAACAGAAAAAAAAAGGCTAATGAAACGCAATCCAATCCAAACAACCTCTTAAGCTCCTCTGTCTTTCCCTATCATATCAACACCAAAGAAGAACAGAAAAAAAAAAAAAAAAAAAAAAAACAACGAAAGACAGCGGACAAAAAGGCTATTGTCAAGTAAAAATTACTATTGAACCATAGAATTTCTTTTTTAGCATCCTAAAGGCGAAACGATTGAGACAAAAACTTACAGCAGCAGAAGAACTTATGCCAGAACTGTCAAGGCCATCACATCCCCTCATATATCCTATTATACCCTGTACCATCACAACATCTTAGCCACATAAATATTTCAGAAATCAAAAAATTGATAATAATTTTATTATTTGGACTATGCATGGGAGATGTAACAAGTTCGATTGCAAAGGCTTCTCTTCGCATGAATATCAAAAAAAGACTCCTACGATATTTATTTTTCACTTTTTTGCTGGGTTCCTGAGGAAAAACTCCATCAATTTTACACCTGGGACCCAGACTCCATGCATAAATTGGACACAAGGTAATCTACATTAGATGCATACAATAACCTAATAATAAAGTTTTCTTTTATTGATTGGCCTTATCGTTCTAAAAAATCTAATGAAAATTCATGTCCTTAAAATATACTCACTTCAGCTGTAACTAAGCGTGAAATAGAGAGTGATAATGCCCACACATAGACCAATCATCAATCACTTTAAACTTAAATGAACCTTAACTCTTCATAAACAACTTATTTAGACCAAAAACTTGTGTCAAAAACAAAAGAAAAGAAAAGTATCACCTGTCCAAGAAAATTTTGTTTACTCCGTAGAGCATATACAGCCCCTCTTGCATAATTTCCCCAGTTATTTTCTTCCCCTGACTCCGAAAAGCATTTCTCATTGCACTCTCTATTTTTGCTATTCGTGCAGCTTGAGTACTGATTTTCATCGACTCTGCAAAGCAATAAAAGTTTCATTTCTTCTATGAAGTGATTAAAAAAAAACTCAACCTCACCTTTCTGGACATAGTATCCAAGTTTAACAATTCAGATCATGTATTTGAAAATAAAACGTCATTACATTGAGACCCACAACAATTACTAGCACATAAAGCATCATAATTGGTGCATGTGAAGCCATTAATTTCATTCCTTTTTTTTATTATTTATTTTGACAAGAAACAGTTATATTGAGATAGTGTAAAATGTAGAAAAGCGGGAAGGATAAGAAATTCACCAATTCCCCAAAGAGCCTCTCAACTTTTAGCCAACAGTCAATAGTCAACTGTCTTGTTGTGCTTCTCTACCATAGAGCATCATTTTGAGCTCTCACAAAATTAACATGTTTTTATTCTAACATAATATTAATATAAGATGAACAAAAAAAATTGTATTTATCTTTCAATATGTAGAAGTTTTATTCGTCACACTTTAAAAACTTGTATAGCCCTTTCTTCCAAATAAATGCAAGGAGTATATTGCTATACTAGGATTACTTTTACAAATATTTGTATACATTATTTATGTGATTTAACATAAGAATTCGCACACCTGAACCTTACTTCTCCTTTGAACTGCTCTGAACGCAATACCACCTACAGCAACAGAGTTTACTTTTAAACACTATGAACCCATGTTGAAAATAGGTTAGCTTTCCAGTTAATATATTCACTTATTCAATTTTCAAATGAAATTCTAAGAAAATCATCAGTTTTTCATGCACGATTAAACTATGTGATCCAGTACAAGATTTTCTAGTTAATTTATTTCTTATTATATTATATTTGTTTTCTATTAATTAAAATTTTTATTTCTTAATTAGATATTTCCTAATATTAGATTATTATTAATATTTTTATTTCTTAATATTTGATAATTTCTTCAAGTCATTGTTTCTTTCAATTATTATTTGCAAGTCTATTTAAAGACTTGTTTATAAGTTTAGAAAGACTTTTGACAATTAATAAAAATTTTGATAATTGTTCTTTATCATTGGTTACTTTTTTGGTTTCAATTTTGAAATAAATCTTTTGCACCACTATGAATAAACTCTGATCCATCCCCCTACAGCTGCATGCAATTATAAAGCTGAACCACTCATACCTGAGCATCACCAGAGGTAACAAAACCTAACAGTATTCCTTTGTTGATCGTCATAGCTGAGACAACACCACCCTGTGAAAATTTAAAAAAAAATATAGAAGGACAACTATCTTTGTCTTGACTCTTAATAATCAAAATCCAACATAAACTGATAAAAACTAGAAATAAAATTAAAGAATAACCGAGATTAAGAAACATAAAAGAGCCTAAACAACTTTTTAGCCTAACCTGATGATCAATATGAGCTCCAAGAGGACAAATTCGGTATGGAGACACGACAACGCGAACTTCATCAAAACCTCTCCCAGACATTTCTGATACAATCTTCCTAATTCCATTTAACTGAAATTTCACCCAATATTCAGTACATTCAATCTAAAGAAAATATAATACGATATGCAGTTAGATCATAAACTCAAAACAGCAATGAATACGCCGATCAATTGTAAGACATCACTCTAATTAATCGACTTTTTACTCGCAAAATTATCAGTAAACAAACCCAAATACAAAAGATAATAAACTGTCACAAAAAAAAACAGTTTTGAAAGAAGAAATCGAAAGTGATGATGAATCAGATTAGGATTACCTCTGCCTCATATGGCCAAGACGACCCTCCCATTTCTACAACGTCCCAACACGCTCGCTAATTCGATCGTTTTTAAGATCGATATAGCTAGATCCACTCCTGGTTTTTTTTTTTTTTTAAATTTTTAAATCAAATATGAAGTGAAGTGGAAGCAAAACAATAATGAATAAAAAAAAAGGAAAGATAAATGAAAACGGCCAAACGCCGCAACCATCGCATAAACGATAACACGTAATTCCGTACATTACTTGCACATCCTTGAATAGGAAAAAAAAACTAACTCCGTTATGCCCGTGCCGGTGCCCAAAAAAAACTAATTCCGCACATTACGCCGGTGCCCGTGCCGGTGCACAGATAGAGTTATAAATTAGGAATGACTTACGGCATTTCAGAGTCGTAAAAAATGTTACATTGACTTTCTGAGAAGAGAGGTTGAATTTGAGGCCGACAATTTTATGTTCTAAAAAGTTCAACTACATCATGATATTAGCAGCTTTAAGTTGGCTCCTAGGTATATATGTCTTTTTCGAATAATTGAGCGTGTTGGTCTGGTGTTGTATCGGTTGGATTTACCACCGCAGTAAAATTATGTGCGCAATGTCTTTCATGTTTCTATGTTAATAAGATATGTTTTTTATTTATCACATATCATCTCCTGGACCGACGTACTTATTCAGAGAGATGTTTCTTATGAGAAAGAATCGGAGAGGATTTTCGACCATGAAATCAATGTTCTACGTCATTGCGAAATTCATTTGGTTCGATTTCAGTTGAAAAACTACAACAAAAGAAATACTAATTGGGAAATCAAATCAGAGATGGTGATGAAGTATCTTCACTTATTTGGTAGAATGTTAGAGGTTGTTCCAAATTTCAAACTTAAAATTTCCTAAATGATAGAGAATGTAATAGCTGCCATTTTACCTTCAAATAAGTAATTAAAAATATTTCTTAATTCTACTAATTATCCTATTAATAGCAATTTCCTTGTACTCTTTTATACTGCCATCTAAAATAACCTCTTTGGGTCTCCTTTAGCATTTGTCAATCTTAGATTTCTGAGAGAAGGGTGCGCTGGGAGGAGGATTTCCGTTGGGTTTTCTTATTTCAAGTGAAAATTCCTTTGAAGTGTGGTATAAACCTCTTTGATGAATTGAATTTTTAATCAAAAAATTTGATTTAAGGCTACGCTTGAAATTGTTTTGTTTTGGACTCAAAGGACTCGAGAGATTGAACGTTCTTAAAAGATAAATCTCATACTTTTGTGACTGTTCATCCATATTTGAGATTAGATCTTTGTTGGATGAATTAAAAGTTAATTCTAGTTTAAAGGTTGGGTTTTCAATTTGGAATTGTCATTTTTATGGACAAAATCTTGTTATATTTGTAACCTAAAAGGTTTGGTTTCTTTTGGTACTTAATTCATTAGAAAATCAGAAATTTTCCACAAAAACCATGCAACCAACATCAAAGTTGACATCGTTGAGCCTTGGCTCAAAAGGTCCCTCTCCGTGGCCCATTAGCCACGCCCTGGATGAGCCACTGCTCAGCCATTTTGGGGTCACGGCTCGGCCATTTGAAGGTCGTGACCCTATTGGCTCAGCCAGGGCGGGGCCATGGCCCAAACCCAATTTTTGGGCCTATCCCGAGCCTCATTTTGGACTTTAAATCCAAATATTTTATGGTCATTTCTAGCCTGTTTTGGCACTATTTTGGACTCTCGACTCAATCATTCTTGAGTCATTTTATGTGGCCCAAAGTTTAGAATTTAAGTGAGGATTTTTTATACTAATTTTGTAATATTGTTATCCTTAGGTTTTGAGATTTAGAGTTTAGACTCAACGTGTATTGGACTTTCTCAGATTTGGGTTGGGCTAGATTATTGGTAGGTCTGCTTGAGGTAGGAGTTTATTTTATGATCAACATTTCATAGTTTTATCAACATTATTTTGAGATGTGTTCTTATACAAAAATAGTTAGTCCATTTTTATGACTTATTAGTTTTTATACTATATATATATTTCACTGGATATGTTTTATTTGAGCATATATATTTTTATTCCTTGATCATCTTGGTTGAGTGAACCAAGTTTGATCGACCTGTGAATGGAGTCTTATTTTTTTTATGCACATTCGACCATTGGAGGATGTGTTTGTTTGTGTTAACTAGAGTAATGAGGCAGTTGACTGTGTCGTGTTCTTGGGCACAAAACTTTAAACCTGATTAGTGTTTTTTTTTTTTTGGCTTTAGTGATCGTCAAGTATCGCCATTACTACATTCCTATGACATAGTGTATCCTAAGCTCATGAGTTACTCTATTTTCACTAATACACTGTAAGACCTATTTAATGTATGTATCACACTATAGTAGAGTATTTTTATTATTTGCCTTACTGTTTATTTTTTACACCAGCTTTTAAAATGTTGTTTTATATTTGGCATGCTCCCCTGTTTTATTATACTTTATTGTTGAATATAAGATTTTACCCTTATTGAGTTTAATCGACTCACTTCAATGACATTTTCCTTCATGACTTACTTTGGAGGATCCCTAGTTGCCGACGTAGGAGTGAGCTCAGCTGGACTTTGCTTATATCTGTATTTCCTTTTTAGAGTTTTGATTATGAAGTTGGAACTTGATTTAAATTTTATAATAAACTTTTAATTGTGTACTTTTGTGGCACATTTGTTTTTAAACCTATATTTATCACTTTATTTTAATGTCACTATTAGACCTTTTGTTTAATCCAGTTGGTTTGGCCCTGGCTACTTAAGACTTTGGCTGCCTATTTAATTTAAAAGGGTTGGGCGACTCCATTAGATTTCAGGTCAAGTCATTCCTTAATTTGTCTCGGGTTCCCTTCGGGGCATGACAAGTACAAAAAAAGAAACTAGGGAATAGAGTTGTTATCTTTTTATGGGAAGCATGACAAGTTAATGCATGTTGTGTTCTTGCTTAGTCTTTTATGTACTGAACTTTTTATTTATGGAGTTACCGATGAAGTTCAATACATTCAAGTCCATGTAGCTCATGCAGTCCTTATGACTATCTCTCGGTTATAAGTTATGTGAGACTATGATGGATAATCTAAGTAGGCTTATTGAAATCATTTGCTTTAGGCTTGAAATATGTTTCAACATTTAGGTTTTAAGGACTCACTAAAAGTATTCAACTCCATAATCATGACTGACAAATTCAAGATTCTTTGGGGTATTGTAATAATTCTCACAATTGTTGCCCATCTCAAAATCCAAAAACATATTGATGTCACATGCAATCAACGTGATCTTCTTCTCATATACTAACTACGTAATTTCAAAGGTCGAGGAGAATACATCATATTAGCATAAAATAACTTAATAGCTTTGTCAAAATATGGCCCGTCTAAACTATATAACTTGAATAATCTCATATCCTTGTAAATGTCCTCCAAACACAAACTAGCTAGAATCAATGGTCTATTTTTAAAATCTTTCTCGTACCGTAGTTTGCATTGGGCATCCAAAAACAATCTGGAGGAATATTTCGACAGAGCTGGAGGTCTAGATGTGCTACCTCATGTCATAGATATCTTCCTTTTTTCAATTATTCTTGATGCCAAGAGATGCGAATATCAATTGGGAGAAGGAAATCAGAATTCTAAGTCCTAGGATTGGAACTCGGTTGAAGTTCAGAAAATCAGGAAAAAAGCAAAATTGAAGATTTGGAACGTTGGCTTGATTGAAGGCCGGGGAAGGCTGAAGAAGAAAGTTTTGGATGGAGGGATGATCACAGACAGAGAAATCTCCAAGAAAGAGAGGATACGCCGTGTAGTGGTCGACCTATTTTTCTTTTAAAAATGATGCAGTGGTTGAACTAAACTAAGTTCAATCGATTGAATCCTTTGAAACAAAATTGGGGGTAATCTACCAATTTTTTGGTAAGTTCAATCGATTGAATCCTTTGAAACAAAATTGGGGGTAATCTACCAATTTTTTGGTTGGCCAAACAATGGTCTGGGTCGACTAATTCCTTCAAAAGAAATATTAATGCACAATCTATAATAATGGCGATCGAGTGGGCTATTTGATAGTTCGACCAAAGCCTTCATATTTCCACATAGATCGTCTAATTTATTTGATATGTTGACCGAATTCATTTTTGGAGTCGACCAAATACTATGTAACGACCCGAATTTTTCATTTTCTTAAAATGCGTTACAAATTAAGTTTTTGGTGATAGCTCAAATTCCTCATTTAAAAATCTTTTCAATTTAGAAATCAGAGTGCCTTAACAAAATCCAATCATCACTAACTCATTAGAACAGTCAATTAAATCGAGGGAAAAACTATGCTTAATAAATTTAGCAGAAACGTAATTAAAGCATCACTTAAAACATTAACTAAAATCAAAGGTTTAGGTTTCAAAGTGTAATCTACTTAATATCCAGAATAAATACTCAAATAAGGGTTAAAATAGTAATTTAACGTTTACAAACCAAGTTTGTCGTTAAACCCTTACAAAATAGCTTCTTATTTCTTTACTTGATGTCATGCTACTACTCGGGTTGCGTTTCCTCTGGATACACCGGCCTCCTCTGCTGCTCCTAGCACAACCATTACATTACCTACACCACAAGTAAGGACGTGAGCTTTAAGCCAGTAAGGAAATGGGTTAATACAATTTCCTATGTCTCTCTTTAGTTTCTTTTTGGTGGGGACCACCCAATCAAATTTTTTCTTACGTCGTGGGTTCGTTTGTTCCTTACTCATACTTCGAGCTAGAGATTGGAGGTTGTCCTTTGAGATGACCTAGTTTGATTGGCTTCTAACCTCCTGTGTGCACACTAGTCCTATTCCCGACTAGGTAAGGGTGTATCCTAGCTGCCAGGGTAGATCTGAACTACCCATCTACCTCAACTCCCTTTTCTTTTCCCTTCAGGCATCCCGCCTTCAGGGTTCCTTTGCAGTGATAGGCGTATCCCGCCCATCCTGAACATTATTTTCTTAGCGTTTTTCCTCACTCATGCGTGTATGGGTACCCCAACCAAGGTGGGGACCCCCTACTTGGTTTCTATTAAAGTGAATGCAGGAAAACATTTTGGATTTAAATAGCGCATACATGGAAAACAAATGACAATGATTCAACGAATTGACAATTGATAATGAGGGCAGGATTTAAAAGCACATAAGGAGAACAAAGAAATATTCGCAGGAATATAGGGCAACTATAAAAGGAGACACATGGAACGGATTTAGCAATAATTCCTGGAAGTATTTCAACAATCAATTCCTAAAACATGCTGATTAGTTAACTAATAGAAACGTGCTTGGTTTATTACTACAAGACGATCAATTAGGGTTAGCTAGACATGCTTATCTGACTTCAGTAGCATGCTTAATAACCGACTTCAGTTGAAATGTGCTGATGATTTTACATGCTATTATGCTCATGAAATTATACCAAAGCAAATTGAACAACTAAACAAGCTTTGACAACATAGAGCAGTGTACGGTCAACGAAATAAAGTAACGAAACATGCTTCTTAATACTACAATAAACAACAGCGAAGTATAAAACAAAACAGCGAAACATACATCTTAAACAATTATATGTAGCAGCGAATAATATAGAATTACAACAGCGAAACATGCTTTTGAATGACTAAAACAACAACGAGTAATATTGAAACGGAACAGCAGGAACATAACTCTTAACAATAATAGCAGCAGTGAGAAATAACGAAACGAAACAACGAAGACATGCTTTTTAACGACTAAAAACTACAACATCAATATTGAACCAAAACAGCGAAGGACATGCTTCTTAAATGGTAATAATAGCAGTAAGAATAATGAAAATGGAACAATGAAGACAGACTTTTTAAGTGACTATAATGACAACAGAAATGAACAGCTCAACACATTTTGAATCAATTACTACAGTAGTGTAACACGAACAATTAAACATGCTTTTAATTGGTGAATCAATGCAGCAGCATAACACGAACGAAATAACTACAGATTATGCTTTTAAATGGTAGAATAACCGTAGCGTAATACAAATAAAACATAACTACGAATCATGCTTTTACATAGCGAGTAACAGCAGTGCAAGGAAACAGAAAGGAACTACAGAACATGCTTTTTAAAACAAATATAATAGCAGCATTTACAGCGAAATGAAAGTTAATCTTGCTCCTAACCTCCACTAGGACGAATAATAGAACCTGATTTGATACAATAAATATGACAGTAGAGCACAAACAATGAAGTTGAATAACAAATTATGTTCTCAACTTCAAAACGAAACCAACTACAGAATGAAGTAAGTGTCTAAGGCAAAGCGACATATCAATGACATATACTCAGAACCAATATAAGCTAAATGGCAGGACATAAGTTACCACGATAGGTCAACAATACACAACCATATAATCGCATATTAGAGTCATTATTCCTACATTTTGCTTACGTTCATCCTTAATAGATTATGTGATTCATACATTCCATTGTTCTTACTTTTCCTCCATTCTCAACAAGCAGACAAATCCTCAGTGAAGGTAAATCAAACATTGAAGTGAAATTAACAGTGGATATGCAGGAAACAACTACAAGGTAAAAGCAGACCTCCTTTCTCTTGCAGTTGATGATTGCATGATGTGCAGATAGCCAATCCATTCCAATTATGACATCGTAGACTTTCAAATCCATGATGATTAGATCAGGCCGAAATAAATGGCCATTAATATCCACTGCATAGGCCTTGAGCATCCCGTCAGTAATCAATCAGTCGCCGGAAGGCAGTAGCACGCAATGCGTATAGTCCGTGCTACTGGAGAAACAATTTGCCCACTCGTAGAACTTGGTGGTGATAAATGAGTGCGTAGCACCTGAATCAAATAAGACGTAAGTAGCACATTTATTTATGTAGATTGTCCCTGCCAGGGTTAGGTAAGTTGCTTATTCTAAGGAAAAATTCATACTCTATTTAGGGAGGAAAACAATTATAAGTATATGCACAATTATTATCTAAATAAAGCGTACCTGCTACCATTGATGGCTGGTCCTCCTCCTTGGTCCCGTACATAGCGAAAACTCACGGGGCTACGAGTCGGGTCAGGCATTGTCTGGCCTTATGCCCCATTTTTCCACAGGAAAAACACTTCTCAAAACCCGCCAGGCACTCACCCTGATGTACTCTTTGGCATTTCAGACAAGCATTTTGTTGAGGAGTGTGGGGCGTTTGTATCATTGGCTTCTTGTCCGGCCTCTGTTGTGCTTTGGTTTCAACCGGGCGTTTGACTCCCTGGGTTGGGGGATGATCACCACATGTATGCTGGATGGAACTAGCCTTCCATGCTTTCTGACTAGTCTCTCTCTGTCTGGCCGCTGCGAATTTCACCCCCTCTACCGCTAAAGCTCTGGATACCATCTTTGAATAAGTGACACCCTCGGGGCCAGCCCCGATGACTCCCTCCTGTACCTCCATTTTTAGTCCTCGTACAAAGTGTTACACCTTGTGCTCTTCGGTCGCCACCAGATGTGGAGCATAACGGGATAGGGCCTCAAACTGCAGAGCATACACTGCCACAGTCACTAGCGCACACGCATGAATTCTGTCTCTTTCTGAGTACAGACAGTGTGGTTGAAGTATTTGTCATTGAACAGATCTTTAAAATCCTTCCAAGTGAGAATCGCTACATCCCTAGAGGCCTTGACCGTGTCCTACTAGAATCGGGCCTCGTGGCTCAGGTAGCACGCAGCACACTTAACTTTCTCTACCTCACTGATCTCTGTGTAAGAAAACTTATCCTCCATGGAGTGTATCCACTCCTCAGCCCCCGTAATATCATAAACGTCCCCGTTGAAGTAGGGCGGCTTGAGCTTCTGGAACTTTTCCCACCCGACCTCTCTCTAAATCAGATGTATCTGCATATTCCAGTGATTCACATTACCGTTTCCGTGGTCCTGCCCCATGAACCTCTCCATATAGTGAAAGTGCTGCTCCATAAACTGGGTCTGCCTCTCCATTTGCTGTGACTGTTGCTCCACAATTGCTGCTAAGCGCTCCAAAGTCTCATCTCGATCGCGATCCTCATGCCGATCGGGTGCCTGGGGTACGTTTCCTACACCAGGCATGCGTCCTCTTTCTCTTCTAGCCATTTCTAATCTCTTATGTGTCCACGTTACAATGTAAATGAATAAGTTTAAGGGAAATCCTTAAGGGAAGCATATTTCTAATTCACAATTTTATACATTTCTATGCTATGATGCAATTAATTTAAATGAGCAATTCAATAACATAAGCAAAAACTTACATTCGAAAGGCATTGGCCGACGATTCTGGGTTATCCGTGGTGAAACGAACGAGAGTAGTATGACTTTGATACCAACTGTAATGACCTGAATTTTTTGTTTTCTTAAAATGCGTTACAAATTAAATTTTTTGTACATAACTCAAATTCCTCATTTAAGAATCTTTTCAATTTAGAAATCAGAGTGCCTTAACAAAATCCAATCGTCACTAACTCATTAGAACAGTCAATAAAATCGAGGGAAAAACTATGCTTAGTAAATTTAGCGAAACGTTATTAAAGCATCACTTAAAACATTAACTAAAATCCAAGATTTAGGTTTCAAAGTGTAATCTACTTAATATCCAAAATAAATACTCAAATAAGGGTTAAAATAGTAATTTAACGTTTACAAACCAAGTTTGTCGTTAAACTCTTACAAAATAGCTTCTTCTTTCTTTACTTGATGTCATGCTACTACTTGGGTTGCGTTTACTCCAGATACACCGCAGGCTCCACGGGAATGGTCTCCTCTGCTGCTCCTAGCACAACCATTACATTACCTACACCACAAGTAAGGACGTGAGCTTTAAGCCAGTAAGGAAATGGGTTAATACAATTTCCTATGCCTCTCTTTAGTTTCTTTTTGGAATGGGGACCACCAAATCCAACCTTTTCTTACGTCGTGGGTTCGTTTGTTCCTTACTCGTACTTTGAGCTGGAGATTGGACGTTGTCTTTTGAGATGACCTAGTTTGATCGGCTTCTAACCTCTTGTGTGCACACTAGTCCCCTTCCCGACTAGGTAAGGGTGTATCCTAGCTGCCAGACTAGATCCGAACTACCTATCTATCCCAACTCCCTTTTCTTTTCCCTTCAGGCGTATCCCGCCTTCAGGGTTTCTTTGCAGTGATAGGTGTTTCCCGCCCATCCTAAACATTCTTTTCTTAGCGTTTTTCCTCACTAATGCATGTATGGGTACCCCTACCAAGGTGGGACCCCCTACTTGGTTTCTATTAAAGTGAATGCAGGAAAACATTTTCGATTTAAATAGCGCATACATGAAAAACAAATGACAATGATTCAAGGAATTGACAATTGATAATGAGGGCAAGATTTGCACATGAGGAGAACAAAGAAATATTCGCAGGAATATATGGCAACTATAAAAGAAGACACATGGAATGAATTTAGCAATAAATTCCTGGAAGTATTTCAACAATCAATTCCTAAAACATCCTGATTAGTTAACTAATAGAAACGCGCTTGGTTTATTACTACAAGATGATCAATTAGGGTTAGCTAGACATGCTTATCTCAGCGCAACAGAACGTAACCATGCTTAATCAATAGAACTCAGTAACATGCTTAATAACCGACTTCAATTGAAATGTGCTAATGATTTACATGCTATTATGCTCATGAAATTATACCAAAGCAAATTGAACAACCGAACATATAACGACCTGACTTTTTGGAACCCTTTAAAAATGCGTAAAAAACTTTGAAAATCTCTATAAAAATGAATCAGACTGCGTCTAAAGTTGGACTGCTACTAAACATTTTCGTTAAACTCGTTGTGTAAGGTTCTTTATTTAATCAAATGTGGAAGCGTTATAAAAATCTTTTATTTAAATCATAGCGGGAACATAAATTAATTTTCTTTGAAAACGTAGCGGAAGCATAAATGATTCGTCTAAAACAATTAATAAAATATTACTTTAATAATACATCTCGTTCATCTTTACTTTAATTAGCCAACTAGCTGCAAGTTTCGCCCGTGCAAATCCTTCATCCGCTGCTCCTAGATCTGTCCATCATTTGTTCTCTCGTACTTGTACCTACATCGCAAGTAGTATCCTTTGAGCCTAAAACTCAGTAAGTGATATTTACCTATCATGCTACTATATGCTCATGTTGTGCATCTTTTAAATCATCATTTCTCTTTTTTTCCTTATATTCTTGTCTTTTACGTTTTAATCATCGTTTTCGTCTTTTACGTTTTATTCATCGTCTTCGTCTTTACATTTTATTCATCGTTTTCGTCTTTTACCTCAGATATAGCAGCGATGACATAATCCAAAAGCTTGTTAATCATTGGTCGTTATGTCCTAGCATAATCCAAGGACCTTGTAACAGATACGAGAAACAATAGCATAATCCAAAAGCTTGCTAGTGACGATGGCATAATCTGAAAGCTCGCTAGCAACCATGTCCACGAAGGACTAAACGGTCTCACATCATATCGTTGCCATTTTCTTTTCTTTTACTTTGTTATGACTTATTATACATTTATTATCTGTTTCATCTATCATTCGTTTGTTATCGTTTCTTCGTTCGTGACTTGTTTCTACTTTCGCTATTTGTTTCTTCGTTCGCTTATTACTTTTTATAGTTTATGATTTGTCCATTATTTGTATCTGTTTCGTTTGTTACTCGTGAATGCATGCAAATTTCTAAAAGCATAAATAAACATCAAAATGTGCTGTAAAAACAGTCAACAATGAAACGTGCATTTAAGTACTGTAAATAACGAAACGTGCTCTTAAAAAAAATAATAAACAACGAAGCATGCTAAGAAAGCAGTAAACAATGAAACGTGCGATTATTAACAATAAGCATGCTTTAATACGGTAAATAGCGACGCATGCTATGAAAACTGTAAACAACAAAACATGCTCTTTAAAAACTGTAAACAACGAAACATGCTAGAAAAGCGGTAAGCAACGAAACATACATCTCCTAAACTTGTGATGTAGGGTCCGAAGACCAAAACACATGCATATCACTTACCTCGTTTCTCACAGCATTCAACGCTTAAAGCTAATGTTTCTTCATTTTAGTACCTTCACATTTAAAAATATCTAGTCATTATTAAAATCATTGACTCTACTCATTAGTTTACTAATTAATCCTCACATTCATTTTCCAATTATTTGATGCCTTAGACCAATTAACAGCTCAACATAGCCCAAAAAAATATAAATTAAGGCTGCAGCTTAACGAGTTTATATTGACGAAATTAACATTTCTATACTTATCAACTTCCACTATATTCATGCTTCACAAAAGAATAAAAGCAATAGTTAAACAGATTACCAACTTAACAACTCGTTCCAACTTCAATCGACTTAACAACATATTCTGCTTCATAATAACCTAACAGAACCCAACAAATTAGCAATTTCTTTAACTTTTCGAAAATTACAACAAATAGTAAATCCAACTTAACATACTTCTAGCTAACATCTTATCTCATCCAATAATTGACTCAGAAATCCAACCAGTAAATCTCTTATCAAACAATTATAACCAAAGAGAGAACAACTTAGGTGTAGCAAACCAAGTCTAATAGGTATTCCATCACATTTTATAACAAACAACCAACATCATTCAAAACCCAACATTTTCTCATCATGACTATAGGCAGGAACAAATACTCAATCAACAACCAAATTCAACAGATTCATATCCCATCCACCAGACATTAATTTTTAATAGGACATCAACCAAAACATTACTCTAATGATGACCCATAAGCAAAAGTACAACAGAGCACATACACTGCAATACAGAGCATTTCTATATATATTCTAACATCCATCAGAGGCATACTCATCATCCAAATAACCAGCAAACTCATTCAAGCAGTCCAACAGAAGGTTAAATCCATTACAGAAGGCTAAACTCGTTACTTATCATCCAAACAACAAGCTATAATCAGTACAATTTTCTTTTCTTTATAAAAAATCTAAACATCCAGAAAAGCCAGAATACAAAGAAGGAATCATCCTCACCGGAAGCAAGACAGACTCGAAGTAGCTCCAAGCTTCCTGCACACACTCTCCTTCTCAGTTTCCAGGAAGAACTCATCCAAGTCCAGCAACTCAGCCCTCTCGGCTACTCGGAGGAAGATCACCACAAAGCAAGAACACTTCAACCATTTTTATCCTTTGTCCAGGAGACAACCACTCTGCACTTCCAACCACGTTGTTTTCTCTCTAAGCAACATTCCAGAAACTGCTCCCCAACGATCACACCGCCATTGCCTGCTGCAGGGTATGGGCCAGACCCAACAACGGGCTGGACCCTGACCTTGGGCTGGTCCAGCCCAACTCGCCACATCCGGCCCCTCCCCTGCCGAACACCAAGCTCCAATCGGGAAATCATCCCGATCGTCCCTGCCAGCATACAAGCACCAGATCACGAAGGGGAAGGAAGGAATCAGCTGACTTACCTCTACACGTTGTCAGAAACCGTCCACCGGAGGAGTTCCGATTCGTCCAATCCCGCGAAGCCCTAATCGTCTCCCCGTTCACTTGCCGTCCACAGCCCGTGCGAGATAGCACCGTCCAAGCCCGAGCCTCCGTCGTCGCCGTTCCTTTCATCGCCGGCTTGCTAGCTCCGATCTCCCTCTCGATCTCTCCCCTAGCCTTGTCTGCCTCACTTTCTCTGTTTTCTCTGGCGAAAAGGCCAAAGGCCATTATAAAAAATCCCCCCCCTTTTTTTTGTTGTTTTAATAATCATTCTTTATTTTAAAAACTTCAAATTAAAGTCAACTCACACATAACCGACCATTCAACTTGAATCGAATCAATTTAGTGCCTCTTTGTCTCCATAGTTTTTCTTTTAATTCCAATTAATCCATTCATCATTTTATCCAATTAAATCTCTCTTTAATAATTTAATTAAATCCTTCATTTAATTAAATTATTCTCAATCCAAATTCAAATTCCTGATTTATTCCAAATATCGCTTCATGATTGACGATTATGCCTTTGGTAATACCCCGATAATTATCCAACTAATGCAAAAATCTCCAACTTCTCTCTAATTGTCCTTATTAAATTCCAATATAGAAGTTCAGGGTATTACAGAACAAGCTTTGACAACATAAAGCAGCGTACGGTTAACGAAATAAAGTAACGAAACATGTTTCTTAATACTACAATAAATAGCAGCAAAGTATAAAACAAAACAGCGAAACGTACACCTTAAACGATTATATATAGCAGCGAATAATATAGAATTATAACAGTGAAACATGCTTTTGAATGATTAAAACAATGAGTAATATTGAAACGGAACAACAAGAACATACCTCTTAACAATAATAACAGCAGTGAGAAATAACGAAACGAAACAGTGAAGGCATGCTTTTTAACGACTAAAAACTGCAGCATCAGAACCAGAACTGGGAAGGACATGCTTTTTAAACGTTAAAAATAGCCGTAAGAATAACGAAAACAAAACAATGAAGACATGCTTTTTAAGTGACTATAATGACAGTATAAAGCAGCTCAACACATTTTTAATCGACTAATACAGCAGCGTAACACGAACAATTAAACATGCTTTTAATTGGTGAATCAATGCAGCAGCATAACACGAACGAAATAACTACAGATTATGCTTTTGAATGGTAGAATAACCGTAGCGTAATACAAATAAAACAGAACTACGAATCATGCTTTTACATAGTGAATAACAGCAGCGTAAGGAAACAGAAAGGAACTACAGAACATGCTTCTTAAAACAAATATAACAGCAGCGTTTACAGCGAAATGAAAGTTAATCTTACTCCTAACATCCAGTAGAACGAATAATAGAACCTGCTTTGATACAATAAATATGAAAGTAGCGCACAAACAATGAAGTTGAATAACAAATTATGTTCTCAACGTCTAAACGGAACCAACTACATAATGAAGTACAATGTCTAAGGTAAAGCGACATATCAGTGACATATACTCAGAACCAATATAAGCTAAACGGCAGGACAAAAGTTACCACGATAGGTCAACAATACACAACCATATAATCGCATATTAGAGTCATTATTCCTACATTTCGCTTACGTTCATCCTTAACAGATTCTGTGATTCATACATTCTATTGTTCTTACTTTTCCTTCATTCTCAACAAGCAAACAAATCCTCAGTGAAGGTAAATCAAATATTGAAGTGAAACTAACAGTAGATATGCAAGAAACAACTACTAAACAGGGCATACAACAGAGTATTACCAAAAGGTTTACAGAGTTCAAGAAAAACTAGAGAATCACAGAAATTCAACATTAAAGAAATCATATGCACACACATTTTTACTTGGGTGTAGGGCCTCCACATGGCCAAGGTCTAACCCATTCCTTAACTTATCGATGAAGCCTACAACTGAATCCCTTGGCCTCCATGCAGGAACTCCCTCAGAGTGAAAAACTGAAGGAAGAAGAAGAAGGGGCTGAAGATAAAGAGCTCGACTTCTTTCCTTGGGAGACAACCCGTACCTCCAGCAGGGAAGGTGCAGGAAGACAAATTCCTGTTGATTAGGCATGGCTGTGTGATTCAGTGTCGAGAGGTTGCGTTTTTATTGGCTGCGCATTGTTTTCTTCTGATTTTTATATCATTTCTAACGCAGATCTGCGATCTTCCGGACGAGTGCGGATGCTTAGATCTCGTCCGAATTCATCCGCATGAGTAAAATTCCGTAGGCAAATTTGTGATCATGGACGAGAAATGGCGTCCCCATCCTCGTCCATACCGTCCGCAGCCAAGCTTCGGACGCCATTTAGCGTCCGCACCTTGCATCCGCATATGTTCAAAAATCAAACAGAGGCAAATCGGACGAGGCCTCACCTCGTCCGCATTTGTCCGCGAGCATCCGAATGTCTCTAGGAATTGGAAAGATTCGTTGCAGAGGCATCTTGTCCTAGTCCGCATCGTCCGCAAAGGAACAGAGTCACTTCAGGAAGTGAGGATCCGTCCTGCCGTCGTCCCTAAGTAAAATCTGGTGGTGAGGATGCCAACCATCGTCCGCATGGCATCCACCGGCGTCCGAATTCTCCAGATCCCCATTTCCTTCACTTTTTTCTACTAACTTTTTTGTCCCGAAATAATTTCTTCATAATTACCCATCACAACTTAACACGTATAGAGGCACAATGGAATATATAATAATCTCCAAAGTTTGATGACATCGTGTACACTAGAAAATTAGTATCGGGGCTTTACACACTATATGACTTTTAGACAACTATTCCTTACAAAAATATAACTTAGTTAGACTTAAGGCGGATCAATTTTAAATGAATTCTTATTCCACTAAAAGTCTTTTCATCTGTTTAGTAAAAATGTTGGCCAGTTAGTTTTCAATATTAACGAATTCAAGAGATACATCACCCTTATGAACATGATCTCTAATAAAATGATATCTAATCTCAATGTGCTTGGTATGAGAGTGTTGAATAGGATTTTTTGATATACTTATGGCACTAGTGTTATCACACCTAATTGGAATTTTCTTATAAAACTGACCATAGTTCTCCAAGGTTTGCTTCATTTAAAACAATTGTGCACAACAACTCCTGATTGCAATATATTCACTCTTGGTAGTTGAGAGAGCAACTGAGTTTTGTTTCTTAAAGAATCATGAAACATAGGATTCTCTAAGGAATTGACAAGTCCCACTTATGCTCTTTCTATATACTAGACTACCTGCGTAGTGAGAATCGATACATCCTACTAAATCGAAAGAAGTTCTTTTGGGATACCATAGTCCTAAATCACTAGTCCACTTAGATATTTAAATATTTTCTTTACCGCATTTAAGTGAGGCTCCTTAGGGAATGTCTAAAATCTTGCACACAAGCACACACTAAAGAGAGTATCAGGCATACTTGTCATTAAGTATAATAAAGAACCAATCATACCATGATATTTCTTTATATCCACCTTTTTTCTATTTTCGTTCTTATCTAATTTAGTGGATGTCCTCATGGGAATACGAGATGATTTGGATGTGTCCATACCAAACCTCTTAATAAGTTCTTTGCCATAAATTTTATAAATTTATTCATTGGGTTACAAGTACAATTGAACAAGTAATGTAAGAGATAAGGGTGAAGAATAGTGAACAGATTTGGTAATGTGGTTCGACCAAACACATCTATGTTTGAGCTTCAAGGCTCCTCTTCCTTATTGAAGATCTTTTCACTTCAACCTTCTTGATTGTAGTTTGAACTTCTGAGTGTCAATCCAACCTTACAAAGATTTCTTTGTCACCCACAAATCGACCACCAAGAAACAAATAGTGAGTTTTTGGAATGTTTAACACAAAGACACCTTACTCTCAATAAGGACAAGTCAAGCGTATACAAGGAGAGATTAGGTTCTTATACTTGCAAATGAAGGCTTAGAATACTCAAGAAATATTCACAACACTTCATTGTAGATAGCTTTTTTGATAAACTTCCCTACGAAACACTCCTCTATTTATAGATTTCTTTAGGCAATCCCGCCCCGGCTGACCATCTAACAGCATCGGTCGATCGCTTCATGATCGTTACAAGTTCTCTGTGAGAATTTGGTTGGCCTATGCTTTCTCTATTCTACTGCTTCAACATGATGAAGAAAAACATTCATCTCTATCATTTTGCTGGTCAATCGCGACTCATCTTGGTCGATCATGTTGTGCACTTTGAAACAATGTTTGCTCTATATAATTTGTCCAATTGATCATGACTCTTCTTAGTCAAGCTCGTTATGCACTTTAGATATTTCATAGCTCTTGGAAATTTTTCCATTCGATCGCTCTCTACCCTAGTCGACCACTTTGTATTCTTCGAAATTTCATGCTCTCTCTGTAATTGTTGTGGTCAACCACAACTTCTCTTGGTTGATTGCTTTCTGCAATTTGGAAAAGCTCAAGCTCTTGATAATCTTCTCGATCGACCACTCCTCTACCTTGGTTGATCACCACTTTGAATATTTCTTGAATTAAATCTTTTAAGTTCCAATAATTTAAGCATTAATTACAAGGACTTCAACAAACATGTTAGCACATTTAAATATCTATTTTAGATGGCATTTTCAATAAAAATCATAATCATATTTTTAATTTGCAAACAACTTATAAATAATTAAATTATACATCATCAAAACAACTAAGTTTAATTCTTATTAAGCTAACAAAGGTGCATCCGCGTAAGTGTTGGTATTCACAGAAGCGTTGGTGTCTGTGAAAGTGTTGGTGTCCATGGATGTGAGGTGAAGTTTGTAGAAAGATTTGTTGATGTGGCAATCTTGATAGATGGACAAGGTGAGTGAATATTCATAGCGGAAGCACTGGTGTACACGAATGAGGTGTCATCCAAAGGTGGAATTGCAAAATGAAGTTGGTCTACGAAAAGACTTGTTAACATGGCAAATTGTTATTGGTGGACCAAGTGAATGGATATCCACAAGAGAAACGTCAGTATCTACAGATGAGGTGGAATCCGCAAAATGAGGTCCTCCCTAAAAAAGATATGTGAATGTGACAGATGATGATTGGTGGACGATGTGAGCAAGGCGAATATCCACAGTAGAAGTGCACGCATCCGTGGTCAAAAGCACACACGTCCTCGATAGAAGTACACCCATTCGCAACAACTATACATGACAGTTCAGGACACGTTCAATAAAGGATTTTACAAACTCCGAATATATTTTTGGACTGCAGATATATCTTCAAATTGTGAATATATTTTTCAGACTGTTGATTATAAAAAGGAAGGTTGAGATGAAACTCTAATCATTCATGCATTAGGAGCTACGAAGTCTTGTATTTTTCTCTCAAATTCTCGGGAGGAAAACAAAATGTGATGTTAAGGAAGCGAACTAGAAGTTGACTTGAAGCAAGGCATAACCATTCTAAGTGATTAAAACTATGTTAAGACCCCGACGTAAGTGATGTTTGCATGTATTTGGCTTTTTGGCTTACATCACAAGGTGTTGGGTATCTTTTATTACCTTTATGATGCTTCATTTGCAAAAACATTGATCACGACTATGTTAATTTTTTTTTTATTGTTTAGTCTGTGATGACGTTGATCAAGGATTCCTATATTTTCTTTTACTTGACGTCTGACTTTGGAGGCGTATGGTTATTTCGTTAATTGATCATACTGTTATTATGTATTATGTTTTGCATGCATGATTACGTGTACATCTTATGCATCATGAAAAACATTTTCATTAAGAAAGACAGAAAGACTGAATAAAGGTAAATAATTGTTGTTGGAGGGGTTCAAGTTGGCTGTCCCACATAAAGTGAAACTAATGGTATCATTCTCTCTCCTACACTGAATTACCTTTAAAGTGAATGTAAAGAAAGAAAGATTGAAAATTTAGTTTGAAGGGTATACATACCCCTTTTGTAGGCTGTTGCAGCAACTTTTGATGAATAGAAAACCCTAATTCTTGCTCTTGCAAGTTGCCACCACCATTCGGTTTTGCAATCGATTGTGTTCTACTTAAAATTTAGTTATGCATTTGTGAGATTTGGATAACTAGCTTTTGATTCAATTTCTATCACTTCCTTGGAGGTGAAACTCATCAGGAGATGAAAGAAAACTCACAAGCACCAAGTTGGAGTGCGGGCATCTTTCAAGAAGGAGCCCTTGGAGTATAGAGGTGTGATAAGCACCTCTATGACTAGCTTGTATCTTTCCAACCATAACTTCCGGTTCCATTTGAAATTAGTAACAAACTTTTGAGGGATTACTCTTTATTTAGACTCTTTGAAGCTATCCAAAACTTTTTCCAAAATTTGTGTATTTGCTTTGTTTTTACCTTTCCCGAAATCACCCTTCAAAACTGTTAAAATCACCAAACTCGATTCCATAGCAATCCAAACCATTTTGGTTATAACTACTGCTTCACAATGAGTTTGACTGTGAAACTTTGAGGGTATTTTCTACAATCTTACTTGGTAGTGTTGTTAAAAAATATCATTGAAAACTCCCCATTCAAGTTGTTTTTGTTATCGTCAAATCTGAATAGAATCTGTGAAACAATATCAATCTAGTTGTTCACAACTTTTGGAGTTTGTGATTGTTTTTGCATCACCAGTGGGCGAAAGGTTGAGAAAAATGATTTGATATGAAAGAATTTTATGAAATTATGCCTTTAAATATTTGGATTTAATTTAAAATGTTTTTACAAGGATTTATGTTTATTTTATATTGGGCTTTAATTGATTGTTTTTTTTTTAATTAGACTTTTTATAAAAGACTTCTATTGTGTTATTTTTCCAAATGCAAGATTCAATTTTATTTATTTATGAATTGAGTTTCAAAGATTTGAATTAATTTTTAAAAAAAAATTGACAAAAGAAAAGGGATTTATCCTACGGTGCGTTACATTACATCTTAGATTAGTGGCAATTTTTTGCACTATTAAAATAAGGAATAGTCCTATTTTCAAATTAGTTGTAAAATGTGATATATGTATCCACACTAACACAAGTTGTGAGTTGGTGCTTAAGGATGTCAAACATGTCTTTGATATTAAATTAAATATAATATCAGTTAGTGCTTTGGATGGTGTTGTTGACGTCTTTAAACAGTCTTAAAACCAAAAATGAAGTTATTGACGTCTTTAAATAGTTTCATGCAGTCACAAAGTGAAAAACTGAAATGAAGATAAAATGCATTTCACAGACAATGGTGGTGAATATATGAGATCATTCGATGAATATTTCAAGATGCACAGAATAAGCATGAAAGATTAATTTTGAAGACTCCTTGACAAAATTTCACTGCATAAAGAATGAAGGGAACCATCATGGAGAAAATAAGATACATGTTGCTACATTCAAAACTTCCAAAAAAATATGTGGGTAGAAGCAATAAATACTGCAGTAAATGTCAACTTGTCTCCATCAACATCTTTAAATAGAGAAGTGCCGGGTAGATTCTGGATAGGAAAGATGTCTCTTACAGGTATCTAAAGGTGTTTAGATGTAGAGAGTGTCTCCATATTTCTAAAGATGAGAGGTCTAAGCTAAACAATAATGCTAAGGAATACATATTCTTTGAATATGAAAGTGATGCATTCAGATATAGGCTTTTAAATTCAGATAAAATTATCTTTTTTGAGAATCAGATAATTGATGATGCTAAGAAGAATGTAAAGTTTGTTGTTAAGCCTCTAGTAAGAATTGATTTAGTACAATCAACTTCTAACAAGGGAGATTCTAGCAAATGAGAATATGATGATCAAGCAACTAGTGGTGTTGACCAAAGACAAGTAGAGACTTTTTCTGAATCAGATGAAGAATCTGAGCTATAAAGGTCAACAAGAAATCATCAACCATCAAGAAGATGCTCTGTAAATGAGTATATCATGATCATTGATAGTAATGAACTTGAGTGTTATGAGAAAGCTATAAAGTATCAATAGAAGAAAAACTATTGGAATGGTATGCAATAAGAGATGAAATCATTGCATGAGAACCACACTTGTGAGCTAGTGTAGCTTCTAAAGAAAAAATACACTTAAGAATAAATGGGTATACAAGATCAAAGTTGGAGACATAAATTCACAACCAAAGTATAAGACAAGAATGGCAGTAAAAGGCTTTGTCTAGAAGAATGACATTGACTTTGAGAAAATATTTTCACTTGTTGTGAAAATGTCATCTGTATGATTCGTATTTAGATTAATATTATGTCTCGACTTAGAGATTCAACAACTCAATATGAAGACCATCTTTCTGCATGGTGAACTAAAAAATGGGATCTACATAGAATAACAAGAAGAGTTCATTGTGAGAGGAAATAAACATATGGTGTGTGGATTGATGAAAAATAATATAGATTAAAGCATGCACCACAACAATGGTACAAGAAGTTTGATTCCCTTATGGTCAATTAATGATACATAAAAACATCTTCAAACCATTCTATTTTTATGAAAAGGTTCACATATGGTACATTTATATTCTTTCTATTTTATGTTGATAACTAATAGTAGGCCTAGATAGTGAAAGAAATTCTAAAATGAAAAAGAACTTCATAATTTTTTTGCCATGAAAGATTTATGACTGACTAAATAGGTACTTGACATGAGTATCACTTGTGAAAGAAAAAAAATGAAAAATTATGGCTATCACAAGAAAAGCGCATCAAGAAAGTTCTCAGTTAATTTAATATGAATAAAGCTAAGTCTGTTAGTACTACACTTAGTAATAATTTTGAGTTTACTTTTGAACAAATTCTTACTGAAAAATGAAAAACAAAAATGTAGAAAATTCAATGTCTCAATTGTTGTTAGTTTGATGTATGTCATAGCTCATCCGAGACTTGATATTTCAAATGTTGTTGCAATTATCAGCAAACTCATATCAAATCCAAGCATGGAACGTTGGAATACTGTCAAGTGGATTCTCAAGTATCCTAAAGATATTTCTGAATTCATTTTGTGTTTTGAAAGTAAAAAGTTCTTATTAATAAGTGATGCAGACTTGACTCGACTTCAGAAAATCAACATCAAGGTATTTGATTGCATTTGGAAATAGAGTTGTAAATTGAGGCTCTAAAATCAATTACATTGTCTATAACAAAAGCAAGGTTCACTGTAGCTATAGAAACTTGTAAAGAAATTTTGTAGCTATAAAAATATTTGACGAAATTGGGTCATAAACAACAAAAAAGTACATATTGTATTATGACAGTTTAAGTGTTATTTATTTGAGCTAGAATCTAATCTTTTATTCAAGGTTAAAACACAATGATATCGTATATCATTAGATAGAAGATGTGTTAAATAAAAGTAAGTGCACTTGAGAAAGTTCACACTTATCATAACAACTAAGACATGATGACAAAAATTCTGCAAAAGAATATGCATGAATTCTTTAAAATATCTACTAGACTACAACCTACATCATGATAAGTCAAGAGGGAAAGATTTGTCATGGTTTGTCCCTCTCTGTGATAAGGGCTTGACATATTTAATAGATAGGAAGAAAATAAGAAAGAGAGTTATAATTGGCTGCTATCTTTTAGTGGAAAGCATGTATGAATTAATGTATGTTATCTTCTTTCTTTGTCCTTTATGTATAGAACTCTCTATACAAGAGTGGTGAAGTTTAAGACATCTAAAATCGAAGGAAAGAAGAATAGTGAGAAGTAGAGAGGGTGATGAAACTTTATTGAAGACAAAAGAAAAAGTATGATTAAGAAATAGGTAAGTTGTTTTTGTGCATATTATGAGTTCTAAGAGTGGTAAATTTCTCTTTGAGAATATTTTCCATAATATTTGTTTTCTAAAAAAATATTAGAAATCTAATTTTTATAGTGATATCTTTCTTAAGTCAATTTCTGTGATTTTTTTCCATATAAGTTTTTACATAAAAATTCCTAATGTTTATTTTTGTCTATTATTTCTGTTACTTTTATCCATTATATTTTAGTGGTTTGAGAAAATATTTTTGATAATTTTCTATGTATACTTGCTGTCATTTTTTTTAAATATTTTTCATTTTTATTGTGAATTCAAAAATGGAAAAACTAACCTAAAATGCAATCTTTAACGTCTGAAAAAGTCTAAATTTTACTAGTGTCATCCAATTACTAGATGACACATTTCTCTGTCTTCCACAATCTATTAGCTCCGTTGAACACAATCGAGAAGTTTTTAAGGTGAAAGGCTTGGAATTTGATAATTAGAAGAAATTCCATGAGAGAAACTCATTACCCCCCATAAACATAGCCCAAAGTATTGTATGCGATGCTAGTGATGATGTAATATCTGATGGAATGGGATGATCAATCCATTTTAACTCCATTGAAATTGAGTGTGGCTTCACCCTAATTTCAGCTCAATGTCTCCCCTCCTCTTCAATGCTCTTGGTCACTCTTCCATTTTTTAAAAGGCGAGCACTTCTCGTCTCTCTGCACTTCCATTATGCAGAGAGAAACCAAAGTCCTTCAGCGAGTAAGTTCAGAGGCTGAGAGAAATATGAGAATAGTGTGATTTTTGGTGAACAATTTCAGGTTGTTTAAAGTTAACTAGTTGGATTACTAAGGTTTAAATCTTGGAATTTCAAACATTTCTATGAGGTAAAACTCGAGTTCTAATTTACATTCAATTGTTTATCGCGAACTCTGGTCCAACGATGAATTTGTTTTTGTTGGATTTTTAAAGTTTGAAATAATTGATGAAAAAGTTGTAATTGTTGTAATAAAATGAATTTTTTGTATTATGAGGTTTACTGTATGCCTAGTTCGTTAAAATTTAAAATTTTAAAATTTTTTCATAGAAAATCTGAGGTTTACAGTATGCCTAGTTCGTCGAAATTGTAGGAAATTGTCCGTGAAAATGAAGGTTCCGTCGTGGAAAAGTAAGTATCAACTGCAGAAGCATACATATTCATTGTGAAAACATATAGGTACACAAAGTTGAAGGTTTTTGATGAAGAAACACAGAAAGAAAGTTATGCTTTCACAGTGGAAGTGTAGGCTTTTGGCGGAACACAGAAACGAATGCACCTACATGCTTATGTGGATGACATGTGTTCGTGAAAGTGAGGCATTTGCAGGAGGACACGAATCAGCAAAAACGAGCCAAGAAGAGAAATGTTTGGGAATAGACGTCCACATTTAAATCCATGGTCAACCGTATTTTCTTAGAAAACATGAAAAACAAACATTCAAACTACACTTTAAAAATTTGGATATTTTTTAGGATTGTTCCGTGAATTCACCAAGTTGGTTCCTATCATAGTCATGCATTCCAATGAATTTTTAAAAGATTTTGATAAATGAATTAATTTGTATACATATATTTTAATAGGTCTAGTGGATTAATGAGAGATTTAGACTGATTGGCTTCCTATTTGATTTAGCGTTGCTTGGCTATTGGTAGGCCATTTGAGGTAAAGGTTTATTTTATGTACAACATCAAATTGCTTTTATAACATTTATTTTGAGACATGTTCTCATATAAAATGATGAATTCATTTATGAACATTGTTTTTTTATTATATGTACAATTTTAACTGGACATATTTATTTCAAGCATACACATCATTTATTGATCCTCTTGGTTGAGTGAACCAAGTTTGAAACACTTGTGAAGGGGTCGTGTTTTCTATACGCACATTCGCCGGTTGGAGGATGTGTTTATTTGTGTTAACTAGAGTAATGAGGAAGCTGATTGTACAGTGTTCCTTGGTGCAAGACTCTAACCCTAATCAGAGTGTTATTTCGTGGCTTTAGTGATCGTCGAGTATCACCTTTATTTTATATGTCTATGACATATTGTGCTTGGAGCCCGTGAGAGACTCCATTTTCACTAGATTTTTTGGAACATATTTAATGTATATACCACACTATATTGGAATGTTTGCTACATTTTCCCTATAAGTTAATTTTATTTAGTTTTTAAAAATTTTATTCCTAGCATGCTCACTAATTGGTAATAAAATTTATAATTTTTTAATATAAAATTTTACCCCTATTTAATTTAATGGAGTCACCCCAATGACATTCCCTTTAGGTGTAAATTTGGAAGATCCTCAATTGCTATCATAGGATTGAGCTGACACTCATCTTTATATTTGAGTACTTTATTTCGAGAGTTTGTGAGATTAAGATTTATTCATTAAAAACCCTGTATTAATACTTGTATTAATTTTATTTAAATTTGACACTTTATTTCGTACATATATTATTGTTGTATCTCGATGCCACTATTGGACATTTGGTTTAGCCCATTTGGTTGGGCCCTAGTGAAATTGTATTTCATTTAAGTCTTTTGTTGCCTAAATAATTATAAAAAGCTTAAGGATGTAACGACCCGATTTTTTATAACACTTTTTGAAATGCGTTAAAATTAAAACTTTTCATTGATAAACAACGGAAAACCTTTTGTTAGAAATATAATTAGAGTGCCCTTCGAAAGCCAGACTGTTAAAACTCTATTCGTTAATCACAATTTATTATCTAGTTAATTAACCTAGTTAATTTACATGCTCATTAAGAAATCACAATTATTATTCTAATTACTTAATCTAGTACATGCTCATTAAGTAATCACAATTGTGAACCTAATTAATCAACATGCTCAATAAGTAATCACATTTATTATCTAGTTAATTAACCTAGTTAATTAACATGCTCAATAAGTAATTACATTTATTGTCTAGTTAATTAACCTAGTTAATTAACATGCTCAATAAGTAATCATAATTAGGTTATTTAACATGCTCAATGAAGTTTATTAAACATGCTTATAGTTCTAGTTAATTGAACATCAGGTTAAGGGTAAAACACATTTGTTACTCTAGTTAATTAGTTGACTAAACAAACGTGAAGTAAAACGTCTAATTGACACAAGTATATTAACTCATAGTAATGACAGAACAAATAGCGGCATCACAATAGATGCATCGGATAGTTAAAGTTAACATAAGAATATTGAAACTAAACAACAAGTAAATACCAAAGAACAACATCATCCTCGAAGGCATAACTCTCAACTCATTCGTTCCTACTTTTCAAGCTTTACTCATTTATCTAAGCAGTAATCAATCATCAATTGTCTATCAAAGTAAAGCATTGAATCACAAAACTAACAATAAAGGAAATATCTATAGAGTATCAATAAAGGAAATAACAACAGAATATCATCCAAGGAAACCGACACTACTCACGTACACTACTTGTGGGTAGAGCCACCACTGGCCAAGACACACTCAAGTCCTTACCCTAGTTGATGAACTAAATCACAGACAGCACTCCACCGCTTGCTCCTTAGCTCACAAACAACAACTCCTTGCCTTCACTCACGTAACACATTAGAGAATTCTCACCAACACTCATGAGCTCACAACACAACTCTCAATAACCACTCTTAGTTTAAACTATTAATTTAGATTAGTTATAAGCTAATTTTCATGATTACCATAATTAATCATGATTAATTAACCTTAATCATCCACTAATTACACCTTAATCACATACTTAATCACTAAACCTCAAATGACACGAGTTATAAACCCATTGGTTATCCAATTGTATTACATGGTCACCTCTTTCAATGTGTTAGGAACATTTGTTCTTTTATACTCATCTCTGAATTCTCACTCTAAGGTTCCATTTTAAGACATTTTCCAAATTAGTGCAGTTTTAAACTTTTCTAATTTCAAACATACATAACTTTTATTGCATGCATTTAAATCCTTTCAATCCAAAGTCATACACTTTATTTATGTGTCTACTTTATAATTTCAAAGTGGTTTGAATTGATAATCACAATAACATATCCAATTAGCCACAAACAATGACTATGCTCATTTATAGCACATCCAACAACTTTTGTTAAAAAATTCACATATCAAAGAGCATACATTCAATTGATCCAATTCTATCACCATTATATAATCTAAATTATCTACTATTATACCTTTTTTACTTTGGAAAAAAACTCTCAATTGATTGGTTAATTTCTTCCTCAAAGTCATCTCATGACTTATTATCACTTAATCACGTTTAATTATACAAAACATGATTATTAGGATTAATCATTAATATAAATCATCACAGGGCATTATATGTTTCACCCAAAATCTAGAATTGATGTTTTGTAGATATGCATGTGCAGTCTAGTCAACTACAAATAGTTTCTTCAACTCTCTCTTAAAGTACGTTGATGTTGTGGCCATATATGCATTTCTTATTGCGTCTTTGAACATCTTACCTCAAAATTGTTTTTTGAAATTGACATGCAAGTGTATGAGGAAGAAACGATGTTCGATTGACAATGCTAACTCTTTAATAGCAAGCACCAACCTCTATAAAAATAAACACCCATTCTCATACAATGCTTAACATAAACAAACATTACAAAGGCAAGGCCCCATACCTTTTGTCATCAGAAACAAATGTCCACCCCCTACGCGAAGTACTATTTATATCCATAAGCAACAATTACAAAAACAAAGACCAAGAGTTTTTGCATTCTACTTAAACCACTACTATAGCAAGTGGATAAATTCCATCATTGGCGTCAATACTGACAATTGTAAGCAACTGCCCCAGACACGAGCTCTTCAAGTGACAGTCATCCAAGCAAATGATAGGTCTACTACACTCTAGTAGACCTCTCTTTCACCCAGCCAAACACATGTATATCCTTTTAAATATAGGATATGGTGTAAGATAATTCCTATCTATGCTAACAACCAATGTTCTGCCACGATTGGATATCCAAATTTCCTTTTCGGATGACCAGAGTTGCTTATATTGTTCATCGTCATCCCTTTAATTCAGTTTTCTACCTTCATTCATTGCTCTTCTAGCAAGACTGGGTCTAATGTTAACATTAAAATCCTTTCTAACTGCTCAATAATGGAATGAACATCGCAAGTGGTCTGACTTTGAACCTATTCAAGTATTGGTTTGCCACCCATTTGATAAAGGTATGGTGGTTTTCCATATTTCATGAATAGGTATGAATATCGTTATAGCTCTTTATTTGAAATATAAGTTCACCACGTATTTTTGAAGTGTGAATCCGCCAATTACATCCTTCTTAACACATGCTCATTAATTGATAGGAGTCACTTTGCATTCTTATGAATGATGTATAAGTGATGCGTAAAAGTAAAAATTAAATAATTATGCATAATTAAGTTTGGAAATAAAATGTTTTTCTAAATTATTTAGATTTATTAGCATAATTGTATATGTAAATGTGCAAGGAATTAGATGAAATTTTAAGATGATAAACTAGGCATCTTAAGAAAAAGAAGGATGTTGGAGTTATATAAATTGGACTTCTATAGCCAAAGTTATAATATTTTAAAGTCATATTAGGTTTACATGACGTTTATGTACAATTTATGTTAAATATTTAATTTGGTCATATTGAAGGAGAATTAAAAGATGTTTTCTAGGGATGAAAGTTTTTTAAGACATGTATCTATGAAGTCATGCAAATTAAACATGGTAACCAATATGGTGGTGCCACATGTAGAGTTAAATAAAGCAAGTAGTTGAAATTGTAATATTTAAATGGAAGAATGGTAAAATAACCTTTTCACCCTAAGAATTTATGGCAAAACTGTAAATTTTCACTCAATACTCTTCAACACTTACTAGTTGAAGATAAGGGTGAAGAAAATTGTGGTTATCCACTGAAGAAAATAGAAAGAAGAAAGAGAAAAAGGGTTTTGGTGGAAGAGATGAAATTTGAAGGTGAAAGAGTTGGTTTTTTAGTAGGAAATTTAAGGGAAAAGTGTAAAGCACGTGGACAAGATTCCAAAGAACCCAAAATCAAAGAGAGAAAGTGAAGTTGGGAAGCTTGAAACAAGTTTAGAGTGCTTCAAAAACAAGTAACTCTAATCCTTAAAGAGTTATAATTTTATTAAATTTGTGTGATATAGGTGGTGAACAAGATTAGAAATATGAAAATCTTGATACTGATTGTTTTGGTACATTTATATCATGTGTTAGTATGACTTTTATGGAATTTGGTTTGGGAGAGATGAGTGAATGTTAAAGGATTTCAACATTCTATCTCTAGTACGGTCGACTGGGGTCGAAGGGCGGCCAACTAGACTATAAAAGTACAATGAGAGCACTCAAGCAAGGGTGGACAACCGAATTTAGGAATCGAATTTGTATAAAATGTGATCGATTGGTATAAAGGTACGATTGACCTGAACCTTGTAAAATGTCATGAAATGACTACCGTGGATGAGGGCGAGTAACCCCAGATGTTGGGTTGGACGACCACAAAAATAACAGAGAGGAAAGTATATTGAGAGCAGATGACCAGTCTTAGGGGGCGGACATCTGGAAAAATAACAGAGTTTCGAGTTTTAAAACCATAGTCATCAACAGTTAACCAGGGGTCCTAAGCAAATTATTAAAATCCTTGATTTGGCCCTTGAAATACATTGGAGCAGACAACCGTTACTAAGAGGCGAACGACCAAAAAATGACATTTTAGAATATTTTCGTTAGATTTTTAACTAATTGTGTAACAAATTCCTAAATCTTTTTGGATGAGTATTGAGACATATTTAGATAGAAGTATGACAACCAAAACATGCATCATTTATGTATGCTTAATAACAAGATTTACATTATTCATATTATAGGCATTCAATGTATGTATAGTGAGAGGATGTCAAGCCATGCATCATGAACATATTTATATATACAAAAGTATTATCTGGGTGGTAACATTGATCATATAGGAACCCAATACATTGCGCTAGAATATGTATTGTGTGATGTATATAAAGTATGAAAATAGTAGGGAAGTGACTATGAGTCCCCTTTGGGTTAAGAAACTCTAGCCCTCCGGAGGTTTAATTTTTGAGCTTTATAGCTCACTCTGTAACGACCCGATTTTATTTACTTTGAAAATCGTGTAAAATTTAAAACTTTTCTTTTATAAAAACATCAAATTATTTTCATTTATAAAACCCGAGCGTTAAAACTCTTTACTTAAAACATTTATCAATTTCAACGGAAGTAATAAAATCATTTTATGAAAACACAGCGGCATTAGAATAAAACATTAAAGAATATTAAATAATTTACAAATTCTTTTACAAATAATCTCATTTAATTTTTTAGCCCAGCCAGCCACAAGTTCCGCCTATGCAAATCCTTCATCGACTGTCTTTGACTTATTCACTTGTGCGTATACCTACATCGCAAGACCAAGCTAATGAGCCTAAGACTAGTAGGTGATATAAACTAAAAGGTATGATGCACATGTCATGCAACTCTTAAATCTCTTTTCTTTAACTATTTATGTTTCTTTTCTTTCTTTCTTTTATATTCTTTTACTGTTTTCTCGACCTTGACTTGGCTTTCTTAACTTTACTTTACTGTTCATTTCTTTACTTAATCGTTACTTTACTTTATCTTGAAAGACGTTGGAGATGTCTAAACTTGACGAGGCGAACCTCATATCCCCAAACGATCCCGTTTGTTTTTATCTTTTTCTTTATCTTTACTTTATCTTGAAAGGCATTGGGAATGTCTAAACTTGACGAGGAGCAGCCAACTCAACCTCACATTCCCAAACGACTCCGTTTATGTTTATTGTTGTCTTAATCTTGAAAGACATTGGAAATGTCTAAACTTGACGAGGAGCAGTAGCTAACTCAACCTCACATTTCCAAACGACCTCGTTTATGTTATCTTTATCTTGAAAGTGTTAGAGATGTCTAAACTTGACGAGGAGGGGCGGCTAACCTAACCTCACATCTCGTCACGCCCATTTACGTTCATTATCATTTCGTTTCTGTTAATCATTTCGTAATTGTTTCGTTTCTTCTTTGTTCCCTTTTTAATGTTTCGTAATCGTTCTATTTCTTCTTTGTTTCCTTTCTAGCATTTCGTAAATGTTTCGTTTCTTCTTTATTTCCTTTCTTTCTAAAATCATGTCTGAAACTATGATGCGCGATGCTCGTGAATGCATACATTCTCTATTAAGGAAATCTAATAGCGCAACCAACATACAATTCATGTTTATAAAATTGTAAACAACAAAATGTGCTATTTAAAACTATAAACATCGAAACGTGCTATTTAAAACTATAAACACCGAAACATGCTCAAAAATACTGTAAACAATGAAACATGCATCTCCTATTTCTTGCGATGTAGGATCCGAAGGACCAAGGCACATGCATATCATTTACCTGGAGTCCGTGGTGTGTTTAACACTCTATTCTCTTCCCGTTAATACCTAAACCATTAAATTTACGTATTATTAACCGTACTTACACGACTCACACTTTCACAATCTGAACGTGGACAAAGGAATAGCAAGCCTCATAATGTTGCTCATTCCATCCATGTGTCATGATAAATTATCTTTCGAAGAATATTGTATCATAAAACCATATTTTCCATAGCCAATACTGATCAATATGCACAATATATGCATTTCAAACCAAGAGGCAATTTACCAATCAAGAATATTTAACAACAATCTACATTCTCCATAGCAGAATAGAGAACCATTTAATGTCTATTTTAACATAACAACATTAACTGAATACAAGTCATTTTCATATGTCCTTAATCATTCAAGTCTTATAGCCAATAAAGACGTACTAGACATTATTCACTTTTCACAATTTAACCAATAATTCAAGTGATAGAACCTATGCCAAACTATTACGTCACAATAACAATCCCAACATACTTGATACACTATAAGTACTAAATAATCCAAACTTATCACAATTCATTCTTAGCAATATTTGTTTGGCCTCATCAGTCAAGCATCAAACTTTCCCAATACTTACAACCAAGTATTTAGTAGTTAGATAACATAACCACAATCCTATATAACCGATACCCATCTCCCATAAAACCATGAAGCTGAATATAAGCAGAGCATTAATCCACAACCCGAACAACCTAAATTCTCATTTGACAGAACATAACAATAATACCACTAAGAGGAATCAAAACAGACTCATAACATGGCAGTTTTCTACTTGTTGAACCGCAGAATACACAACACATTCATAATCCTCAACACAACTATCGATATAAAATGAACTAATGCAATAGCTAAACAGAGGATTCATCCAACTTTTCAGAACTAGATTCCAACCAACAGAATGTCAAACCCCAACCAACACAACAACAGATTATTCAACAAAGGCTGTCAGCCCTTCAATCATTCAATATTCTATATAGACAAATAAATCCAAATAACAGAATTTCAACACAGCAGGACATCCAACACTTCATTAATAGAAGCATGCCAAGGTAACAGAGAAAGCATTACCTGAAGAGTCACTGCTCACAAACTGCTCTCGGCCCCTTTCACAGAGAGCACACCCGAGAGGATCACAGAGAACACTCGAGAGGAAGTCTTCCACTTCTAACTTGCCAGAATACACAGAGCCTGCCTGCGTTCCTTTATAGCCAGAGGCAGAGACGTACACCAAAGGAGAAATAAGAAACGTACACCGCTAAAGAACTCACACCGTTTACAGAAGAGCTACCGTGTGGAAGACTCTTGCCAGCTAATTCAATGACTTAACCAATTTAGTTGTGAACCAACAAAACTGGTCCCAAACCAACTCCACCGATTCAAAGCCCTGTCATCACCCATTTCGTAACTGTCATCACACACCACCACCGATTCATCCAAGAGCAGATACCAGAGGAAGAATTTACTGAAAAAATGAATGACTTACCATACTCGACATTGGCGGCATCGACGGGATTCCATTTCCGAGCCCTAACCGCGGCGACCTGCCGTTTTCCCTAGCCGCGACCAGCAGCACACCGGCGGAGCCCAGCACCGAGCATCTGTCGCCGTCGTCTTCGTTCTCCCGTCGTCGCCCGAGCTCCGACGCCCAAAGATCGTCTGTCGCGATCTCCCTCGCTTTCTCCCGGCCTCTCTCGCTTGTTGCCTCTCTCTCTCTCTCTCTCTCTCTCTCTCTCTTCTCTTTTTCATTTAAATGGCCGAAGGCCATTAGGGTAATTTAACCCAATTTATGTTAATTGGTTTCATTTCCCTTAATGTAATTTGCTTAAATCCCACTTTATTTAATCTCACGTTATAAAAAATTGATAATTGCATAGTAATATCCCCATAGTTTATTCAATAAATTTGAATATCCTCAATTATTTTGTAATTTATCAATTTTAAATTCCGATAAAAAAATCAGGATATTACACACTCTATTGTGATTTTTTTTCTTTTCAGATTTCGAGGGTAACCAAAAGGACAAGGCCAAGGTCAAAGAAGATTAGAGGTAAGAGGGTAGACACTCAAGGTTGAAATAGAACAATATCTCTTGGACCTTTTATGTGTGTGAGTTTTTACTTTCCACTGTGCATAGTTTGATGTGAAGGTTATATAGTGGCCCTAGTGTTTGTAATAAAGTAAAAACTACTTTGTTTCATAAACTTATTTGTAGTGGTGCATATTAAATAATAAAAATTAATTGAACTAAAATATGTTAATTTACATTGTGATTACCAGTAACATTATCCTTTGTAAAGATACCTGAGTGATGTAATCCAACATTATCACAATTCAATCCAAGTATAAATGTGCACATGTCATTCTTCGGGCAGAGAATTCTTATCAAAATCCCATAATCGATGGGGATTGAGGTTAAGGTCATGATAGATGCCAAAATCGAATGCACCTCTATAGCAGCTTCATGATTGAACGCATGGGCTCATTTGCCTGAATGTCGAAATAAGCTTAACCTCTATTCTGCAATTAATGGATTCTTGATTGCTAGTTTCTTATATATCTGAAAAACAAAGTATTCACACATCAATTACATTACACGATAAGTTGTTACAAATAATTTCTAACTGAAATTACCTCTCCTCAACACCATTTGTTGTGCAACAATCAAATATTTCAATTTCTCGTACACAAAACTCCATTTTTATGAATAGAAACGCACAAATGAAATGATCAAACTTTATTTTACTAAAAAAAAATTGGTGTTAGACTATTTTACTTGTTATTTGGAAGAGAAAATAACAGATTTGTTTGGATGGAGTCGACTTCGAATCTAGAATAAATTTAGATGCAGAAATAGCCATTGTATTGTTATATATTTTGGGCTTATATAATTAGATCACAGACTCATGGCCATCAACGACAAACGAGTACGTGTTTGTGGATGCTTCTTTGCCCGCGATAGACATCTGAACTTATTTTTTAACAAAAAACATGACTAGAATGTTTATCTTGTTCATTTTTTATAGTTAAGGATTTATTTTGTTAACAAAATTAGTTTAAGGTTCAGTTTATTGTAGATCCTATAGTTTATGATTTTTTTATGTTAAATACCCTTTTTTTAACTAATGAATGAGATTCAAAGATCTTCTTTTTATTTTATTGTTTAGTTTTTTTGTCTTTTAGTTAATATTTAATTCTTTATATGTAATTTGACTTTTTTTTATCTAATTTATCTCTTTTTAAATTACAATGTTCTTCCTTCGAAGAAAAATTACAAAAATATCACAGTTAACTAAAACTAAAATAAATCAATTATTTTGATTAATTAGGACCACGGGTTGATGTCTCATTGACTAATAATTTTTTTATCACACCAATAACAAACCACATCAGCACGAAACATTTTGACCTGCCTTACGCCCCTCAATTCTAAGCACAACACCTACTTTCGACCTTTCAAAGTCGAAAGCCATCTTTACCAAATTTTAAAGTTACATGTTTACTTTCAATTCGCAAATATTTTTTGTTTCAATTTCAATTGACTTATTTTGCTATTGTACCTTAGGGTTTTTTGTTCAACACTCTAAATTGATTAATAATTATGATGATATTTAGTTAGTCATTATGTAACCAAAGTCTTTTCACTCAAAATGGCTTTCAATGCCATGACTTACTATACTTTTATAACTATACTCAAATTGTTATCATTTCTAATCACAATTTATTGTTCATAATCGTTATTAATTTTGTTAATCTTAACCCAGACCATTACAATTAATCTCTTGAAAAATCCAACTAAACATTTGCTTATTATGTGAGCATTTTTATTTATGATGAGGGACTCACAACCTAATAAAACAAAAGACAAATCTTTAAAGAATAGCATTCTTCTTTCTATATATAATTGTTTTTAGACATTGTTTTTGTGACGCCCTACGTCAAATTCCATTCTTTCTTAATATCTTCTTTGAATAATTTACAAGAAAATTTTTCTTTTTCATTTATCTACTTAACTAGTAAAATTTTCACATATTAATATTAATCATAAAATTGAAGAATATCAATGAAATCAGAGTATGCGGAAAAACATTTTTAAAAACTTCAAATAAGTTTAGGATCTAGAATAAAATCATGCAAAATAACATCGAAATTAGTTTTAGGCAAATCTTGCCCTTTATTAAATCCTTACAATTCAAACAAAACGTTTGTCTTCTTCTTTTGCCATTCTACTTAAGTCATGGTTCATCTGGATACACATCAGGCTCCACGATAAATGCACCATCTTCCACTCCAAGCGTTATCATTTCATTACCTACACCACAAGTAATACGTATGCCTAAAGGCTTAGTAAGGAAAGAGAATATGCATATGTCATGCCTCTCTTTAGTTTACTTGGAATGGGTCTGCCCCAAACCAATCTTTCATTACGTTCATTCATTCATTCATAACTCGTATTTCGAGTCTGAAGTTGAAGGAACACATAATTGATGGTATAGTTTGATCGCCTTCTAGTCCTATGTGAACTAGATCCGAACTATCCACTCGCCCTTCAACTTCCCATTACATCATTCGTTCATTGCGTTTGTTCATTTCATTTTTCTCACTCATGCATGTGAGTATCACCCAAAATGGCACTCCCTACTTGTTTCTATTAAAATGATGCATGAGACATACTAATAATGTGACATAAGCGCAACAGAAATGAACAGTGTTTATAATNCTAATAATGTGACATAAGCGCAACAGAAATGAACAGTGTTTATAATTAAATGAAAGAAATTAAAAATAACGACTACACATATAGCACATATAATGAACAATTTTTAACTAAGAGCAATCCAAGAAAACCAATAGTAACGATAATAGAACATGGCGGAAGACATGCTTGGTACTTAGTTATTTAAACGAGCATATATGATAATTAAAGAACAATGAATTGAACAACCAGCTTATCAATTGGTTTCAATTGAAACATGCTAATAAATTGAAAACAAACTAATAGCTGAATGTGCTTAAACCAATACTTATGATAATTTAAACAAAATCTTATAACCAATTATCCAAACAAGCTAGTAAGGCGTACACTACAGACAGCCAATGGAAAATACACATGCTTGAATTCATATACAATTGAAAGTAGATAAGAGTTTACATGCTGTCATTATAACTTGTTCAACGGATTTATATAATAGTAAATATGGATCGCATGCTTTAGTTTTCAGGTTATAGGACTTTCCATTGATTATGCTTCTACAAGTGGAGTGTACAGCGAGTTATAGAGAATTTGCTAATCTAAACATGTTGAATAACAAATCATGGAAATTAAAATTAGATGTTTATATCTCCTAACCAAAACCAAGAATTAACAGTATTCAATAGTTACTATGAGAAGCAGAATAGATTTAATATTACAAAATTTCAATAACAACTCAATCGTATGTATCAATTCTTTATACCGTTTCAATTCATCAGTTCCAGCCATAATTCAGTTCATCATTGGCTCTTCTATTCATAATGAAATAATGAAGTTATAATAACGAAGGTCACAAAAGTTATAATTAACTAGAGAAAACCACATTAAACTAGGAGAATGTAAGCAATGTAAAGCAATACAATACATGGAGTAAGAGTTATTATGAAAGGAATTCCTTAGCTTATTTATGCTCATTGATTCATCATTCTTTACTACGTTCATCATATCATTGATCTTTGACAAAACAAAACAATTATAGTAAATAGATTTGCAGGAAACTAAAATCCAAAAAATCACCTAATGAATTTGGGAATTGACATCCAAACAATTAACACTACTCACGCACACTACTTGTGGTGTAGGGCATCCACATGGCCACGACACACCCAATTCCTTACCTCTTTTGAAGAATTTATCTCATGAATAGGAAATGACAGAATTTTGACGACCCCTCTACCTATGGAAATACACGATCACTCCACCTCCGAAATCTTCCTAGGATGAATTTACTATTAAGAAATCTTTCAACACTTCAGAAGGCCTCTCTCTGTCTCACACTAATGGAACACATCTCACCCATGAAGGAAATTTGAATCTCCCGAAGGAAACTCCAAATTAGGGTTTAAAAGGATGAGATTTACCTGGAGGAAAAAGGTGTCAACCAATCAGAGAGAAGGGACGTGCGTAAATGGGGGCGATGTGATCTACTTGAGGGAGATTCATCCCTCCAGAGTTGCCTCATGGTTGAGAATCCAAATTTTTCCTCCATAATCTTGGTATTTTAAAATTTAAATCTTCCAGAACGGGGCACTTTCGGATACGACTTTGCGTCCGCATGTCATTCGGACTGAGTCTGAAATGACACTATACAGACAGAAATGAGGATTGGGACGAGAAGCTTCGTCCTGGCTCCTTTGAAAATCCGTCTGCAGACGCGATTCGGATGCAAAACCTTGTCCGCATACATCGTCTGCATCTCGTTCGAATGCATCCCGATTTTGTACATATTCAAATTGGGCACCTCCCAATCTCATCCGCAGTAGTCTACATCTATGTACCAAAAATTTGAACATATTCAAATCTAACGCGTCTTCATCTCGTTCGCCTTCATCCGCACTCGTCCACAAAGACAGAGTGAGCTTCAGGATGCGAGGACTCGTCCCAACCTTCGTCCCCAAGTGTTTCGTGATGGTACAGACACCGAATCTCGTCCTCATGGCGTCCGCATTCGTCCGAAATGACCCTGGACAATTTTTCTTTAATTTTTCTTAACTTAAATTTTGTCCCGTAAAATAATCCATAATTTATACGTCATAAAATAACACGCATTGGCATAAAATGAACTACATTAATTATTCCAATTTGATAACATGGAAAGAATAGGAAAAGCGATAACGGGGTGTTACAGTTTTCTAGTGAGCAATATGGTCCTGAAATATTGAAAGAGGCATGTGAAGTGCACATTTGGGCTTGGAACAAAAAATTTGTTGAAAAAATTATAGAGAGGAACAAAATTTTTACTAGAAAAACCAAAATCTCTAAGAAGCCAAAGATAAAATGAGTATATTGTAGCTAATGTTTATTTGCAAAATAATGTTACATTTACATCTTAATTCTACACTCAAAATTTACCTTCTGACATGGTAATTACATGTCACTCATTAATTGGTATATTAATCATGATAAATTATAAATTATTAAAATAAATCATTAATTGAACTAATTAATGATCGTTATGTCAAAAGATAAAATTATAGTATAGAATTAGAAGGTAAGCCTAGAATTACTCTTATTTGCTAGTCAACCACTTGAAAATTCCGACAACTCGAGGCCATATTTCTCAATGAAATATTACGACACCATTTTATTCAAAGATTAAGTCTATCAATTATACTCCTCCTCTAATTTCATGGTTCATTTTAAACTTCACCCTATATTTTTGCAATATCCCAAAAATTACCATACAAAACATTATAGGATTAAGCTTAAAAAATAAGTGAGTATAAAAAGAAAAATAAATAATAATTAAGAATAAAGATTGAAAGAGTATAGAGTGATGCATAAGATGTGGAATGGAAGTGGTTGACAAAAATTATAAAAAAATAACTATTGTGTGGATTACTGGTCGATCAAAATTATGGTGGTCGATTAGTTTCAATTCAGATTGCAAAACCTAAGAGTTATGGTTGATTAGTGAACGACCGGTATTGGCAATGAATAACTCTCGGGTGAGATACCGGTTTATCAAAAATGTTGTGGTCGTTCAAGTATAAGAACTTATTGTAAAATTAAGAATTTCTGGTCGATAAGCTGAAGAGAAGTGGTTGACCGGTGTTGAAACAGATTGTGAAGATGTAGAGTAGCGGTTGATTGGTGAACAACTAGTTTTGGTAATGGACTACTCTTGGGTTGATATGCGGTCGATCATGAAATTAGTGATCGACTGGAATGGCGAGGGTTCGTCTGAAATAATGAATCGTGTAATGTTTTCATTGAATATAAAATGACTAGTCATCCAAAAAAAAACTAGAGATGGCTGATACTTCATCACCAGCTTGTGTCGGTTGGTATTTGAGGAAGAATTTCCTCTAGAGAAAGGGAGAACCGTGGAGAAGAGGCAGAGAAAGGAAGAGGAAGAGAGAAAAGATTGAGAAGAAGGGGAAAATTCTTTGGGTGCTCCCTGCCTTATTCCTTGTGAAGGTATGAATAACTCTCTCTCACTCTCTCTTTGTGGCATGAGAGGCCTTTAATCTCTTGGTCTTAGAAATCCATAAAAAGCATGAAGATAATAGAATCATATGGTTGTGATGTTTAGAGATTCTTGATAACCTTATTAACTTGGTAAGTCAAAGAAAGAATGTTATGTGGTGATGCATATTTGAGGAGACCATGGTATTTAGAATTAATAAGTTTGGTGGACTATACTGTGAATTATGCATTGTGGTATTTAAGTTTAGGGTTTACAATGCTTTAGACTGATGAGAAATTAGTATCATATGAGTTTTCATTTGTTTTAGTAAATGAATGATAAAGGATTGACCATATGAGAATTTGTGTTTTGTTAGGAATCAAAAATCCATGGAGAAACACCAAAGCTATAAGGTAAGCAATGAATTTAAGTTACCCTTTTGGTTGCATCACAAGAATAAGATATATTATGTATGTTAGAATTAAGACTATGAATTTATGAGATGTTATGTCCAATTGTTGAATTGAGGCTACATGGTCAAAAAGAGTATTAGGAATTAAGTCTTCGATTTAAGGGAGACTTTGATGATTGAAAATAGAATGTATATGTTAGAACTAGATTGTCTTTGAGAGTTCATTCTTATGAATGATAAGTATACAGGTTTCCATGCATAGTTCTTGCATTTCTTTATGATATGTTTATAATTATGAGTTATGATAATGAAACTGATAATAGACTGAATAAATGTAAATAGGCATTGGAGGTAGGGGAATCAGCAATGGTTCTGTTTAGAAGAACTACATGATGATGTATCTTTTTTTCTCGTCGGGATTGAGTGACGGTTCTGCCTAAGAGAACCATATGATATATCTTTTCTCTTGGCCTAATAATCTCCAATTGTTTGGATGTTATTGACTAAAAAGAAATAAATGTAAAAAGGAAAGATTGAATGAAAATGTATGATTATATATTATACAACACATGTATATCATACTCATCGTTACCATTTATAGATATTCATTCTTACTGAGCAATAGACTCATAGCTTATGTCTTGTGGTATAGGTAATGACACCAATAGAAAATGAAGAGGAGCATTGATTGAGGGTTTTCACTGTGAAATATTGTATTAGCTAAACTAAATAGAAATGGTTTAAGGAAAGAAATTTGTTTTATATATATACTCTTATTATTTGAAGAAAAAAATTTTATTATGACACTTCTTTTGTTTTAAATGATTTTATCTAAGGAATGCCTTCTGCTATAAATATTTCAAGTTTTAAAGATTTGTAAAGGAAAATAAAAAATGGGTCACTACAATTTTAATTAGGAAATCATTAATTGATACAATTATCATAACAAACTACAAATAATTTAAATAAGTTATTAATTGTACAAACTAATAAGTGACATGTTAGAAAGTAAAAATTAGGAGGTAAAGTAAAAGACATTTCGATCAATTTGCACATTACTTAATTAGTTGTTTACTTTTTTTTATTTAGTTAATTGGTTTTGATGGTGCAAAATAATAAGCTTGGGGTTTTTTTGGTTTATTTGAAAACTATTTTCTTAAATTGTAGAAATTTTAAAAAGGGTAATTAATAAAACAACCACTGAACTATGATGTTAATGACATGGTAAACACTAAATAATTTTTGTTAACAAATAAAACATTGAACTATGAAAAATAAATTAAGCAAACATTGCTTTCATATTTTTCTTTAAAAATTTCAATTTGTTTCTGCAACGTATAGAACCTCTTTTCGAAACAGATCCGTACATGAAGTAGTTGTAGTCAAGGACAAACTTTTTGCAAAGAAAGACAAGTATTTGCTCTAGCAAATACCCTTTCCACAACAGAAACATGGCTTATGCAGTGGAAAGGAAATCCTAATCGAACTTGCTTTCTACAAGAGAAGGGCAGTGGAAGATAAGTATCTCCTACAAAAAATATTATTTTCGCAACGAAAACATGCCTTTCGTTGCGGAAAGTAAGCCCTAATCCAATGACTTACTTTCCTCAGCCAAAGACACGTCTCTGATGTAGAAAAAGTATTCTCCACAGCAGAAAGAGTATGTTCTACAACGGAAAGGGTAATTTCTTTAACGGATACGTGTCTTCCTTTACCTTAGTATATAACTTCACATTTCACTCCGGATAAAGTATACTAGTTAGAGTGATTTTCTCAGTGAACTCAGACCTCTAACCCTAACCCATACTGTCTCTTCTAATCTAATGAATTCTACCAGGCCTACAAAATTGACTCTCAAGTGTAAAACTGCTCCCTATGAGTCTTAACCTCAACCAAAATCTCAATTAACCTATGCCCATAGTCGAACTACAGCTGAGTTCATTCAGCTCAATTTTAGCACAAAGCACACCCTAACCTAAAGCACAACCTCAACGGTAGACTTAAGAATGACTAGTATCTCATTTGGTTCATTTCCAACATGCATAAGATTGTTTCTACTCACCGATGTTTGGAATTGAGTAGGCGAACGATACCTATGATGATGATATTAAACATCTTTTGATTATTGTATCTAGAAGCTTAGATTTTGATTTATTGTTTGATATGGGTATAGAAGACATAGTTGAGAGTGTTGGACTAGTGGATTTGTGTAAATTGGGTGGAAGTTACTAAGAGTGGTTTTCCAAACTCTTTTATGCCAATTTGGAACTGTCCACCCAACCATTAGAGATCAAGACTTACATATTTGAATGGAAGTTAAGGTTTACTTCCAATGATATTGACCTGCTACTTGGATGTTCAATAGAGGAACCAATCGAGCAATATTACCATGTATCTTGGGATCAAAACTTCATTAAAGAAGGAGAAGGTTTGACAGTGCTTCGACAGTTGCACCGGAATCTCGAGATTGAACCGTTCAAGAAGTCAAAGTCCAAGGATTTGAACGCTAGAGCTCAAGTGGTCCATAACATCATGACACACACTATTCTACCTTGGGATGGACATCAAGACCACTTTAGTTGCATAGATCTCTATATGTTGAAGAAGATGTTCAAGCAAAAAAGGGTAAATATCAGATATGTGATTTTGAGTCACATGTACGACGTCCTCAACAACCTGGCCAAAGGCCTACCATATGACTAGTTTGCTCAAAAGATTTTTGAGCATAACAGGATTCCAGTCTCAGATGAGGAGCCAAGAATCAAATAGAAGCCATTTCATGTCTACAATAACAAAACAGTGAGTCGTATAGGGATCAAGAGAGTCAGAGGGGAATGGGTATCAAAGTCTCCATCTAAGTCTGCCTCTAAGATTTGATCCAAGGTTGACCAGCCTCCAGCCCCTTCAACTACATAGCCTCCATCCACCTCACCCAAACATTGTGCATCATCACCTCCGTAGCCCATGAAGGATGATACTCTCTTGTCTATATCTTTGCCCCATCCTCATTTATCTCACTTCACGTGAATGGCTGAGGATAGGTTCAATAGGATCGTCAGTTGCTTGGAGAGCCTAACTTTCATAGTTGCATCATATGGAAACTGAATGGAACGAATGGAGGAGCGAGTGGAGGAGCACTTGCAAAGAATGGAGGATCGATTGCAAATAATGGAGGCACCAATGGAGGTACAAATGTAGGCAATAAACAAGTAAATGGAAGAGCTCAGTGCCAATAAGGAGACTCTGATGGACGTGCTCTATTAGATGAGGAGGAATGCACATGATCGAACCCTCATAATGTCTATAAGTATTTAATTTATACTCAAAGTCTCTTCTGCTCCCCCTGTGCTTGCCAAGGTGAGCATTTATTGTTTCCCATTCCTCCATTAATAAAGGTGTCATTAGAATACAACCTCCACTTCAAACTTTGCACGTGGTAGATCTTCGATTTGGTTATTATCCATGCCTTATTAGTCTAACAATTTAAAAATATTCATTTTAGTCAATAGACCATATGGAGAATTTCTTCAAAATGGTTTGTATAAAAATGAAGAAAAACCTAGAGACATGTGGTATTCTTGCAGGGGTTATAATAGTAAACTATTTCCTTTTCTATCATACATGTTTTAGACTTTATGGTTAGGATATTTTGCTACCTATTTTTATTTCCATATAGATGATGAGTACCACATCACACTCTCATAATCCCAAAGCAAGAATCAATAGATCTTCAATTAAGTAGTTCAGAAGATTTTAATTTATTTCTCATCCTTACGTTATTTGTATGTAGTGTAATATGTTGAATGAAGAAAAATAGTTCACCATTCAAATGGAAAGAACGCTTATTATGCTAGGGTGGATTCATGTAAGTAAACTTCTTGATTTTATTATACTTCATGTTTGAACAATTCTAATGCATGGTTTACTTTTCAGACACACCCATCACAATCCTATTTTTGGTCATCCGTTGACCTGCACACTCACCACCCATACTAGGCCTTACTGCTAGTAGCAATTGCAATTTTCATGGCGCCAACAAATAAAGAGAGGTATATCTTTTTGACTTGTGTAGATTCATATTGCTTTCCACTTATGTGATGATTTTCTCCTTTCCATTTCAGCCCGCATGACATATTTTACTGTAGCACAAGGGGCTTGGGCTGCTCCAAAATTGTAGGGAGACTAGCTTCCACCCTCATATAGATCTATTGGATGAGGCTCTTTTGTACAACAAATGTTTGATGTATACATGAACCCCACTTGCACATTTGGGGTTGTCGATCTACAGAGGAAATCTCATAGTAAGGTGCCGACATAGGTGGTCGTTGTGTAGGGTTGTTAATAATTGTATACTGAAACTTTGTTAATAATTGTATCTAGACTTGGTGCATTAGTGGTGAAACTTTGTTTATGAAATGAAATACGTCCATTATAACATAGTCAGGATGAAATGAAATGTTAATGAAACTTTGTTAATGAAATGAAATAGGGAGAAATTAACAAACAACCACTGTACTATGGGGTCAATGACAAATCAACCACTGAACAATTTTTACAAACAACTTAAACACTGAACTATGAGAAATGAACGAAGAAAACATCGCAGTTACATTTTTCGTTAAAAATGTTGTCGGTCCATAGAGGAATGTTGTCATTACATGGAATTATCTTTCCACTAAACAGATTTAAAACATTACTTTTTGCACACGAAATGATTACTTTCTACGACAGAACGACAACGTTTCACCAGCAGAAAGATTACTTTTTGTTGCGGAAAGTTTACTTTCCACAATGGAAATATTACTTTCCTTTGTGAAAGTGAGACAAGCTGACGTGCACTGGACGACGACGATGGACTAGGAAGAGGAAGGAGAATATGGTGAAAAGAATTAGACGAGTGAAATCAAGAGAAGGGGTGAGCCATGACGACATTCAACAACAATTTCGAAAAACTTAAAATGTGGGAATTGTTTTCAACAATGAGAAGAGCATGTCAGAGCTTCCCGACATCGTCTTCGCAGTAAGATTGCTTCAATTATTGTGATTTTTGCATGAAATTGAAGTAGAATTATAATTGCAAAGAGTATGTTTCAGCATCATCTTTGTGGTAATCTTTCAATAGGTAACAATAATAGTTGTGTTGTTTATTTTCCGTAGTTCAGTGTTTAAGTTGTTAGCAAAAATTGTTAAGTAGTTGATTTGCCATTAATTTCATAGTACAATGGTTGTATTGTTAATTTCCCAATGAAATATGTCAATTACAACATAGTCAAGATCAATATGTTAGTGGATTTATGACGATTTGACAATCTGTAATGGTTTAAGTTAGTTGGAGCTCACTATCCAAAAAAGGGTAAATCAACATGTATAGTGAAAAAAAAAAAATACTACATGTTTTTATAAAGATGTATAACATTTGACACACATTGCCAAAAATATGATACACAACACGTCCATTGCGATAACATGTCCTTTGCAACATCACTTTATATTTAGACATTGCGCTACAGACTCTTGCACAACACATTTCTAGAATTTTATACAATGGAAGACAAATATCCAATGTGGAAAGTAAGTCATTGGAATAGGAGTATAGGACTTACTTTCTACAAGCAGAAGACATGTTTCGATAATGAAAAGGGTATTTTCCATAGTAGATAATTGTCTTCCGCTGCGGAAAGGGTACCGCAACGAAATATAATTATATAGTATTTTTCGCTTTACTGAAAAACGTAACAGCGATATTTGCCTCTTTCATTTCCCATAGTTTAATATTCTATTCATTTGTAAAAAAAAATTAGTATTTGTCTTATCGCTCATAGTTTTGGAGTTGTTTTGTTAAAAAAAAAATTAACAAAACAAACCCTATAGTTTGGGATGAGAGACAAGGCAAACCTTAAATAAATTTTACAAACAACAAAAGCCGCAAACTATTGGAAAATAAGAAGGCAGATCTCGCACTCACGTTTTTTGTAAATGCTAAGGCAAAGGCCAAGGACGACATTTGTGTAGGATCGAAATTAGCCTATGAGGGACGTTTTCCGTAAATGCCAAGGCAAAGGCGAAGAACTTCATTGCAAACAAATTTGATAACGCAATTCAGCCAAATACGCCGACATCTGTGCTTCAAGACTCCTCCTTGAAGATCTTTTCAATTCAACCTTCTCGATTACAGTTGATTGAACTTCATGGGCATCAATCCAACCATACAATGACTTCTTCGTCCTACACATGAACAAAAGATTGTTCGTTGAAATACTCACTACAAAACAACCTCACTCTCATTATAGATAACAGCAACGAATATACAAGAAGTGAGGGTTCTGAAACTTTGGAATGAAGGCTTATATTGTTAGAAAAAGTTGCAGCACTTTTGTCGTTCATAGCTTGTGTAAGTTCCTCTTCCCACGGAGCTCTCTTCTATTCATAGATTTTTCAGCCAAAGTGCTGACTAGTCGACCACCCAATCCTTTCAGTCAACTGCTTCATGACCGTTACATTTTTTTACTCAAGCACTTAGCCGACCAAATTTTGCTCTAAGTCTGCCTCAATCGATCGTTTCAACGCATTTTGAAAACAGAGTCTGCTCTCTGTAATAATTTAAGTTGAGAGACGTCCGTACTAGTTGACCGCTTCAACACTTCAAAATTTTTGAGCAATGTGTAAGATTTTTGATCAACCGCTTTTCTTCTCCTATCAATCGCCTTCGTTGATTTCATAAACTACTTGCACTCTATAAGATGTTCAGTCGACCACCTCAACACCTTGGTCAGTTTCCTTCCATGTTTTGCTTCAATTAAAATTTGTTCGTTCCAAAAATTAAGGTATGCACAACAGGGACTTCAACAAACATGTTAGAACATCTAAATACCCATTTTATAGGGTATTTTCAATGAATATCAATAATATATTCAATTTAAGTGACATTTGTCACTCCCCAAAAAGAACCAGAGGCAGAACGAGGAACTACGAGACCCGAAACAGACTGAATAGTCAGACCCCTTTCTTAAATCCATAGATAGCAGTGGAAGAGTTAAAATTTTATTTTACAAACTAGGCCCAAAATAAAGGTCTTGAAGTGACAATATAGTAGTGTAAAATAACAGAATCTAAAATTTTGCAGAATTAACTTATAAATGAAATTAAGGTACAGATCTTACTAAAATATTCTAAGTCTCTTTATAAAAGAAAAAAATTATTTTCATGAGGAAATATCCAAATTTTTACTCACATAGTAGCAATTGAGGATTTTCCTAGTTATTTCCTAAAAAGGGAAAATCAACATAGAATGAATCAACTAACTTAATAGAGATTTAATTTTATATTCAACATTTATATCATATGAATTAAAAATAGTTTTTTAATTATTTATTTTTAACAAATCAATATGTGGAAGATGTAATGAGAAATAATAAATAAAATAACGGCGATACTTAGTCGATCGCAAATAGTCAAACAGACTTTGATCAGGTTTAGGGATTCGAAACCCAAAAACATGACATATACAGCTGTCCTATTACCCATTTCAACATTAATAGTAAACAAATGCAATGTTGAATGTAACTGAATTGAACGGTAAATTAAGCATGCTTAACTTTAAACAGTGTTAAACATTTTATGAATTAACGTACATTAAATATAAAATAACCCCTACCTCGAATTAGACCCAACAACACCAAAGTCCAATAAAGCCCAATAGTAGACAATCTAATAATTTCTTAAATCTTGAAACTTAACCATTATTAATTTACTAAAAATTAAGACCTAAGATTTAGGCTAAAAATTTAAATTTAACTATATGAGTCAGCTCAAACAGGGCGTGGCCAAGACCAAAACAAGGCACAGGACAACCCAAACAAAGCATGGCCAGACCCAACAACATGGGCCATGGCCCATGAATCATGTTGGCCACAGACAGAATGGCCCTTGAGCCATTCGATCTGTGGACGAACTTCTATGTCCCTGGACAAAGACTGAAATTGCTCTGTCCACAGACAAAATTTGGGCCGCAATCTATGCAGTCCTTCCTGATGGTTCCCGACTATAGGAAAGGGTCAAGAGTTTCGGTCTTAACTCTTCCTCGAAAGCATCGAGCCCATGATACAACCCTTAGCAATTCCGCGGAATTGTTGTTGGCCAAAGGGCTGCCACTTTCCAGTCATGAATTCCTTCCTGACCTACGGTACTTCGCACAACCTAAACAAAATCCATCAACAATCTAAACCAACATCCAAAATCAACCAACAATCCAGAATCGCTAACACTTCTACCATAAAAATCTCAAATTTTCTTCCATTACCTGAATGCCTTGCCTCACGCCCAAATTAACAGTCGGAAAATGGTTTCACTGTGTAGATGATCGCTCCTAATCCTCCGCAATGAACAAAAGACACTCACCAAAGAAAACTATCCTTCACCATCGCTCTCCAAAGAGAGAAATTTGCAGTGTGAAAGGGAGAGGAACGAAAGGAAGGAGAGGAAAGTGAGTGGGGTGGGGAGATTTCCCCTACTTCAACTAAAAGAGAGGGGTCTCCCCCCTATTTCAACAACAACCCCCCCCAAAGGGGTTGTTTTCCCCTTTTTAGTTTATTTTTATTTTTTTAAATGGGCTGAATGTCACAATATTTGTACATCATAAACAACTTTACTATAGTTCAATTATGCATCCTCAAAACAACTAAACTTAACATCTATTAAGTTAACAACCTGAACCTCTAATAGAGGTCCATGGATCAACCATGGACGTCTTTCAATAACAAGGGATGCCTAACGCTGATCCATGAGAAGATGAATGTCTGATGGAAATCTAATTAGCTCTTATACCAAATGATACAAATCAGAATAGCTTTAATTTACAATGATGGGCAACAGAATCAATGACAAGCTGCATACTTGGATAATAAATGTGGAAAATATGGATTAAGGGAGAAGAGAATAAGAGTAGAGGGAGGTCGGATTGAAATAGGTGGTCAGTAGACGAGGAGTAATAACAGATGATCAAATGGAAAATGATAAAGGAATAAAAGAAAATGACCATTGGATTAAATTAAGGGATGTCTGATACAGAAGATGGACATTCGATTTGAGAGATGAATGACTGAGATGAAATAGTGGGAAGTTTTTCAACTTAAGAAGAATGTTCCTTGTCCCACAACGGACATCATACGTCCCACAACAGACGTCTTTTGTCTCACAATGGATGTCCCTCATCCCACAACGGACATCCCTCGACTTAATATGTCGCAAAACGGACGTTCCTCATCTCACAACAAACATTCTTCGACTTAATATTGTAATATCCCAAAATTATTCATAAGATTATGTTTAATAAGAGTTTAAAAATTAAGGTTGAAAGATATGGATTAGTTGATATTTAGGATGAATTAAGAATGACATAGAAATATAGGTTAGATGTGAAGAATTAGGCTGAATTGTTCTTGGATAGACTCACGGTCGACTAGAGTTAGAGTGGTGGTGATCGAATTTAGAACAGATTGAAATATGTTGCTCTCGAGTTATTTGCGGTCGACCAGAATTAGGTTGGTGGTCGACCAGAATAGAACAGATTGAAATTTGTTACTCTTAGGTTGTTTTACGGTCGATCGACATTGAGAATATGGTCAACCAAAATCGTGACAGAATGAGACAGTTGACTCTTGGGTAGATTTGCGGTTGGCCAAAATCAGAAAAATGGTCAACAATAATATGAAAAGTCACCTAGATTTGAATGCAATGATATGTTTTAATTGGTTAGGATGTGGTGACTCACCACCACGACGTCCTGACTAAGGAACACCTCCATCTTAATGCTGGAGAAGAGGTTCCTATTAGAAAATAAAAGCTAGAAAAATTAGGATTAAAAATGAAAAAGAGGAAGAATCTCTCAAGAACTCTGCCCCACTCTCTTAGAACTTTAAGGTATCAAGAGTTCTTTTACGATTTTTAAGAATTATATTAGTTTATGAAAGTTTTGATGGTGGAAAGAAGTGGAAATGTGGCAAATAATCATAATCGGATAGTTAGGTTGTTTGAAATATCTTGACTATCTTAATGGAATTGTTAAGTAAAGCCAATTATGTATGTTATTCTTGACATCTCAAGGTAGAGATAAGTTCTGGAATTAATGAATTTGGTTAAATATGGAGGAAGTTATGGACAGTCAAAGATGGGTGAAAAATTAAAAGAAACCCTTAGAATGTATGCATGTTGGATTGAAGCTTTAAAATGTGTTGTTATTATCATGTTCATGTAATGAGCACTAAATGGTTAGGTAATATTCACAATAATGGTAAGATTGTGTATATTCAAAATTATGCATTCTTTTGGTGTTATATGCATTGAATAGTTATTGATGGAAATTTTATTAATTTTGAAGGTGTTGTTAGAAGATAATCCTAAATGTTAAACTACATTAAGGACCTAAGGTAAGAGATATGTATATTTTTGGCCTATTCGCCTACATCACAAGAAAATAGAAAATTATTTGATATGCTGTGTATATATGGGGATACTATTATGATATGATGTGATTACTTGTATGCTTACATGTGAATAGTTTCTAGGAAATATACGAGGTTAGTATATATTTAATTAAAAGATTAAAATGTTGATTTTTAATTATAAGATAAATGAATAAATGTAATTTGTTGCTATGCTATGAAATGTGTAAATGTTATGGTGTATTGTATTGATCATGTGTATTCTCATGCATCATAGTTTTGATGAAAATGTACGAAAATGTTTTATGTGTATGCTTTGAAAAGGAAACTGACAATGTACAGAAATAAACGCAAATAGATACTACGATGTATGGATTCTTGAGATGGCTGCCTCGTGTGGGTCAAGAGATGTCACTCTCCCTTATACGGTTATACCTCTAGCACCTAGACAGGTAAGTGGAACTAAAGGACAATGGAATAAAACAGAAATAAATGTAAATAGATGTTGTGTGGTATGGGGTTCGAGATGGTAGCCCTGAGTGGATCATGAAGGTCACTCTCCCATATACGGTTATACTTCCAACGTATGGACTATTAAGTGAAAGTAAAGTTAAAGGTAGAGGTAAAAGAAAATGAAAAATTGAAATAGAAACTGCATACGTTTTATAAAGTTGCATAGCATAAGCATAACATATTTATATCTCTTACTAAGCGTTACACTCATAGTTTATGCCTTACAATGTAGGTGAGGATCATGTTTGTGGATGATGGCATTATGAGATGATGATAGGGAGGATGTAGCTGATGGAGCATTGCTATATTGAACATTTTGCATTATTTGGCGACTAGACCGGTGAGTTATAGCTCGGGATATTATGTTTTGCCATATCATATTTTGATACTTGTATAAAGGTTTTAGGAACAGATTTTAAGTAATACTTTAGACTGTTTTCTACACCTATGTGAAGTATGGTTTGTGATACTGATATGAATATGGTATGTTCATAATGTGGAATGAATGTTTTCATAAAAATAACATTAAAGAATGTGTTTTATAATATAATGAAAAGTCTTTCACCACGCATTATTAGAAAGATTTTATTAAAAAGAAAAGTTGTAAATTCTATATGTTTTTCTTAATGAAAGTCTTTCGCTACGCATTTTACAAAGAAAAAGTGTTTCCAATCTCAACGTTTAAAGTTAAGTGAAAATGGGGTTGTTACAAATACTTCCCACATTGGATGTCCCTTGACTTTAGACGCTCGTCCCATAATAGATTTCCCTCAATTTAAGATGGACGTTTCTCGTCCCACAACAAACATCCCTCCACATATAACATTATTTAGCATTGAGGGACGTCCGTGGATGCTAGGTGACATTCATTGATGTTGAGAGATGACATCACTTAGTATTGAGAGACGTTTATATTGATGGAAAATGTGACTGCGTGATTTACATCGTTCTTTTCCCATAGTTCAATGTTTTAGTTATCTGCAAAATTTCTTCAAGGTTTGTTGTGTAACTAATTTAAACTATAAGGTTTGTTTCGTTAATTTTTCTTTTGTTCATTATATTTTTAAAAATCAATTCGATTTCACAAAATTCTTTTTAGGAAAATTAACAAAACAAACCCTATAGTTTGAGATTAGCAATATTGCAAACCTTGAAGAAAATTTGCAGACAACTAAAATCTTAAACTATGGGAAAAGAACCACGCAAACCTCGCAATTACGTTTCCTATCAAAAGATGTCAACGTTAACACCTCAGTTTCATTAATGTGAAAGACCATTGAAAGGAGACGTCCAAGGCAGCAGCAATGGACATCCCGCAACGACGAGGGACATCCAAGGCTGATCTAATAGGTGGATGAAGGACATAATAATTAGGGGACGTCTGTCCTGCCCGTTGGATCGAGGGACGGACGTCCCTTAATGCAGATGGAAGACTAGGATGCAGTTAGACCATCCTTCAAAGGCACCTGCAGACAATGGATCATGGTCGGTGGATTGAGGGGCAGACGTCGCCTAAAGAGAATAAACGACCAAGATGGACTTCAATGACGTTATGTTAAAGGGGGTCATGTGCAAGGCAGACTAGCTCCACTTAAGACAAACGTCCCATGACTTATAACGGACACCCCTTGTCCCACAACGCACGTCCCTTGACCTAAGACTACCTTGTTCAGCCCATAATGGACATCCGTTATAGGATGAGGGACGTCCGTTATAAGTCGAGGGATGTCCGTTGTGGAACGAGGGACTTCCATCTTATGTTAAGAGCATTGTTGGACTTCCCTCATGCCATGGACATCCCTAATGTCATTGACGTTCCTTAATGCTAAACGAAGACGTTGACCTACCTTCAACTACATCTATATAATCAGTAAGGATGTCCTCTTAAGACAAATGATTGGGCATTATGTAAATCAATTTGTTTATTGATGGGTGGATGTGAATAATCATGTTTGTTGATGGACGGATGTAAATGAACTTGTCCTTCAATGTAATATCGTGCTCTAAAAGCATATTCCAATTGATATGTCTTTGTAAATTAATTGTAAACAGATGTTATTATGTCTATAAACAGATGAATTGAAACCGTAAGTCATTTGAGTGGGGAATTTAATTTCTAAGTCATATGTTGTGAATTGAATTTAAAATTATGTCATTTGAGTGAAGAAATATAAAGCTACATTATTTCAAGGTTAACATATAACCTGAAAGGAGAGACAGCACAGAAGACATCCGTTTTGGGTTGACGGATAACCCATAACCTGAAAAGAGAGACAATACATGAGACGTCCATTTTGGGTTGATGGATGTTTGTAGACCCAAAACGGACTTCCCTTAGCCAAATACAAATGTCCCTCAACACAAAATGCATGTCCCTCAACACAAAATGCAAGTTCCCCACCGTAAAACGGACGTCCCTCGCCATAAAACGGACGTCCCTCAGCCCAAATGGACGTCCCTTAGCCCAAAACAGACGTCCCTTATCCAAAACAGACGTCATTTGCCCCAAACAAACTCCCTCATCCCCAAAACGAATGTCCCTCACCCCAAACAGACGTCCATCATCCCCAAAACGAACGTCCCTTGGCACAAAACGTATCTCCCTCACCCAGAATAGAAGACCAACAATAACCAGAATACCAACCAGAATACAAACAACAACAACAACTAGAATACCAATAACAACAACAACCTAAATACCAACCACAACCAGCATACCATAACACAGATAAACAAATGTAAAATAACTTAATTGTACAATAGCTTAGTTGAACAAATATATGACAACACAGATGAACAAATGTACAATAACTCACATATACAATTACACTTTCTGAGATTTGAGACAAAGATCGATGACATTGAACATCAACTAGAGGTTGATTTCAACATGAGAGGAGTAATCAAAAAGGTCCACCAGAAGGATGTCATCGTGAAGATGGAATCCTTTCTGTTGACACTTGCCAATCATCGACTCCCCTACAGGGAGCGAGAGTTAAAATATGCCGCATGGGATCAAATGGAGAGGGGAATTTAGTAGGAGCATAATGAATCTACCATAAGGTGAGAAAATATATCAATTGTTATTTGTAGGAGCTATGACAATAGCAATTGCCTCACGTAACATCACCTGGTAGCCGTACTAGGTGTGCAGGTCAATAGATTACATAAAACAAGTTTTCTTTGGGTGTGTCTGAAGTTAAAACCATATATTATAAGTAGATTGACAAGAGGAAAAAAATATTGCATTAAGGAATAAAAGTGTCTTACATGGATCCGTCCAAAGCTTATAAGTGAGTCTCTCAGTTATACTTTAAGTAACTCCTCCTCATTCTAAGTGTTGCACTGCATATAAAGAATGCATTCAAGAGATTTATTCTATAACAACGTCTTAAACATTGATTACGCATTCTTAAAAAGTTATCCTCACTGGGTCCATTGTTTCCTTTTGCTTTGGAATGATAAGAGTTGTTATTGTGAGGACATCACCATTCTAAAAAAAGACAACACCCTACATGTCTTAAGCATACAATCAAAACTGAGATAACTTTGAAATAATATAGTTTCTTACCCTAGTGCTGGTAAGAATACCACATTTCTCCACCTTTTTCCTCGTATTTAACCAAAGTCAATCTCATGAACTCCTTTATCAAGTTGACAGGCTGTAATGAATAATCAGTTTAAGCATGACCCTCAGACTACTAAGTGTAAATATGACACATTGTACAAAACCAAATTGAAGACATACCAGGTGCAATTTCAATAGTGAAGAAGTCTTTGGAAATGCTTCCTTCGATGGAGGACTCGTTGTCAATATCTTCTGAACTTTAGCAAGGGTTGGAGGAGGGGACGATTGCCTAATGGTAAAAGACTTACATGGTTGTAACACATTGTTATATCTAATTTAGAGAGTCTAAACCACAATACTAATGTGATATGTTACAGATTCCCTATATTCATAATTGAGCATGGAAATTCTCTAACGATATTTTTAGTGTTTATTTTGAAAGTATTCAAAGGAGAAATAGAATGAATTACATTCATCAAGTATCCAAACATATTTTGGTGTTATTTAAAATCAAACTTAAGTGGAAAATAAAGCACATGATTAAGAGACTTATAGCAAAATGCAAAAGCTGTGATCTAACCTTTAAAGACTATTTGGAAAATTCGATGACCTTAAATATTTCATATTAAAAAGAGTTCTTCGTAAAGATTGTAGTTGACATTTTAAGCTTCCTAAAATAAGGTGTTTTGTTAAATTTTTAGTTTGTTTGCTGTGCCAAAATGTCAGCAAATAGAGAGCTATATTTTCTGCTAAGGAAGCACATTTAGAATTTTATGGGCGACAATGAGTTCTTACAATTTCTCAATCAATGAGGTTATCAAATTATCACGTGGTTTGTTATTTTTCAAATTTAAAGATACAAGATGAGTTGGAAAGCACACCTAATGAAGTGGACCAAGAAATACCAAAACATGTGCTTACTTGGCAAGACGAAGAGGAATCCGCCTAGTTGGAGGAAAGCTACGGATTTGAAGCATGATACCACAAATTTGAATTCATTCAAATCTTTGATTGAAGTTCAAATTCAATTAAATATTTAGTTAGTTAGTTTTTAAATTGTTTTAAGTTTTTCTAGATCTTTTAAAGTTAAGTTATTTTAAATTTCAAATAGATAGATATAAATTAGTTAGGGACTAGCATAAACTAATCCAAATCCTAATAGAATTGTTTTTCTTTTATGGTGGACTATTTATACCCCACTAGGACTCAATGAAAATTTAGTTTTTGGTGAATTAAAACTCTTTTAGCCGTGGCTAACTTCTCTTTCTTTTGAATTATTGTTAATCTTTTTGATTGAAAAATCAGAAGTTTGAGTGTTGTGAGAATTACTCAAGCTTTGTCTTTTCTGTGCAACTTTCTAGACAATTTCTATAGGTGAACTTGATCAAAGATTGTAATTAAACTCTCATTATTTGTTGGTGGAATTCTCTTTTTATTAAACAAGAGGAAATTCTTTGGTGGAATAAAAATGTTATAACTTTAACAACCTTTTCTCAAGCCAACTATCACATCTATCGCCCATTGCAATTCATTTCCACGTCATAATACATATATGGAAAGTTCATCTAAGCTAAATGACTTATTGACATTGTAATATTCCAAATTTTTGTTGAGCTAAAGGCATAGCTTAAGTGATAATTCTAGGGTTGTTGGAGCTAAATGGACGATTAAGGTATTAGTAAGTGAAACAGATTTGGATAAAGTGAACCTCGATACCCGAATTATTTAGCTTATGGGAAGGATTGTGATTAATTGGAGAATTGTTTGATGATATTGGAGTTCGATAGAATGATATCAACTAGATTGACAGTCAGTAGAATTAGTAAGAGAAAATGTACTTGGATATAATAAGATTGAAGGTATAGGATTTATAATATTTTAGGGCATATTAGATTTAATGTAGAATAATGTGAATGAAGAATAATGAATCTTATAGTGAAAGTAGGTTTAGATGATATAGATGTTCAAATATATATATGGATTTTGTGCATGTTGGTCTTGGTTATAAGGGTTGTTTATGTGATACAAGAATAAATTGGAGATTTACTAGATGATAGCTAGAGTTAAGAGAAGTAATATTAGTAGTTAACAATGAGGTTATAAGGTCATATAAATATATATATATATATATCATCACAACGTATATATGTATTACATAATATGGAGAATTAAATAGCAAGGATCAGTTTGGAATCGGCGGTCATTAGGGGCTGTCGATCGGCGAGTTGTTGATCGACCAGGGTGAATATTGGTAATTTCTAAATGGTTGGTGGTCGATCACCAAAGAGAAAGGAACATCCAGCTTGATCGTCCACCAAATTATGAGGGTCATCTGGAGAGGTTTAACCAATGCTGAAGAGGAAAGGTATCGTCGTCTGAAGCATTTGGACATTGAAGGGTTCCTGGACGTTGACGAGGCTGCAATCCTTTGGCCTTCTGTCTTCACGCGGACATTGATGAGGCAGTGGAAAATGACCTATATATATTGAGGACGATGCAGCGAAGTTTCATAGAGAAGAAAGAGTGGGGTTACTCTACTGGATTTTGGAGAGAAGTTGTGATAGTTTTGTGCGAATAGCAGAGTGAAGGTTGTGAGAAAAATGAGAGGAATGAGAGTGAGAGGATATTTCATGTGTTTGGACAGTGAGAAACCGTGGCTGAGTCTGGAGGAAGATGATGAAACCCTAAGCTTCTGGAGGTTAGTTTGTGAGGATTGTTGAGGAAGAAGCCGTGAAGTGCTGAAGGTATGCATTAGTTATTCTTGGATATTGCACAACAATCATGAGTTATTGTTTATATTCAGCTTGGTTTCTACATGTGATATCTATAGAATTGGTTGATGATATGGGTTTCATCACTGTTATGCAGGATAGTTGATTCTGGTTTGTTGTTAAGTGGAATTATTTCAATCATATTATTATTGATCATGACCGTGAGAAATTATTAGACTGTGGCATAAATGATTAATGGGTTTTATTATGTGGGATTTTTGGAGAAGATGGATTAAGGGTTGTCATTGTTGGACATATTGTTAAGATATGCCTTGTTGGAGTAAATTGTTAAGTTGATTTAAGGAGATATGTTAGGCAATGAATTGCTAGTAGTTAGGGTTGATTGTTGGGGAATCTGTATTGATAATCTCATGTTGTTATTAACTAGGTTTTGAGAAGAAACTTAAGGAGTCAACCCATTAAAGCTAAGAACTTTAGGTAAGTGGTATTGCATGTGTTTTATCCGAAATGGCCTACATCACGAGAATTAGAGGGTGTTTATTGTTTGTTTAATTGCTTGTTATGAATTGTATTTTTATAAAAGTTAAGTTCAGTTCCTTAGATAGGACGGATCACATATTAAGGATACGATTAAGCAACACATTAGATAGGATTATTTGTGCATGGCAATGTTAAGACTTGGAATCCTAAAGTACACGAAAATAGAATATACGTAAATAGTTATTTTTGTGGTCCAGTTGGTTACACCCGGCACATAAACCAAAGGTAAGTAAATGCTGTGGTCTGGTTGGATACGTCCGGCACAGAAATCAAAGATAAGTAAACAAATATTTGTGTGGTCCTATTGGATACGCCCGGCACATAGACATATTAAATAATAGTAAAAGACAAGAACAGTAAATAATAGTTTTTGTGGTCCGGTTGGATATACCCAACACATAAACAAAATAAAAAATAGTAAAAGACAAAAACAGTAACAGAAAAGTAAAACTGAAAACTGTATACGATGTTACAAAAGTTATATGTGTATTTCATGTTTTACATTTATACCGCTTACTGAGCTTTAAGCTCATAGTTAGGTCTCGTTGATGTAGATAAGGAGTCGATGATTGGATAAAGTTGATAAAGGACGTAGCTGATGGAGTATTATTGGGTTGGGCGTTTGTGCTGTTGGCGACATTGACCTTGGGGTTATGGCTCACGAAAATGGAATAAATGTATTTAAATGCTTTAAAAGTATTCAAGTGATATTGGTTTTAAATGGTTTTAAATAAATGTTTCAGTGATGCTTGTTTAAATAGTTTTTAAACTACTAGTTTGTGGTATTTAAATGTAAAAGACTTCTGCTGTATGTTTACTCTGAGTTTTATATGGTTAAGACTTCCGTTGTATGTTTACTTTGGTTTTCCCTCATAATTTTTTTTAAAAGAAAGAAAATTTTTATACGGAAAAGGTTACAGGATGTTACAGACATCCCTCTGATGGAGGAGCTACAGGGTAGACTATTAGAGGAGATGCTGGCTGGACTGTAGGAGGAGCTGATGGAGAAGCTGCTGGTTTGGCATCTAGAGGAGCTGATGGAGGACTGCTGGCTGGTCTACTAGAGGAGTTGCAAGCCTCATCAACGCATCTTTTATCTATTATCGAGTGGCCTGAATATCATCAATTTGTCTGTTTTGTCTATCCAACTTGCATACAAGTCAATTTCACTTATCTCTCATTGATCAATACATAGGGCGAAGCTTTAGAGGGGGGAGGGGGATCGTCCTCCACCTCCATGTGGAATGAGTTAGGAGCAGTCAACATCGAAAAAAGTAGTGTAGTCAATGTCAAAGGAGGCTGTGCAGCCGACTTCTATGGAGGTTGTTCAGCTGACTTCGATGGAGGCTGTGCAGCTAACGTGGATGGAGGTTGTGCAACCGACGTGGAATGAGTTAGGAGCAGTCGACATCAAAAAAAGTAGTGTAGTCAATGTCAAAGGAGGCTGTGCAGCCGACTTCTATGGAGGTTGTTCAGCTGACTTCGATGGAGGCTGTGCAGCTAACGTGGATGGAGGTTGTGCAGCCGACGTGGATAGAGTGTCTGCGCCCTTGAATACCCACTCCCCTCCTACTTTGTTCATTCCTATCTGAGCCATTGTCACTTGATTGTAGATGTCAAGTGCCTTTCATTAGGAGGGATAGCCAAACAATCTTCTGAATGAGTCAGTTATACGGGAGGTTCTTCCTTGGATTCTTTAGGATTGCCTTCATCTTATTAATAATCACGTATGCAACGTTGAATCTATTCTCGTTGTAAAGCTTCTCCATAACATAGAGATCCATGCAACTAATATAGTCTCTATGTCTATCACAAGACAGAACTGTGTGGATTATCATGTGATGAATGACTCTAACTTTGACATTTAGGTCCTTGGATTTGGGTCTGTAGAAAGATTCAACGTCAGGATAGCGATACAACTGCTTTAGCAATGTCTGACCTTTTCCTTATTTTATAAAGTCTAGGTCCTTGGATACATGAAAATACCCCTCAGTCGACGTGATGTAATCCAAGGATCCAACATGAGCCAAACCATAGCCAATACCCAATGGACAATGGGAAAGTCCATAGCAAAGAATATGAGCCAATCTTTACATGTTCTAATCTAAATGAAAAACCAATTAACAGGAAAGGCATGAGCCATGGAGATGTTAGGGATTGAGGAGGGTCCAATGGAGGCCTAAGGAAGAAATGGGTTGAATAGAAATGGGATAAAATTGATGATGGACCGAACCAGCCCGCAGCCCAGACCCACCAAGCACGCCGTCTAGAAGTCAACGGGTGCGCCAACAAGACAGCTGCCCAACAGCGCGCCCGTCGACATGCGTGCACCACCTAGACAATGGGCCCGCCAGAGGCCACCAGCAGCACCAACTTGGAGCCCGCCAACTTTGACCAACCGTGAGCATTGCCACAATGTCCACCGCACCCGCAGCAGCACCAACCGTAACGACCACCAAGCCGACTGGCACCGACTTGCCGACCACCCGTGCCAACCATCGCGCCGACCACAAGAGTCTGCGTTCACACCAGCCGGCAGCGCACACCGCCGCAAGTCTGCCAGCGGCACCGCCCAGACAACACCGCACCAACCTGCCCCCACCAGCGCTAATTGCCACCCGACCGCGCCACACCAACCTGCAAACAACGCTCACCCACTAGCACTGACCTTCAACACGTGTTCACACTATCTGCCTCCGCGCAACGCCGCCTGCTGCTGTGCGCGCCGCCGCCCAGCACTGCCTGCCGATTGCCCCCTTGGCAATCCTGCACCAAAACATTGATTTTATAAATTCTTTTGTACATTTTTTTGACATATTTTATTGTTTCTTTGTCCCCTCTCTTTGCATATAAATAGAGGGCAAGTCTTCTTTGTAGAAAAACAACATAGAACAAAGAACACAACTTGAAATGTGAGAGTGATTCTCTTCTTGAGTTCTCTTTGAGGACCTGATCTTCTTTAATTTTTTGCTTGAAAAGATAGAACTTGATAGCTTTGGTTCAACCAACAGGTGTGGTTCGGGTCAAGCTCCTTTCTTTGATAGTTTCGATTTGTATCTCTTTATAGATAATGGGTCGAGCTCCTAAATCCTTTGAATCTCCAAGGCGAGAATCACTCTTAAATTTCAAGTTATGTGTTCTTTGTTCTATGTTGTTTTCTACAAAGAAGACTTGCCCTCTATTTATGGGCAAAGATAGGAGACATAGAAACAGTAAAATATGTCCAAAAAATATACAAAAGAATTCATAAAATCAATGTTTTGGTGAAGGATTGCCGAGGTGGCAATTGGTAGGCAGTGCTGGGCGGTGGCGCACGTGGCAACAGGTGGCGGTGCCCGGAGGCCAGTAGTGTGAACGCACGCAAAAGGTCAGCGCTAGCAGGTAGGCGTTGTTGGCAGGTTGGTTCGGCGCGGTTGGGTGGTGGGTACAGGTTGGTGCGGTGCTATCTGGGCGGTGCCGCTGGCAGACTTGCAGCGGTGCTCTCGGCCGGCTGGTGTGAATGCAAACTCCTATGGTCGGCACGGTGGTCGGCACTGGTGGTTGTCAGGTCGATGCCAGTTGTCACGGTGGCTGTTACGGTTGGTGCGGCGGCGGGCACGGTGGACGGGGTGGCGGTGCGCACGATTACTCAAAGCTGGCGAGCTCCAGGTTGGTGCCGCTGGTGGGCTCGCTGTCTGGGCGGTGCTCACATGTCGACGGGCGCGCTGTTGGGCGGCTGTTTCTCGACGAGCTCGTTGACTTCTGGACGACGCGCTTGGTGGACCTGGGCTGCAGGCTGGTTTGGTCCATCATCAATTTTATCCCATTTCTATTCAACCAATTTCTTCCTTGGGCCTCCATTGTACCCTCCTCAATCCCTAACATCTCCATGGCTCATGCCTTTCCCTTTAATTGGTTTTTCATTTGGATTAGAACATGTAAAGATTGGCTCATCTTCTTTGTTATGGACTTTCCCAATGTCCACTAGGTATTGGCTATGGTTTGGCTCATGATGGATCCTTGGATTACATCATTCCCTCCCCCTTCAAAAAGATTCATCCTCGAATCTTCTACATCATAAAAAGATAAGTTAATGATGTGAAAATTAATGCTTAGCTTGCCATGCTCGCTTTCCATACATAGATGAAACCAACCCTAATCTCCAGGGTCAAATACAACTTCTTTTATGCTTCTCTTAGCTCTTTGTGCATAGGACTCATTGGCTCTTTGGATTGTATCACGACGCCTCCTTAGAGCATACAATCAACTCATTTAACTCCTTCAGATTTAGCCTCATATGCTGCCCAAACAGATAAGTCATCGGCTTATTTGGTCAGTTGTTGCCTACTTCCATATTAGTAGAAAATAATTTGACCACCCTCTCACAATAATACCCTCCTAACTTGCACAACCCAGCCAGTCCAATGTGCTTGAACATTTCCTCTATTTCAAAGTTCGCGAATGCATTAAACTCTACCTTTCTAGATATAGTTATAGAACGGCATATGCTGTCATTGTCGCACCTTCAACATAAAACGGATGTCCATTGACAAAAGATGGATGTCCCTTAATGTCAATGGATGTCCCTCACCCTATAATGGATGTTCGTTTTGGGTTGAATGACGTAGTCTTAAGTCAAGGGACGTTTGTTTTAGGATGAGGGATCATCTGTTGTGGGCTGAATGACGTAGTCTTACGTAGAGGGACGTCCGTTGTGGAACTAGGGACGTCCGTTAGGGAATGAGGGACGCCCGTCTTAAGTGGAGGGAGTTTGCTCCATTTAAAAAGTGTGTCTTGCACGTAACTCCCTTCAACATAACGCCTTTGGAGTCCATCTTCACCATCCATTCTCGTTGAGAGGGTCATCCATCCCTCAATCCAACAACAATGATCCATCGTCCGTAGACACCTTTGAAGGATGACCTAACTTCATCCTGGCCGTCCATTTTCATTAAGGGATGTCCATTCTCGATCCAATGACTATGAACCATCATTTTCGGGTGCCTCTAGAAAATGACCTAACTCCATCCTAGTCATCCATCCGCATTGAGGGACGTCTGTCTTTTGATCCAATTGCAGGACGGATGTAACGCCCCGCGTTATAAAATCATTTTCTTTATTTCATTTTTAGCCATAAAAATCTTTGCTTGTATTTATTTGAAGAAAAATACTGTAAATCATAGTTTAAGCGGAAACAATTTAAAACATATTGTTTAAGAATTTAAATGACAGTTCATAACATTTATTAAAATAATTCATTTTCCTTGAGTCATAACCTTCTAGGTGGAATCCGGCTAATAACCTAAGAGTTCATCTAGCAATGGGTCTTCCTCCACATCAATATCATTAAGATTATTACATGCATCACAAGCAATACCATGAACTTAAGGTTCAGCAAGAAATAGAATGTATGCTTATGCAATACAATGCTTATGCAGTCGTTTTAGAGAAGAACCTATCTCTTTTTCATGTTATTTTAGTTTCACTTAATAGTCAAAATGTATGGTGTAATATTCCAAATTTTTTATATCGAAATTTATTAAGAATAATTGGAAAATAATTAGGGGTATTTGGATTTATCGGATATTTATCGGGGTATTACCAAGGACGTAACCGTTCGGTTATAATTTAAGAGAATTTATTGGAGGTTAATTGATGGAAATCAATTTAGGAAATGGAATTAAAAAATTTAAAATGGACCTCTAATAATCTTTTAACGACATTTGGAATAAGTGGAGAGTTACAATTTTGGGTCGGTTAATATGTGGTACAAATAATTAACACTTCAACATATAAATTTGATATTAATTGAAGAATTAAAGAAAAGTGGGGATTTAGTGTTGAATAACTAAACTAGTTCAGTTGGAGAACCGGTTCAGCTTTGCCCTCATTTCGTCAAATGGCCTTCGGCCAGACAAAATGAGTGGGAGGGATGAGATTTATGGGATAATTAGGATTATTGGAAATAACCATATTAAGTGGGATTAATAATTACTAAGTGTTATATAAAAATAAAAGAGGATTTATTGGAAATGGGGAGGGGTGAACCGGTTCACTAAGTGAACCGGTTCGATTGAACAAAAATGGCCGAAGGGCCATTCTATGCAGGAGAACAGAGGAGAAAGGGGGAGAGAAAGAGATAGAGAGGGGGAAGGCGATCGGAGATCGCAAGCAATGGCGAGCGGGACGACGAGCTCGGAAGACAACGACGACGGTTCCTTCACGGCTTATGGCGAGCAACTATGGGAGTCAGGGTTATGGCTCGGGAGGCGAGGCGGCGCAGGACAACTCTGGACTTCCACGGGTCGCGATTTTTGGCTATAAATCGGAGGTATGTTGTTGGGTTTTCCTCCTCTTTCGCGTTTGAGGATCAAGTGTTGGCTGGAGAGTGTTACAGGGATAGTGGCCGGCGATGATGAGTCGAGAAGGTAGGGGGAGCTACGGTTCAAGTTGGACCGGCCAAAGGCCACGGTCTAGCTTGTGGTTCGGTCCTCTTCTCCTGGTCCTTACTCTGCAGAAAGCCGACAGGGGGGAACACATTCGTACAGGATGGGCGGCAGTGGCCAGGCGGGCTCTCTGCCTTTTGGAATTTGGCAGAGGGTGTCCCCTTCCAAGGTTGATATATTGAGCGAGACCGTGAAAGAGATGGAGGGAAGAACTCTTAGGGTTCCTCCAGGTTGGCTAAGCTGAGTGTTTCCCCATCGACTAGTGAGTTTTTCTCTCGGCTACTTCAATAGTTAGGACTCTGTATTGGCTGTTGTTGGATGGTTGGTCTGGATATTGAACTATTGCCATTGTTTGGATAATATTTCTCTGTAAATCATTGGTCTGAAACATGTTTATAATAGATATTATGGATGAATTGCTGGATATAGGGAAAATGTTAAAAAAACCAATGCTCTGATATTGGATTGTACTCTAGAACTCGTTTTTCTCTCTGTTGAACATCTGAATTATTTACTTGGTTTTTGTGAAGGATGATGTTGAGTGTATGCTGCTGTAAGATAAATAGTTGCTGTTGGTTGGATTCGTGCCTTGAATGTGTCATGTGATGGTCTGAAGCTAATAAATGAGAAATTGAAGCTAATAAATGAGAAATTTGTCTGGTGCTAGTTGCTGGAGATAAATTATTAACTTGTTTAGGTTGATAATTTAATGTTTTGATAAAGAATAAGATTACTGCCTAGAGTGCGAATATGTTGGATTTAGTGTGGTTGCGGATTTATACTTTGGTGTGGTTGTGGAAGTCTATAAATGGTCATTGGAGGGATTGTTATTGACAAGTAAAATGTTTTAATTATGAAAGTATTGAGAAAGAGGAAAGAGCATGATAGTAACTAAGTGCCAAATGCAGTAAATTATTGAGGTAAGGAATTATGGGTGAGTCTTGGCCATTAGAGGTCCTACCCACAAGTAGAGTGCGTGAGTTTATGTATAGTGCACTATGATTTCCTTATTATTACTGTTGTAGTTGATTGTTAGCTAGTAGTTAATTGTTAGTTGATAAGTGATATTTCCTTTGGTTGTTAATTTCCTGAAATTTATAGATATATCGCTGTTTATTTCCTGCAATTACTTCTTTTACTGCATCTTTTACTACAAACGAATCCCTGCAAATTGTTAGTGATAATTGTGACAAATGCGAAATGGGTGAACGATAACGGTTATGTGAAGTCTGGAAATAAGTTAAGAGTTTTATTTTGTGATGGATGTTTACTTACTGTTTTGTCATTAACTATAATGCTGTTATTCCTCTCGTTATTGTTCTACCATCATTTATTAATCTAGCATGTTTAATTGCTAATTAAGTTAGTTAATTGTTAATTAATTCAGCATGTTGATTGATTTAGTTAATTAAAGCATGTAAGCAAGATTAATCGGTGTTTATAATCTTCTGAGCATGATTAGGAAGTCATAGTTGAGATCTTTCATTGAGCATGTTTAATTGTTAGTTTAGTTAATAATTAATCATGAGCATGTAAATTGACTAATAACTAACTAGGATAACTAGTACGTTTAATTAACCAGCATGTTGATTTACTAATGTATGCCCTGTGTAGTTGCCTAATTATAATTTATTTGAGTAAATAAATAATTAGACGAGCATGTTAATCAACTAGTTGGGTATGTTTAATTTACTGGAATTATCCTTGATGCATGTAACTTAATTCGAGCGAACTAGATTAATTAACCCGGCTTAAGCTAAGAAAGTTAAGCATGCTAATTGCCTTAACTAGAGTAGTTAATCAACCTAAGTATGTTAATTTGAGCATGTAATCAGTATGTTAAATTGTTAAGCAGCTAAAGCATGTAAATTAACTAGTTGATTAATTAATAACTAAAACCTTGAGCATATTGACTAATTAGTCGAGCATGTAATTAATTAGGATAATAACTAGACTATTAATTGTAGCATATTTAATTAGTTAGAATAAAAGCATGAATAAGAATTACCAATTTTCAAGCATGTTTCCATTATTCGTTGTCTAAGCATGTTTCTGTTAATTGTTGTTTAAAGCATGTTTCCATGTTTAGTTTAGTTTAGTTTAACGCGCATGCCTAGTTAATCGTAATTCATCGCATGCCTCTTTACCGTCTATTTATTATATGCACAATTTCAATTATAGTTTGCCTTCAATTACTTTTATTTCAATGCGCACTTCAATTTCATAATCAATGATTTACTTTACTAGAGAGTAGAATGATAAAGAAGATGAAAAGAGAATAAAGTAACGTGAATGAGTTAAGGGTCTCAAGGATCGCACTTATTATGCGAATGAATATTTTATAATTGTTTTTGTTATTGTTTTCTAAGATCTCGATTATGATTACATGTCCTTAGTATGTACTTTCTGCTAAACCAAGCATAATTAGTTAAGTAGAATAAAAGTCTGAAATTAACGTAGGAGCATCTTAATAACTGATTAGAATAATGGCTTAGAAATATAAACATCGGAAGCATGTAAATGGACTAGGAGATTAATTAGGCTAAATAACTAAAGAACTAGAATAATCATCTTATCTTCATGAGCATATTTAGTTTATTATTCATTAGCTGTTTTAATTTAATGTTATACTTGTTTTTTGTTGTGTGCAATTCCTTCATTCTATTATGTGCTTTACTTTCCTTATATGCGTTTTCAATTATCGTTACTTTAATTAAATGCGTACTTTAATTTCTATGAATATTATATTGTGAAACATCATGCATAATGTTAGGTTGAGAATGTATGAGCATGCATCATGTTAATAGAAACTCGTAGGGAGTGCCATTTTGGGGTGGTACTCACACATGCATGAGTAAGGAAAAATGTTAAGAAAATGAAGAAAAGAATAAAAGGGAGTTGGGAGATGGTGGGGTAAGTACAGATCAGCCAGGTAGACAGGATTTAAAAGAATATTATCTTTCCTTCATCGGGACTGCGAGACTGTCTACCCTAGGTGGTTGAAGCCGACAAAGATCTACCCTACCGCCACGGATTCTCCAATCTTCAGCTCGAAGTACGAGTAAAGAACCAATGAACGTAATAAAAAGACTGATTTGGGGCGGTACCCACTCTAGAAAGAACTAAAGAGAGTCATAAGCATATTGCATAAACTCTTTTCCTTACTGGGCCATTAGACTCACGTATTACTTGTGGTATAGGTACAAATGACGAACAGATAATAAAGCAGAGGTCAAGGATATGCACGGGTGAGATTGGGGTTGGCCAGACTAAAGAGATTAAAAGAGAAAAGTTGTAAATGAATTTAATTAATCATTTAGTTTTCCTTTCTCAAAAGCTATATTTATTTGTTTAGTATTTCTTCATTAAATGATTTATTTACGCTTCTGCAAAGTTTTGATAAACCCGCAACGTTTTACATAAATGGTTTTATTATTTACGCTTCCGCACTTTGTAATTGGTTTTCCTAACAAGTTTAGAGAAGAGTCAGTAGCGATCCGGTTAGACACACTCTGATATATTTTGCTTTAAAAAGAAAATTTCAAATTTTATGCATTTTAACGGATTTACGAAAAATCGGGTCGTTACATATGGGATTATCAGTCTAGGAATAAAAGGATACGTCATCAGGTATTGTGACTTAACCGTCACTCTGACGAGGAGATACATCTATTAGGGGTGTCACCACCAAGCACCGTCACCTACTTACCCCAATCCCACACACCTATTTACATTTATTTGTTCATTTATTAGCATGCTATGCACATGTCAGCAGTTTCATAAACCCTATCGTGATGCATGTACAGTTCATAACAGTATAATGAAAGTAATACAACAGTCTATATACAATAAATTAATGAAATAACGGCAGTTCACATAGTTTATTCATGTTCAAGTATTTGCTTTGTTATTTGTGATTGTGGTTATTTACAATTGGTATTTTTCTTTTAACTACAAATTGAAAATGAATCTATATTTCTTTTCATGGTTTGCTTATTGGTTAGTTTCCTTGATTAAGAGGAGAGATAGTTTTAACTTGTTGATAATTGCTCTAGGAGTAATTAGATTATATATTGAATGTTAATGCTTATTTTCCTCCTTTGTTTGATTTGTGGATTAACTTCTTGATTAAGGGGGAAAAATTTGTTTTCAATAGAATTAATTGTTGAGTTTGTCTTTGACCTCTCTAATTCTTATTCCCTCCTTATACTCATGTTGATAATTCTAAAGGGGGAGATCCTTCTTAGACAAATATTTTGATGAATATATGTTGATAAAATTTTTGGTTGCTCTTCGACTTCCTTCCCCTAGGAAATCTTTTTGATTATGACAAAAATGGGGAGAATAATGTATAAGTTGTAATATATTTTAGGGGGAGTTGAATAACATGGAATAACATGTTGCATGGATTTTATTGATTGATAAATTGCATAAATTAATTGGAAAAATCTAATATGCAATATTTGTATGCAAATGCTTAGTTTTAGGAAAACAACTTATTGGATTTTGTCATCATCAAAAAGGGGAGATTGTTAGCCTTTTTGTTAGGCTAAGTTGTATTTTGATGATGACTAAAATGTTGGTTAATTTAGTAAATCAATAAGCTGTATTTTAGTAGCATGTGGATTGGATTAATTGGTAGATAAATTGCATAACTTAATTGAGTAAATTAGATATGCAATATTTGTGGCACATGCTTAGGTTTGGATATAAACAACTTTATATGTTTTGGATATCATCAATAAGGGAGATTGTTTAATAAAGTGCAAAAGTTGTTCATAAATTGAATTCTTATATATCATATTTATCGATTAAATTGATAATACCCTTGATCAAGGGTATTGGGAATGTTTAATGTGGTTCTCCAAGTCTATGCAGAAGAATGGAAAGTTCGAATGACGTAGAGGAAACATTTTGTGAAAGTATAGTTTGTGCAATTGAGGACGATTCACGCGGACGATGCAGACGATGGATTTGGCGTCCGATTTGCCTTTGTCCAATTTGGTGAAGAACGCGGACGACTCATGCCGATGATGCGGACGTGAAATGGCGTTCGCAACGCTTCAGAAGTGCGGACGAAAAAAGGAGAAGAGGACGCTGTTTTGGCGTCCCCAACATTTCTGTGAAGATGCGGACGACTGCGGACGCTGCGGACGCAAAGTAGAGGCGTTCGATATGACTCTGCCATTTTCTGGATGTGAAGCGGACGATGTATGCGGACGCTACAGACGATGAGAATGGCGTCCGCAAATGCCCAGATTTCTGCACAACGGCTATATTTTCAACGGGAAAATTCCAACGGTCATGCGGACGATAGATGCGGACGCTGAGGACATCCGGAAGTGCAGTGTTTATAAATATGAGAACACTCCAAGCTCACAAAAAATCAACGATTGAATATTCGAGGTGAAGCTCTGCCAAAATCAATACTCGAATACTACTCACTGTGAGCTATTTAATTGTATATCTAATTCTCCCTATTCCGAATTTGCGAGTTATATTTGGGAGAATTCGGATTAACTAGATTGCGGTTTAAATTTCCGAATCATATATTGTGCTTGATTGTAAAGGGTGATTCCCTTAGAATTCATCACATTTGGGTGACGCCCCGCAATAGTCAAATATTGGATGACACCTCGCAATAGTCAGGTTTAAGGTGACGTCCTATAAAAGTCAAAGGTTGACGACCTTAGAATTAGTCAAGGGTGACGCCCCGTTTAATAGTCAATTTGTAAACGGTTTTATTGGCACCCGTAAACCAATTATTTAGTATATCTCCAAGTGAAACTTGGAGCGCGGACGTAGGCGAGTTTGCCGAACCGCGTAAACAAATATTGTGTGCATTTCTCTAACCCTTACTCTTTAATTTACGCATTTAATGTGATTGCATATTTAATCGTATTCGATAAATCACTTAGGGATTTAGAGAATTTAAATATCGCACGAAATTATTAGAAACGCTATATTCACCCCCCTCTATAGGCGTATATCGATCCTTCAATTGGTATCAGAGTAGGAGATTTAAATTTTTGTGTGATATTTTTGTTGATTGTGCACATTGCTAATATTTGTTGAATTGCATCTATTTGGGCGGTGTCCCAAGTCTGCAATGGCTACTTTGAGGGCTATGAAAAACGATATGCTTTTCATACATGGTTACTTCAAAGTCCGCAGCGGTTCTTGATTTTTAGTGTTTCATGGCTATTTCAAAGTTCTTATGTATATGTTTTTCGAATCCAATGTTTTTTTTTAGATTTTTGACATCTTCAACTTCAAATGACCATAACTTTGGCTACATATGTTATAATCGGTTACATAAGGTATCAAATCGAAGCTCTCTCAGATATTTACAACGTGTCATGACCCTTTTATCCCTTGTTTCTTAGCCCCAAAATCAATCGATTAAGCTCTCAAATTTGCGATCAAACATTTTAACAGGTCACACCATCGCGGTGTCTTAGGACGTTGTGGCGGTTTTCTAGGACGCTGTCGCAGTGTCCCGAGATGCCGCCGCAGTTTCCGAGGACGCCGCGGTGGTTTCCCACAACGCCGCAGCGGCGTCCCGTCTCATTTTTAACGGCGAACGTGATTTTGATGTTGAATTTGTCATTTTTCTATACCTTAGTAGTTAACTTATTAAAAAATATAATATAGTGATTGACTTATCATTGATAACAAATCACGGTGGTTGATTTGTCATTTTCACTTTTCCTTCTTTTAGTTCCCATAATTGGGTGAGAAGCACTTGCCACTCTGCATTTTCTGCGATTTTCAAATTATGGATAATTGCCGAGGGTTCCTCTTCCGCTAGCTTCGCTTCGTCCTGCACTACTCTCAACAAATCATTTTCCTTTTTCATTTGATCATGGGGGAGAAGACATTGTGATTTCCATATCTTTACTTCTTTTCTGCCATGGAGATGTTTGCGCCCTGCCCTTTTTCTTCTTCCTCTTCTTCTCCGTCTTTACTATTCGCGGCGAAGCGAGGTAGTCTTCATCGTCGAAGCTTTTCTTCTACAGTTATGGCAGTAAAAGACCCTAAAAGAAGCGCCTTTGATGGTAGATTCCCGGGAAATTACTTGAGAAAGAGGCGGTCGGTTATCAGAGCGATGGATGCTGGGGCTTCGGTTGCGGTCGTGGAAGAGCTGGGTGATCCAATATTGCGACGGTTTCAGGTATTCAATGGGTATCCGGCTCCGTTCGGTGCTACTGCTCAAGACGGTGGGGTCAATTTTGCCGTCTTTTCTGGAAATGCTGCATCTGCTGTTCTCTGTTTGATTAGCATTTCTGATTTACAGGAGGTGAAAGTTGTGAATAGAAGTCGATAATCTCTCTATTTTAGAACTTGCATTGTTAATGCAATCATCTCTCTAAATCTCCAAATTTCATAGTTAGTGCCGCCACATATAGAGTTTCAGAAAACTTTGTTTTTTTGTATCTTCGCTGACTCTGATATTTTGCTCAGGGCATTGATTGAGCAATCAATTTGGATTAATCTGTGATTTCTGCTTGTGTAATTCCAATCTCTCTCTATATCTACTCTCCTGCTGTATTGGAGGCCTGGGAATCTGCTGTCTTTCTGTCTTCCTCTCTCTGAATATTGTAGTTATTATCTTCCCCCGTAAGCTATCGATATATGTTGAACTATAAAATCGATTTTCAAGTGAGTTTTCCCCTTCACTTCTATTTTCCTTTGGCACGGCAAGAAATAAGTGGTTAGTGACGCGATGGTCAAAGAAAAGCAGCTACCTGTACATTTTGTGGTGTGTTGTTACTGTGCTTTTCCTAGTCTCCCAAAATTTTCACCCCTAAATTTCTTCCCATTCCTTCCCATTAAAAGACGGCCTTTTATTATTCAATTTCCAATGATTCTATAAAATTTAGTTTTGCAGTTCTACTCTAGCCATGAATAAAATTGTAATATCTAAAAGATTTTAAAAGTTAAACCTCCTTTTGAAAGAGAATGAAATTGGAATGTGTCTCCTTCTAAATGGGAATTTTTTTTTACCATTCTTCGTGGTTTTCATTATGACTATTTTATCTATTTGTTTATTGTTCCTCATTTCTATTTGCTTTAATTTTTAAGTTAAGGTAAAATTACTAGGGGATTCTTTTAATTGTTAAATTACTTGTTTTGCTGGTTTAACATGTAATAATGGTTGTTATTTCCTTTTTTTTTTTTGCAGAATAAAGTGATTGAGCAGATCCATCTCAATCCATTTGTAAATAAAACTGGAGATGTTTGGCATGTTTTTCTGAAAGGGGATTTCAAGGACATGCTTTATGGTTACAAATTTGATGGGACATTTTCCCCGCAAGAAGGGCACTACTATGATCCTTCTCGCATTGTGTTGGATCCTTATGCTAAGGTTTGCTGCATACTTCAATTTTTGTTTTGTTTGTTTTTAACTTATGTAAATTTTAACACAATTCTGACAGTTGAAAATAACATGGTCTTTGGTTTCCACTCATATCTTTAGGCAGTCATCAGTAGAGGGGAGTTTGGTGCATTAGGACCTGATGGTAACTTCTGGCCCCAAATGGCTTGCATGGTACCAACTTCTAAGGACGAGGTACTCATCCATATATTTTCGTTGTTTCTGTTTGATGTTTACCTATTTTCCAACTTTCATGCTATGATTTGTTTCCAGGACAGGACGTAGCTTCCTGTGATATTTTGCTTTCCTATATAATGATTGTTATTTTCAATATTCATCATTTGTCGTCTTTTCTTTAATGTTTTCAGTTTGACTGGGAAGGAGATCTACCTCTAAAGTATTCACAAAGAGATCTTATTATATATGAAATGCACGTCCGTGGGTTCACAAGGCATGAATCAAGCCATGCTGAATTTCCTGGTACCTATTTTGGGGTAGCAGAAAAGCTTAATCACTTGAAGGTTCTATTTATACCGCTTCTTAAAAAAAAGGAGCCTATTCTTACATCATTTTTCATTGGTCGTATTTTCATTGACATCCTGTTGATGAAGTTGAATTTAGAATACAATGGTCTAGACAATGACTATCATGAATGTTCTGTTAGGTGTTCTCTGTTTAGTTACTAGTTAAAAAAATAATATAGAAAGTCAGGAAGTCTTCTTAATTGGTATTATTTCTGAAGTCTGATAGGTTTATGTTGGAGAACGATGAAACACAATCACGGAGAAACAAGAAAAGAATAATGAAGATTTACATGGTTTGGACAAGAAGTCCTACATCCATGGGTACAATCACACCGAGCACTTTATTATTGACAATAAAGAAAGCCACAAACAATGTTAGTATCAGGGAAAACCTCCCTCAGCTCTTCACCTCTCCGTACAAGAATCTCTTTCTCTACCAAGAAGAATAATCTCACTCTATAGAGAATAAAATTTAAGAACTATTTTCACCCTCTTTTAACCCTTGATTATTTACCACTACATTACATATGCGTGGCAAATATGAATCACATTACAATCTCCACCTTGCTTCATATTTCATATGTGTCAAAGTTAAAAAATAGTTGAGCCTTCTGATCGAACGAGCTCATGTCTGCTTCATCCCCACCAAGGTTAAACATTTCTTAAACTTGGCTACAATTAGAATCTTGGTGAGAGAATCTGTGGGGGTGTCAATTGTGGAAATTTTCTCTACCTTTATTTTCCTTCTTCAATTATCTCGGTAACAAAATGCAATTTAACATCAATGTACTTTGTCATCTCATGAAATGCTGGATTTTTAATGAGAAATATGGTGCTCTTACTATCGCAATTGACTGTGAAATTAGTGTTGATAATTCCAAGCTCTTTGATGAATCCTTTTAGTCAAAGAGCTTCTTTAAACCCTTGTGTGGCTGAGATATATTTTGCTTCTTCGGTTGAAAGAGGAACCATCTTTTGAAGTCATGCCTTCCAACTAATTGCATTACCAAACATTATGAAAATATAACTAGAAATCGACCTTCTGGTATCCAAACATCCAATGTAGTTTGCATCAACAAATCTAGACAAGACTTCACTCAAACTTTCATAATGTTTATACCCTATGCATATATTTACAGTATTTGAAGCATACCTCATTATCCACTTGAGAGCATGTGAGTGTAATTTACCTGGTTCAACCAAAAATTTGCTTGCAACATTTATTGCATATGAAAAATTTGGCCTTGTGCTGATCATCGCATACATGATGCTTCTGACCATGTGGGCATAGGGAATTCGATTCATAAACTTCCTTTCTTCTTCACTAATAGGTTTCTGCTTGTGAGATAATTTGAATTGTGCTTCTAAAAGAGTTTGTTTCCTCTAGATTTGTCAAATCATACCTCTAAAGGAATAGATTAAGACATTCCTTTTGAGACAATTTTAGTGTTCGTGGCTGCCTGTCTCGAACTATATGGGTTCTTAATATTTTTCTTGCTGAACCCATATTTTTCGTGTCAAATTCCTTGTTGAGATCGGCGTTTAGCTCTTTCATTTCAAGAATATCTTTACTTACTGTTAATATATCATTAACATATAATAGCATATATATTTGATCTTCAGTTCTTCCCTTTTTGAAGTATACACAACTGTCAAATTTACTCCGCTTGAAACCAATTTTATTATGAATGAGTCAAACCTCTTGTTCCATAACCTTAGGGACGGCTTCAACCTACACCAAGACTTTTTTCAGAGGAACACCATATTCGGATCCTCACTCTCAAAACCTTCCGTTTGAGTTATATAAATTATTTCATCCAATTCAACATGGAAAAACATGGTTTTCATGTCCATTTGCTCTAATTCTAAGTCTTGAGAGGCCATCATTGCTAACACTACCCGAGTTGAAGTTTGTTTTAACATAGGGAAGAAAATCTCATTAAAATCAACTCTCCTTTTCCTTGTGTACCCCTTTGCTCCTAGTTATACTTTATAATGAGGCTCTAAAGTTTCATTTATTTCTTCCTTTAGTTTATAAATCTACTTGCATCTCACAACTCTTTGATTTTTTGGCTTTCTCACAAGGGTCCAGGTATGATTTTTGTACAATGAATCCATTTCATCTTTCATTGCACTTTTCCATTTCGAACTATCGACACTTTTAATTGCTTCACTAAAGATTGTTGGTTCTCCACTCTCCATATCAAATGACACAAGTAATGCAAAAGCTATATTATCAGCATATCCTAATCCCTAAGTGGGTTTTATAACTCTCTTTGATCTGACTCTGGTTAGTTGATAATCAACTAGCTCTTTTTCTTCATTGCTACTCTTAGCTACAGAATTGTCAACTGATTGCAGTTGATCTTGAACACGGTCATTTGAATTATCTGCTTCACACTCCACCTCGATTTGCATATGCTTAAACTCTACCCTTTTTGATTTTTCACATTGATCCTTTGGCCTTTTAAGTGGAAATTCGTATTCATTAAACACAACATTCTTACTCACAATGAGTTTTTGTTTCCCTTGTTCAATGCACCAAAGTCGATACCTTTTATTCCCTCAGGATATTGGAGAAAAAAAAGTTTTTAGTCCAAAGATTTAATTTTTCTTACTTCATATGTGCATATGCGATACACCAAAAAACTTTAATGTGATTGTAATTTGGTGGATGACCATACCAGAGTTCATATGGAGTCTGGTGGTGCTTGCACATTCAGTAGAAAAACCCAGATAACAACACTAGTATATAAGGAAAACAGAGTTGAGACAATTCTCTAATCTCCTTTGTTCTTTAAAAAAGAAACAAGAGTTACAGGCTCAAATCCTTTTTCTAAAGAAAATACCCTTTCCTAGAGATCTCTCTATTCCATGAACAACCCTTTATTATTTTGCTATCCCCTTTTATATCTTGCTAGTACCTCACAATCTAAACTCCAACCAAATTTATACCCTCAACAATCTCTCCTTCGTAGCTACCTACTAGTTGGTCTCTCCTCACCTCTGTGGGCCTTCTTGCGTAAGTATGCTTTATTGGAGGCTTATCAATCTTAAACTTCAAAGCACTTGAAGGACACATATTGATCAAATAGGCTGCAATTTTAACCGTCTCTACCCAATATGCTCACTATAATCCCATTGTAAGCATCATACATTTGACTCTTTCCAGCAGTGTTTTGTTCATCCACATGACCAACTCATTTTGTTGGGGAGTATATGTGATAGTTTGATGTTTGGTGATTCCTTATGCTCCGTAGAACGAGTCAAATTGTGTAGAGCAATACTCCAATCTATTGTTGGTTCTAAGTGTTTTTACTCACCTGTTGGTTTGGTTTTCAACCATTGTCTTCCAGGTTTTAAACACCTCAAATGCTTGATCTTTTGATTGCAGTACACCCACAATCTTCTTGAGAAATCATTAATAATGGTCATAACATAATGGGCATCTCCTTTTGAAGCAACTTTGGTTGGCTTCCATATATTGGAATACACATACTCCATAACATTCTTCAAGGTATGCATGCCAACATTGAACTTTACCCTTCTACTTTTGCCCAGAACACAGTTCTTGCATAAGGTTGGTTTGCTAATCTTTTCTTTGCTCAACAGAACTTGCTTTTACAATTCATTAAATCCATTTCACTAACTTGACCCAACGTTAGATGCCATTGGGTTGCTTTTCCAATGTGAAACTTCATTGTTGTACTAGCTTCCCTAACAATGGTTTTTCTGTTAAGAACATACAATCCATTAGTTAACTCTCCTTTCATAAGATTCAAGTTTTCTTTTATGATTTTCATTACACCTCCTTCCACTTTAATTGAATAGCCCTCCATATCTAGCGTTCCAATTGACAGAAAGTTTCTTTTTAATTGAGGAACATACCTTGCTTCTTGTATGATCCGCATACTCCCATCAAATATTCTAATTTGTATCGATTCAGTGCCTTGCACCTGACAACATTTGTTATTGCATAAAAGAACCTTTCCACGAGTGTTAGAGTTCAAGTCTTGGAACCATTCCTTTGGGGGACTCATGAAATGAACACCGTGAATTAAGGACCTATTGTTCATTTGAATCAGCAGTAGATACAATCAAAAGATTTGCTGAATCATAACCATCATAAGCCACCAAAGCATCTCCATTCTTATTCTTTTTCTTTGCTAGTTTCTTTTTTCTTTCAAAACAATCTCGTTGATAGTGTCTTTCTTTATGATAGAAGAAACACTTCCTTTTAGCCTTCGACTTGTATCTAGATTTTCCTCGACTTTTCTTTGAATCACACTGTAAAGATTTGTATCTAGCCATGAGACCTTCTTCAGCTGTATCTTTCATCTCAACTCGTCTTTGTGGTTTCTTTAAATTCAAGGTAGCTTTCACTTCTACCATAATCAGGGTTTGTTTACCATAAAACATTGAATCTACGAAGTGCTCATAAATCTCGGGAATGGAACTTAGCAAAATGATATCTTCATCTTCTTCGTCAATTTTTACTCAAATACTATTCAAATTTAGTATTATCTTATTGAACTCATTCAAATGCTTTCTCGTCTCCTTTGAACCTTTCATATTGAGTGATACAGTTTCTCTTATATATAATCGGTTGGCTAAGATCGCTTCATATACTGGGCTTCCAATTTTGATTACACTATTATTGCTCTTTCTTCCTTAGTGGCCTCACTTAATACTCATCACTCAAACTCAATAACATAGCACTACATGCCTTAGATTCTACCTTGAAAGCTTTAATATTGTTACACTCCTTCAAATCTTTCGCAAGTTCTTGGTGAATGACTTTCATTTTAATCGATCACAAACTAAAATCATTATTACCTATAAACTTGTCAACTTTGAACTTTGTGTGAGAAATCAGAAAAATCTTCTTTATTTTCCATACTCTATTAGTTGTGGGAGATACAACTTAAATAGACTAAAATACATCAAAACTAAAAGACTAAAAAAATAGGAAACTACTTAACAAATTAATCCTAAATTATAGGAAACAACTCAACAACTTCAACTAATGAGCTGTAAATCTACACTCCCCCTCAAGTTAGGTTGTACAAGTTGTACATGCCAAGCTTGCTAGTCAGCTCTTCAAAATTGATCTTTGGGAGAGCCTTTGTGAGTATGTTTGCAATTTGTTGACGTGTGGGAATGTATTGTAGTTGAATTGCGCCGTTATGGATTTTTTCTGAGATAAAGTGTCTGTCAATCTCAATGTGTTTTGTTCTATCATGGTGCACTGGATTTTTGGCTATGCTTATAGTTGCTTGATTGTCACAATACATCGAAAATGATTTTTCACTTGTTAGACCAAGTTCACTTAATAACCTTTGAATCCAAATTCCTTAACAAATCCCATGAGCTAGAGCTCCGAATTCTGTTTCTGCACTACTTCTAGAGACCACATCTTGCTTTTTACTTCTCTATGTTACTAAGTTCCCCATGACATAAGTGCAATATCTTGTAGTTGATCTTTTATTGTTAATGTCTCCTGCCCAATCAGCATCTAAAAAAACTTTAATTCCCTTATCATGATTCTTTTTTAATAGGATTCCATTTCCAGGTGTCTTCTTCAAGTACTTGAGAATTTTATATACTGCTTCCATATGTTCTTTGGTTGGATTGTTCATAAATTGACTAACTGTATTTACAGCGAAACAGTATCTGGTCTGGTGTGAGATAAGTATATTAGTCGTCCAACGAGTCGCTGGTATCTCCCCCTGTCTACTGGTGTACCTTCTGTGATTGATCCGAGTTTCTTGTAAGGATCCATAGGAGTATCAGCAGGTTTGCATCCTAACATTCCTGTCTCTTTTAAGAGATCTAATGTATATTTCCTCTGTGAAATAAAAATTCCATCTTTTGATCGGCCAATTTCAACTCCAAGAAAGTATTTCATATTTCTTAGGTCCTTAATTTCAAATTCTCGAGTTAGGACCCTTTTTAATTCCATCAATTCTTCTTTGAAATCTCCTGTGAGTATCATGTCGTCAACATAGACAATTAACATAGCCACTTTCTTTTCGGGACCAAACTTTACAAATAGAGTATGATCGGCTTGACACTGAGTGTATTCGTGCATTACCATAGTTTTGGAAAATTTCTCAAACCATGCTCTAGGAGATTGTTTTAAACCATATAATGATTTCTGAAGTTTACATACTTTGGTGTTGTCAACAGATTCACCAAATCTTAGAGGGATCTCTATGTAGACTTCATCTTCTAGGTTGCCATTGAGTAAAGCATTCTTTACGTCAAATTGAAATAATGGCCAATCATAATTAGTCGCTAGTGAAAGTAGAATCCTTATTGTGTTGAGTTTAGCCACTGGTGCAAATGTTTCTTCATAATCAATGCCATATGATTGAGTAAATCCTTTGGCCACCAAACGTGCTTTCAGCTTCTCAATTTCTCCATTAGCTCGGTATTTCACATTAAATATCCATTTGCATCCCACTGGTCTCTTTCCTTGTGGTAAATTTGTAATTGTCCATGTCTTGTTCTTTTCTAGAGCTGTCATTTCATCAAATACTACCTTCTTCCAACCTGGATGTCTGAGGGCTTCGTCAATTGAATTAGGCACCTGATACTGTCAATTGAAGAGAGTAGAGCTCTATATGGACATGAGAAGTTTTTGTATGTCACAAAATTACCAATTGGATGCGTAGTGCAGGATTGGACTCCTTTTCGTAAAGCAATTGGGATATCTACATCATTTACATGTGGAACCATGTTATGCGTATCTGTATGAACTTCTAGAGATGTTGGAGTCGGATCTGAGTCATGAGTAGTGGGTTGAGGTGTTGTTGACTCTATTCTATCGTCAAGTTTATTGCGTCTGGTATAGACTTTTAGTGGCTGAGTAAGAGGAGAAGGTGGGTATGGATTTAAAAGAGGTTGAGGGTCTATGGGTTGGACAGGTCTCAAGGGAACCAAATGCTGGAATTTCTCAAGTGTCTCCCCCTGAATTTCAGTTTTGGAATAAAAAGGTTGATGCTCAAAAAATGTAACATCCATGGAATGATAGATCTTTTTGTTGGTGGGAGAGTAACACTTGTACCCTTTTTGGTTGGATGAATAGCCAATAAATATGCACTTGAAAGCTTTGGGATCCAATTTGCTACGGTGTTGAGAATGAATATGCACAAAAATGGTACAACCAAATACTTTAACAAGGAGATGTGAGGTGAGTAATTTGGTATGTGGAAAACATTTATGAAGAACTTGACATGGAGTGTTGAATTGAATGACCTGGGATGGCAAACGATTGATTAAGTATGTAGCAGTCAAAACTGCTTCTCCCCATAGAAATTTGGAAACAGAGGTAGAGAACATAAGACAACGAGTGACCTCAAGAAGAAGACGATTTTTTCGTTCCGCAACCTCGTTTTGTTGTGGGGTGTCAACACAAGAACTTATGTGAACAATACCAAGACGATTGAGATAAGAGTTGAAGGTATTTTTATAGTATTCAAGGGCATTATCTGTTTTGAGTATTTGGATTTTGGTGTCGAATTGGGTGAGAATCATATTGTAGAAGTTTTCAAAGATTTGTCCAACTTCTGATTTTTCTTTCGTAAGGAATAACCAAGTTAAACGAGTATGATCATCAATGAACGACACAAACCACCGAGCACCATTGATATTTGGAATTCTCGATGGACCCCACACATCACTATGAATTAATGTGAAAGGATGAGATGGTTTGTAAGGAACACGAGGATATGAGGGAGATGCAGATAATTTTATGAGGGAGATGCAGATAATTTTATGAATAATTATCTGAGGGAGATGCAGATAATTTTATGAATAATTGTTGAACGGCAGCAAGTTGTTTTTTGGTGAAGGTGTTTTTCTCAGTTGGTGTAGTTTCAGTAGTCTGAGAAGCTCAAGAATCACAGTCAGGAATTGACTTCTTGGACTTCCAATCAGCTGGTTTTCCATGTCGTTTCCAGCATGATTCACGAGTGTGCCCAGGACGTCGACAATGATCACACCAAGGACGGCCGTGCTTTGGTTGAGAAGAACCAGAAGCATGAGAAATCCCACGTGCAACCAAGGCAGAACTATCCAAGTTTGATTTGTCTGTGGGGTTGAGCATCAGCTTGGTGCGACTCTCTTCATGACGAATAGCAGAAAAAACTTCACGAATACTTGGAAGCGGTTTAATACTCATAATATGAGAGCGAGCTTGATCGAAATCATTATTAAGTCCAAAAAGAAATTTAAACGTACGTTTCCGATCGATAATGCTGCGATAGAGATTAGCATCGATGGGGCAAGACCACTTATACACTTCGAACATATCTAGATGGAGCCAATAACGGGTAAGAGTATTGAAATATTGAGTAACTGAGGAATCACCTTGACGAAGATCATTTAGAGCATATTCAATCTGGAATAATTCAGCGGTGATGTCCACGCTAGAACATGTTTCACGAATGGCATCCCATATTTCCTTTGCTGTCCCATAAAGAAGAAAAGTCTCACCAATCTCAGGTGTCATAGAATTCACAAGCCAAGACATAACCATATAATTTTTAGCTTTCCATGCACGAAATTTTGGATCTTGACTAGCAGGAGCCGGAGTAGCCCCTGTGAGGTGATCATCTTTGCCTTTCCCGCATATGAACATCATCACAGATTGTGACCACTGAAGGTAATTTGCCCCATTTAATTTATGATTGGTGACAAGAGAGGATGAGTGATCGCTGGTTCCTGAGAAGGAAGAGTCGGACGATAAAGAGGGGAACGAAATTCCCGAAGATGATGAGGTGGCCATGCAGAAATCTTTAAACGACGAGGAGGTGGCGACCGAGACAGAGAGAGACGAGGCTTCGACGAAACAAATTCAGTGATTGAGACAAAGAGTCGGGCTTCGTGATTGCGACTGCAACTGCTAGTGCGAGAGAAAAGTTGGCGACTGAGAAGAAGCTAGGCGAGCGACTGAGAGAGAGAAGTCAACGACTGAGGCGAGCGTTTGCAGAGCTGGAACGACAGAAATGAACGACGTTGACGATGGCGGAAAAACCAGCGTCAAGATTCTTGTTTTGATACGTTGACGATGGAGGAAAAACCAACGTCAATATTCTGGCTCTGATACCATGTGAGAAATCAGAAAAATCTTCTTTATTTTCCATACTCTATTTGTTGTGGGAGATGCAACTTAAATAGACTAAAATACATCAAAACTAAAAGACTAAAAAATAAGAAACTACTTAACAAATTAATCCTAAATTATAGGAAACAACTCAACAACTTCAACTAATGAGCTGTAAATCTACACTTTGTTATTGATTTTGTTCGCTGTAGTTCTTGATTGACTTTTCGTCTTCGAGATTGCAATTCTCCACACTTGGCCCTCCAATTATTGGAGAACGATGAAACACAATCACATAGAAACAAGAAAAGAACAATCAAGCTTTATATGGTTTGGATGAGAAGTCCTACATCCCGGGCACAATCACATTGAGTACTTTATTATTGATAGTAAAGAAAACCCTGAACAATGTTAGTATCCCTCAACTCTTCACCTCTCTGTACAAGAATCTCTCTCTCTACCAAGGAGAATCTCACTTTACAGTCAAGGATATTTAAGAACTATTTTTACCCTCTTTTAACCCTTGACTATTTGCAGGTATTAGATAGAAACTAACCCACTACATTATATAAACATGGCAAATACGAACCACCTTACAGTTTATATATTCAGATTACCTAGAGGCTGAAATATATTCTTATTTCATTTTTTTTAAATGAAGGAAGACTTTTAGTTCTTTTATTTTTCTAATAAAAAAATTACTTCTCCTGTTTTCATTTTTTTATTCTATTTTCTCTCCCCATTTTAGGCATTAATGGTTTTGTGTTTTTGGTTTTATATTTGTGTTCAGCATTCATTTTATTTAGTCAATATTGGTGTTGTTTCTTTGGCCTCATTGGTTGCCCCTTTCAATAATCTTTATTTGATCCGAAACTAATTTGACTAGTTTAGCATAGAATGTACTTGGAGATGTAGTATAAGTAATTCTCTCCAAAAGTAAAAAACAAAATGGCAAAAGCGCATTTAAGTTTCCATTATGTCTGTCCAACTGAAAATGATCATGGCACATGTATAACTGTTTTAAACTACCCCTAATTATAAACCCACTTTGCTTAAGGTACTTTATACCTTTAAGTAATGATTTCCTTCGGTCACATATAAGATGTGAGGTTGTCTGAAAGTTAAATCAGTATTACTTAAAAACCTGCATTGTGTTGGGATTTATTTTTAGATGGTATGCCTTTTAGATAAAAGTATGTTGTCTTAATTATGTTACAATTTTTATCAAGCACAAAAAGAAGACATTGATAGTCTCACAACACAAGTTGCAGTTACATGATAAATTGCTAAAAGATTTAATTTTCATGTTGTTTCTAATAAGAGCTTAAGCGGTTAGTATTGAGAGTAGTGTTAAAATTCAACTGGTGAAAAGATGTGAGCTAAATATGATTTAATGGGAGGATATGAGAATCTTTTGAATTAGAAAGATTCATAATGAGTAGTAAGTGTGGTGGTAAATGACAATTGATGGAAAAAGTGAGATAAATGAGAGGGATATTTGTAACATTATGGGAGTCTACAACTTTAATTTGAAATCTAGTGTATAAGATGGATTCCATTAGCTCTAGCGCTGTAAAAGACGTTTTTAACATCTAACGACATCGTTTTCCTGACTTTGGAAGATTTTTTATTACCTCCTTTCTATTTTCTTACAGGAGCTTGGGGTGAATTGCATTGAGTTAATGCCATGCCAAGAATTCAACGAGCTAGAAACCTACAGCTACAATTCTGTCTTGGGTGACTATAAGTACTTTCTTATGATCTCTTTGTCAAACACATTTTTATCATTTTGTTAGTTGCACATGCTGTTAATATTTTGTTGAAGTTATAAGGCAATCTGTATCATTATGTAGAAGTTTATTTCCATGAGCCGCTAATGTATTTTACAAATTATTATGAAAGCCTGATTGAACTTAAAATTGGCTACATCTGTCATGGTATATGATAATAAACTTTTTTTTAAGTACATTAAAATCTTAAACTGTAAAATGGCTACTAAAGATTATCAAAATGATTGATAAAAAAGCTTTATCCTTGAATCCATAGCATTGCTCATAGATCTCAAATAAAATCAGAAAAGTTAACCTTCTACGTTGTATGATTCTTGCAAATTTCCATTTCTTCATTGGCCATTATTTTCTTTTAGTTTCATTATTCTTTTAAGGTGAAGTGGGATAGCTTGTACCGATGACCATAGTTTGTTGGAATGAACACCAAATTTATGGTGATAACTGCAAATTGTTGGAAATAAATTAAGAGGGTGATTTAGGAATTCATATCAACAGATGATTATAAATAGAAGAAGGGAGGGGGAAAGGGATTGGAATTATTATGCTTATGAATGAATGAATTTTTCTTTGTAGTATTAAGGTTTTCCGAGTCTAGGCATTGTTCCCAAGACATATGGTTAGATTTAAAGTGTTTTGTTTTTCTATTATCGTTTTATTTGATGCAATAAAGTTTTATATTCATCAATGGTATCAAAAGCCGATTCAATTCTTAGCTGGAAAAGATGGGGAATGTTGTGCGGGGGATACGAGCCAATATGTAGAAGATTGCTGGATATCATCAATCCGTCTTGCCCCGAATAGAAGAGAAGCTCAAACTTTTGCAGAACTCCTGGCCAAGTTGAAATTGTTTTGTAAGGAGACACTACAGCAAGTGGACACAGATGAAGAGAATGGACCAGTCAGATTGGTTCAATAAATTGGAAGGAATGGAGCAGAAGTAAACTGACTTGTTTTGGATGGAGAAGTCAAGAATCCTCGGTGATAAAAAAACATATCATTAGATTATGGAAACAAAGAAAACAAAAATAGATTTGTTGACCAAAATGGATCGGCCAATCTGTCAAGAAGTAGGTGAGGCACAGGAGAAGGTCCTAATTCAACTCACCAGAGCCTAGAATTCCTTCGTCACTAAGGGCAGATGAGTGCCACTCATTGGAATTCTGCTTGCCAGGGGAAGAGTTGAAGGGTGACTGCTGCAACAAGGGAGTCAAGGCACTGGGAGGAGACGCATATGTGTGGTCTACCTAAGAAGAATCATCACCAACTTGAGGAGATGACCACACTGAGTGACATCCAACGAATCTATCTGTGGCATTTTTCATTGGTGGCTGGATGACTTGGTATTTTCTAGTGCGGCCGAATGTTTTCGGCTAGTGGTCGGATTTTTCATTTTGATGCTGGAGAGTGGTGGCAATTGACGGGGATGGCTCTTCTATGGGTTTGACAACCATCCTTGACGGTTCTTGGTGGGTGTTGGTGACTGCATTTTTTCAGTAGTGGTGGCTAGGTTACAGCAAAGCAATCTATGCAACCTGTTTTCAAGAACATAGTGGGTTGGGCTGAAAAATATAGAGGAGGAGAGTGTCTTGCAACTGGATTAGGCTAAAATAATGGTGAAAGAGAGAATTGGGCGAGACCGAGAATTTGGTCGAATGGGTTTTGATGGAAAGGCCCAGAACAGGTTGGGGAGAATTTAATTATGTGATGAGTTTAAAGAAAACCAAGTTATTGGACTGGGTGATAAATTACTGAAGGAAGAGCAAATAGGCTGAACTAAAAAATTAGTAGGGGATTCTTTTGATTTAGGTGGACTTGAAATAATGGAAGCTATATTAGAAAAATAGGCTGGACTAAAATATAGGTGGAGGATCCTTTTAACTTAGGTGGGCTTGAAATAATGGAGGCTATATCAGAAAATTTGGTGGGCTAGACATTGAATTGAGTAAATTAAACTTTGGAAACAAACATGCATTATCTCATGGGTTTGAAATTGGATCATCTAGTGGGATTCACCGGAAATTATTTTGCATGGAATTTGGAGCAGCTGTACAACTCATGACTTTGAGGACAATGTCAATTTCGAGGGGAGAGAGTATTGTTTGGAAATAAATTAAGAAGGTAATTTAGAAATTAATGTTAGGAGATGATTATAAATGGAAGGAATGGGGAGTGAGATTAGAATTACTGTGCTTATGAATGAATGCATTGTTCATACTAGAATATTAAGGTTTTTTGAGTCTAGACATTGTTGCTAAGACTTATGGCTATATTTAGGGCGTTTTGATTTTCTATTACCGTTTTATATGCTGTAATGGAGTTTTATACTTAATCACAAACATATGAGAATAAGACCTTTTTGAGTTATTGGTCTTAAATAAGTTATATAATATTATTTTGTAATTTTTTTGGATACTTTTTATTTTGAAATTGTGGTTAATATTTTGTTTTCATAACATTGAAGTCAGAAATTGTTGGGTGCATTCAATGCCTGAGTAAAAAATTCCTGTCCAGGATGAATTTTTGGGGATACTCTACTGTTGGTTACTTTTCACCCATGACAAGATATTCATCTGCTGGTATACGCAATTGTGGGCGTGATTCAATAAACGAAATCAAGTTTCTCGTTAGAGAAGCACATAAACTTGGAATAGAGGTGACACATAACTGTAACATGTCTTTTGATACTTCTTTTCGTACTCAATGTTTGTTTTCGTGCTGTTTGTTAGTGCAGGTGCTCATGGATGTTGTCTTTAATCACACAGCCGAGGGGAATGAAAATGGCCCTATCTTGTCTTTCAGAGGTGTTGATAACAGTGCTTATTATATGCTAGCCCCTAAGGTGCATATCTTGAATCACACTAAAAAAAATTGCTTTTAGGAAGTTATTAATCAGTTTTCTTAAGAATTTATGAAAAATTGATGCCCATCAATACGGGAATAATCTTACTCAGGTAGCTTGTTTTATTTTCATCAATATTCAATTATGATGTTGCTTATTTGCTGCTAATATTTGAAATTGCAATGATGAAAAGTTAAAAACTGTCACTGCTAGCTACATCGGTTTAAAAGGATTCGTTTTGAGTCTGACATTGCTAAAATAGTGACAGAACATAAGGAATGACACTATTTATCTTATATTTACTGCATGCGCATCTTCGAGTATTTCTCAAGATAGAGTGAGGACATTTTCTTTCAATATTCTTTACACTTATCCATGAATGATATACATAATAATATACAAAAACAATTTATGTCTAATTTTCTTTTTTGGGTGTTGTAGGGAGAGTATTATAATTATTCAGGTTGTGGAAACACATTTAATTGCAATCATCCAATAGTTCGCCAATTTATAGTGGAATGCCTAAGGTATATTTCTTTATGATTATTAGTAGACATTTTCCATAGATTGTCTACCTTTATAATTTCTTGTTACTACTAATATCACCCTAGATTTTGGCAAGGATGATTTTTGGGATTTCATGAAGCTTTTTTTTCCCTGAGTGCATTTGACTCAAGTGTTATTTTTCCAATGATCTTTAAAAGAAAACTACTTCTAGGATCGGAGACAAGTATTCTTTCACAATGACTCAATTCATACCATATCGCGTACTATAAGATGAGCATGTGAGTTTTTAACCACTTGAGGTTCCCTTCCTTTGCAAATTGGTTTTGGGGGGTGATTTCTAGTCCACATAGTTGATTCGATTGATTTCAAAGCAAGGTACCTTTCGAGGATGATCCTCGTCACTTATGGGACAACCTGGAAGGGTTGCTATCTGCCAAAGGAAGGATGATGTGCCCCAAGGAACGATACTCGCTCATGAGCCAAGGGCTCATTTGTTTTCTAACCTTTTTATTTATTTTGTAGGTGTTTCTTCTCTAACTAACTTGGAAGAGAGTTTTGATCAATTTCACAATAAGGAGTCGGTGCATTTGGTCTAGTGGATGTCTGCTACAAATTGTATGAAGGACAAAATTTGAAATGAAGTCTTCCCGATTGCCAAAAATGCCCTTGAATGCCCGGAGGTCAGATTCTAGGCAGAAAGGAAAGCCCACAATTTCTTCTATGTTTAGCATGACATCCACTAGACCAAATGCACCGACTCCTCTTTGTGAAATTGATCAAAACTCTCCTCCAAGTTAGCTAGAGAAGAAACACCTACAAAATAAATAAAAAGGTTAGAAAACAAATGAGCCCTTGGCTCATGAGTGAGTGATCGATTCTTGGGGCACATCATACTCCCGGGGTTGAAAAGGATTTGTCCTCAAATCCAGGTGTAACTTCAGTGGCATACAGAGTTAAGGGCTAAAACTTACAGGAGCTTAGGACAACAACCCAAAGAGAATTATATCCAAAATCCAGCTTCAAACTCAGAGTTACGTTATTGCAAAAATCACCCTCGGATTAGGGTTTTGCGGGACAGATTCTGGCGGTCAAGAATAACACAATGAGATCTCCACATGCATACACTTAATCAGTCCCAATTTTGGAGGATTAGTGCTTGACAATCCCATCAAAACCCTAATCCGAGGGTGATTTTTGCAGTAACGTAACTCTGAGTTTGAAGCTGGATTTTGGATATAATTCTCTTTGGGTTGTTGTCCTAAGTTCCTGTAAGTTTTAGCCCTTAACTCCGTATGCCACTGAAGTTACACCTGTTTAAAGATTAAAGACTGGATTATTCATATAGCCGAGAATCTATTGTGATTGTGTTGCCTAGAGTCTTCTTGGACTCTATCAAAGGATGGCTGATGTGGACTTAAATTCTGAAAGGGGGTTACCAATTGTTAGGCATCTGAGTTTATAATAAATTTTGATTTCCTCTCCTTGCAAGCTAGTTTTCAGGGCTGAGTTCTAACTAATGTGATTGGTTACATCTTTCTTCTAGGGCAGTTGATGAGATGGAGTGTTTAATGGCATGTAGTGGCCATATTTTAAAGTGAAATGGAGGGCTTATCTAGAACAATTCATAGATGAGAGGGGCAAAGGGAGAAAGAATCATTGTGAGGTGGCAAAGTTTGTTAGAGAGTGGGTGCTCGTGAGGAAGGAGTTTTGGAGGATAAAAAGGAAGCTTGTAAGAGGGGGAGGGGCATCAATGATCATTTGAGCAATGGGAAACATTTAGAAATAGAAGTATAGGTCCATTCCTGGACTCTGATATTTTTCAAGATTCGTGGTTAATGTTAGGTTAGTTTCTAACTTTAGCATTGTTGCTTGTGTTTGTTCTTTTAAGTTCGCTAGGCATCATCCATCTAACACGTCCATCTTTAACATTAAGATTCATATTTTTGAGGTTTGAATTTTGTTTTATTATTTGTCAATGTATTTACTTATTTTGTTTCTTACAAGTATGTTTCAAACAAAAAAAAAAGGGTCTTTGGCTAGAAAAAGGTTCTTTTTTATTTAAATTATTGGAGCTGGAGCTTTCTTTAAACAGTATCTGGACAATTGATGACATTGTTCTTTCCCTCTGTCTCTCTCCATTCGGTTTTCTATCCCTCAAGATTTTTCTAGCTATTGCTTTTAAGAAGAAGGGAAGCGTGATCCTAAAATCCATTGATGTTTTAAAGCAGTCTTGTTAGGAGGTTCTTTAGAATAAGCTTTGTTGTGTTTCTTTGTATGCAGGAAGCGTGAGCCTAAAATCCATTGATGTTTTAAAGCATTTCTGTTAGTAGGTTCTTTAGAATAAGCTTTGTTGTGTTTCTCTGTATGCGGGAGCATAGGCAGAATTCGTGATTGGCTGTTTTACTGATTCTCCTTATAGTATACACTGGGGAAGATCGGTTTGCATTGGTTTTGCCAATATTTGTTTGAAAGGCACTTTGCATTAAATCCAGGAAATTGAAAAGCTAATCATTTTTTAGGAAGATAAATAAACTGGTGATAATCCATTATGTCATTAAACTCGGTTCTTATTTTGTTTGAAAGAAAATGCTTCCTTTGAGTACTTGGACAAGCTTGATTTTCAGGATAATGTGAATTGGAACTTTACCTTAAGCACTTTTCATCCGAGCTTAATGAATGGTCAACACTCACGTCTATTGTCTCAAATTCTGGTTGACTATTTAATCATTGACAATCTTTCCCTCATACACCTTTCTCATGGACACAATTATGCTATCTTTTGAACGACTAGATTGCATTATAAAATACAATGACTAATTCTAAGTTTATCTTTTAATTGTACATTTTAATTTTTCCTTTTGACATAGTGTTGATTAATTATGTAATTAATATTTTATTTTAATTATTTATAATTTATTTTAATTATTATTCTAATTAATGAGTGATACATAAGTATCATATTAGTAAGTAAAATTAGAAGATAAATCTAACATCACCCAAATATAATTGTTCACTTGGATTCTGGAAGTAGATAAGATAATACTGGTCTATTGGAGATCAGGTCAAAAAATTATTCTTTCTGTGTCTTTGGGTATTTGTTGCTTAATTTGCGAGAATAGTGCCAAAACTTTAAATTGAAGGTTGGAGTATACCTTCCAAAATTGGTTCATGGACCTTATGAACTCCCCTTGTAAGATCTCCATCACATGTACTAATAATTTAGTTTGCTTCTCACTCCTTCAAGAATTTGACATACCATTGCAAGTTTCATACAGAAAATCACTGCTCAAGAGATGACATTCGGAAACAATATGCCAGCTGGAAAATGAAGATTTTGTCGAAGAATATTGCACATTTTAGTTGCCGTGGTTTTAGCATGATTCAAGGGTTTTTTTAAAATTTTTTTTTATTATGATGGATCTGATGATTGGATGGGATGGTGGGAGAAGGTTAGAAGTTTAACAGGATGATGGTCATGCATTTTTGCTTATTTTAGGACATATCCCTTTTCTTTAGTTCTCTCAATTATTCTTTTGTTTCTCATTCTCAAAGGAATTCACATCTTATTGTTATCGTTTACCTCACAGAAATTGACAATGTGCAAAAGGGAGGTTGTCTGATATTATTAGTTCCCAGCTAAGTATTACGTTTATCAAGGTGATCATTTTGTTATGGTAGGTATTGGGTAACGGAAATGCATGTGGATGGATTTCGCTTTGATCTGGCTTCCATAATGACCAGGGGTAGCAGGTAATATTTTGGCTCTCTTTTAGAAACATGGCTCTTTGTTGCAAGATTGTGAACTTATTTTTTGTGCCATTGATCATCCTTTTCTCTTTTTTATAAGTCTTTGGGATGCAACAAATGTGTATGGAGATGCAATGGAAGTTGAATTGATAAAGACCGGAACCCCTCTCAAGAGTCCTCCATTGATTGATTTGATAAGTAATGATCCATTGATTCGCGGAGTCAAGGTTCTACTTTGGATCCTTTTCTTTTCTGCATCCTATGGCATGTAATGCATTAGTGAAACAGCATTCCTTACATGTAGCTTTTATATACGTTTTTCTTACTCTCGAGATGTGTGTGTATTATAGAAAGGAGAGACCCTTGTTTGTTTATCTTATGAGAGGCATAAAGAATAAAATATAATTTGTGTAGTAGTTCTTTAAAGGTACTTTAGGAATATATTATTAGTGAATAATGAATAAATGGAGAAGGAAGGAAAACACCTAGGGAAATATTTAGAAATCTGGAGTGTTGGGAAGGGAGAGCAGACCCGTACAATTCTGCTATTCTTGTGACAAAAATTGTGTTTTTGTGTTAATTTTCACTGTGATATTGTAAGTTTGTTGTATAATTTCTAGAAAGAATAGGAATTAATGCAGTAAATATAACAATGTCTTCCTATAGTTTTACATAAATTATGTGAAGGGCTGGCTGAAGTTTCATCATTTGATTTTTTTTGATAAAAATTGGATTCTATTAATATGGCATAGAAATCATGTGATTTTTATACGTGAGAGGAGAAAAATATTATTCATTCACGTTGTTGTTGCTATGCAGTGTAATATTGATGCAAGACAAACCATGATTTCTTATTTTATTACTTCTTATTTTATTAGTTTGTTATTTTAATTAGTTTCTTATTTTATTTAGATTGTCTATTTCTCTCAGTTTTTTAATTAACTAGATTTCTAATTAACAAGTAAAGAACGAAGAAATTGGGTCATCAGTCACATGAACGTGCTAGACACGTTGACTAATCCGAATGGCATGACGAGCTTTACAAAAATGTCATTTTTGGTTTTAAATGTAGTTTTCCATTCATTGTTTGGACGGATGCGAATTTGATAGTTACCACTTCGTAAATCAAGTGTAGTAAAGATCACAGCATCCACAAGTCGATTAAGCATATCATTGAGGCGAGGAATGAGAAAACAATATTTGACCGTTATTATATTGATAGTACAATTGTCTATACATATTCTTCCATTGTCGTATTTCTTTGGGGTGAGGAGTGTAGGTATTGCACAAGGACTCATATTTTCGCGGATTAGCCTTGCCTAACAAATCATTGACTTGACATTGCAATTTTTCGTGTTTTGTCAGACTCATCCGATAATGTGGCAAATTTGGCAAAGTAGCACTAAGTATTAAATCAATGTGGTGTTGAATATTTCACATAGGAGGAAACTCATTTGGTCATTAAGTTAGATATAGATTTTCAAATTCCACAAACTTCTCTTGAATCTCAATAGCTATTGTAGTAATTTCCTCCGAATGACTACCAAGGCTAATAGCAAGTTTGGTTTTTTGCTATGTTGAAAGAATTTCAATCCAGATATGCTAGTGAACAATGAGTAATCTTCTTTAATACCAGGATTAATCTCTGATTGGGGAGATTGCAATATTAATATTATTTTCTTGTCAAACCACCAATAGACAAAGGTATTTTCACGACCCTTATAAATGACATCAACATTATAATGTCACAGTCGTCCGAGTAACACATGACAAACATCTATATTGACCACGTCACACATAATCATATTCTTGAAATATTTACCGATAGATAATAGAACGACACACGTCGAGAAATTGTACTTTAGGTAATTTTTTTATCAATGCAATTTTATATAGGGAAGAGTGCTTTTCTGGCTTCAAATTTAATGCTTTCACTAGGGCCTTGGATATGACTTTCTTACTGCTACCACTATCAATAATCATATTGCACACCTTGTTACTGATGGTGCATCGGGGATTCGAAAAATTTTATGTCATGGATGGTTCAACTTTTTTGGGGCTAGTAGTAGTCGCTGAACGATACATGCAACTTCTTCTCGAGCATCACCTTTTTCAAATTCAGCTCCTTTATAAATGTCACTGTCCGATAATTGTTCCTCCTGACTGCCATCTTCCTCCACAATTAACAATTCGCCTTTTTGGATAGTTATTTGAAAGGAGACCTGGTTGATTACAAAAGTTGACCTAGTTTATTAGTTCAAAAGTTGAATGTTCACTTTTGAACTGATTGTGGGGGGTGTTGAAGAATCCTTATTAAAACTATTGCTGACAGTCATTTATCCCGTTTGATTGGAAGAACTTTCTACGGCTGATTGGCAAAAAATGTTTGAATTGCGAGCAGTAAACCTATTGATCTGAGTTTTTGCCTTCATTGCTAGATTTACAGCATTTGTCATAGTCCATATTGATTGAAGAGTTAATTGGTCTTGGATAATAAGTTTGAAACCGCCAATATATGGAGCTATTAGTTGATCTTTAGATTTAGATAAATTAACTCGAGCATTTAGTCAGTAAAATTCTTTTGTGTATTCATTCACTATTTTATTGGCTTGTTGACTATTATGATCCTCCTGATATTAAAATTGCTCGTAATTTGGAGGAAAGAAACGCTTTTGTAATAGATGCTTCATCTTGGGCCAAGTTTGAACTCGCAATTGTTCTTGCCTCTGTTAGTTAAATTGAAATTGTTCACACCATGCTAAAGCCCTACCTTTTAGTTTATATGCCACTAGGTTAACCTGTTATTCCTTAACGATATTTAGATATTCGAAAAAATTTCAATGGAGTGCACCCATTCAAAAAAATTTTCAATATTTAATCGATTATCAAAAGTTGGCAAATTCATCTTCATTTTGAACTCGTGAGTGTTTGGCTATCGAGTGAAAACGCGATCTTGAGGAAAATCATCTCCTTTGTCAATTAACTGCCCGCGCTGGTTCTTGTCGTAAGTTTTCTTGTTGACGTTGCTCAGGATAATCATTTAGCCTATTTAGCGAAAAAAGGAAAATAGTTCATTAGGGTTGTGGGCTGGGTTGGTCAAAACTCTAATTGGTTTGTCAGAGAACTCGTCTGAATCGTCCCCGTCAAAGGTTGAGAATTCTCACTGGTTGTCAAGGAGGCTCGATTGGTATTGACACGACAACAGTTGTCGTTGGTAGGTTCAGAATTGCTTGAGATCGCGAGGTCCCATTTCAGGATCATGCGCGTGAGCGCAAATCGCTCGAATCATGTAATGTCGCATTTTGGTTCTCGATGAGGTTGTCTGTGGTCACCATCGACTTTCGGGTGTTGCGGTTAGTCGGTCAGGCCTTGGCTGGTGATCAGCCATGCATTAAATGACCGATTGTCATCCTCGGTCGCATTAGTATTTCTAGTGGGAATTTTTTCACGATTTCCAAAGTTTGTTAAGTTCTCGCTTTTCATCTGATTTGCTAAAACCAAACTTTTGATTTCTACGATTTCGTCGATTCTCGTTAATCGCCGCAGAATTTCACTGATCTCTTGATCAATTTTTTTAAATCGTTAGTTAATGATTTCAAATCGTTGTTCGTGTTAATGACTTATTAGGCACTTGAAACTTCGTTAGACATCGAGTCAAGGTGAAAATCCTTGTTCTGATACCAATTTGGTGCAATGGAGGTTTTTTGTAATCGAAACATGAAATTATGGAAAACTGAAGAAATAACTCGCAGGGAAATAAAATAATTCAAAATCAAAGTCTAGGGTTTAATGTTTATCGTCATATAAATAGAAACAAAATTAAACGATTAAAATAAATATAAAATAAAATGATTAAAATTAAAGACGAAATTAACAAAACAACCATTGAATTGTGGGCTCAATGACATGTCAATCACTAAACAATTTTTGCTAACAAATAAAACACTCAACTATGGGAAATAAATAGTGTATGCATTGTTATTACGTTTTCTGTTAGAAAACGATTTCTTTCCGTTGCAGAATGATTGCTTTTTGCAGTGGAAACGAGTTCTTTGCACTGTAGAAAATACTATTTCTGCTTCATTTGCTGAATTCTTTGTCGTTCTTCAGTGTAGTAGACTGAATTTTCCAGCGAGTTTACTCGGTGGATTGGAAACATGTTTAGCTTGGTGTATATTGATTTTTCAACAAATAGTTAACTAGAAATATTCCATTTTAATACCAAAATCGATTTCAAACAGGTTAACGTTTCTAAAATCGATTTTTTGGCGAGTTTCTTTCAACAGGTTAACGGCGATGGCTGCTCCATTTATTTTCCTTAGTTGAGTGTTTTATTTGTTATCAACAATTGTTTAATGGTTGATTTGTTATTAATCTCGTAATTCAATGGTTATTTTGTTAATATCCTTAATTAAAATAAGAAATAAAATATTAAATAACATGACTTATGGGCCTTTGGGCCTTGCTTTAGCCTGTACTACATCATGTTGGATGTTCTTTATCCTTTGGAAGTCAAGATTGGTCCAACTGCTTATCGGCTTACTATTCTTGCAACTATAATCATTCATCTTGTATTTCATGTCTCTCAACTTAAAAGAACCATCATAGCAACAACAACCTATTTTGATATTCCACTCCAATTATCATTTGACTTAGAACTTCTAGTGAAACCAATGAATGTGATCGATGTGTGTCAAATAGCAGTGGCTGGGAAAGAATTCTTGTAAGTCTTAATTGAATGGAACGACTTGTCAAAAGACAGTATTATATGGGAACAATTTGCTATTATTATTCAACAACAATTTTTTTACCTTCACTTTGAGGACAAGATGTGTGATTGGACGGGGATAATGTTATGAGGGAGAGACCTGTTGTTTATTTCTCTTATGAGAGGCATAAACAAAAATAATGAAATATAATTAGCATAGTAGTTACTTAAAGGTACTTTAGCAATATATTATTAATGAATAATAAAAAAAATATAGAGAGGAATTACAAAATTATTTAGAAATCTTGAGTCGTCCTTTTCAATTTTGCAGTTATTGTAACAAAAATTGTGTTTGTATGAATTTTTAGTGTGATATTGTAAGTTTGTTATATGATGTCTGGAAAGAAAAGCAGGAAACATAATAGTGTGCTCCCATAGTTTTTATGTACAGGGCAGTTGAAGTTTCATCTTCTGATTTTGTTTTATTTAAATCTTATTCTATTAATATGGCATAGAAATCATTTGATTTAATACGAGACAGAAGAAAAATATTAAGTCATTCACGCTGTTGTTGTCTATGTAATGTGATATTGATACAAGATAAACCATAATTTTTTATTTTATTACTTTCTATTTTATTAGTATTTTATTTTAATTAGTTCTTATTTTATTTAGAATTTTTATTTTTGTTAGTATCTTAATTAATTAGATTTCTAATTATTTAGTGTTTTAGTTATTAGTTTCCTATTATGATTGTTTCCTATTATGATTATTTCCTTTTATGCTATTATTGAAAAAACTCTATAAAATAGTCTATTGTAATATTTAAAGAGACTTTTGATAATTAATAAAAAATATTCTTATTTTGAAAAGTATTTTTATGACATTTCTTTTCTTTCCTGTTTCGATTACGAAACAAAAGTCCTGCTGCATCCAATTGCTATCAGAGCAAGGATTTTTACCTCGACCTGAAAGCAGACGAAGGATCAAGTGGGCAACGAATCACCAATAGCAATGAACGATTTGAAATCCTTGATGAACGATTTGAAAAAATTGATCAACTATTTAAAAAAATTGATTGAGATATTAATGAATATCATGAAACTCTTCGTAATCTTCCACAAATGATAATTATGGCGATTAATGAGGAGTGACAAATTAGAGGACTCAGAGATTCTATTTTAGCTAATCAGACAAAAGTTGAGAATGCGATAGGCAGTGGAGAAAAAATAGCACACAAAATGATATTGCAAACCCTAAAATGGCTTAAGAGAGTGATACGTTACCACCTCTACGAATTAAATTATATTAGGATTTTTATAAGTCTCTTAGTATTTTATGTTGTCTCTTCGTATTTCGTTATGTCTCTTAATATTCAAGTAATGTTTTTATTTAAAGAGGGAGTTGTAGGGAGAAAGAGGATCGGGAAAATTGGAAATTGTCTATTGGGAGAGCTAGCAAACCTCTCGAACGTCTGTGTTATCTTGTTATTTATCTGTTTCTGCATTAGTTAGCTGTTTCTATTTGATATACTAGTGTGATTCCTATCATTGGTATCAGAGCAATCCGTACGCAGAGAAGCTGTTGTCAAGCTTGTTCAGAAGCTTTTAAGTGTTGACAGTCACAAGTTTAATGGCTGGTAAGAAAAGAGAAGGAAAAGAAGTGGCTGAAGAAAGCAGAACCGACCCGGTTCGTGAGGAATTCCGGTCGGAACTTGGAATTTTTCGTGACCAAGTTTCCCAGGATCTGGAAAAGTTGAAGGCCGACGTTGCTTCGCTCCAAACCATGAAAGCTGATCTGGCTTCGATGATGGAGACTCTAGGGACGTTGATGGCAACGTAGACGGTAATGTTGAGGCCGACACACGGCGAGGTTCGCTTAGGAGTGGGGAAACCTCGTCTGGAGGAGGAAGTGTTAGCCGACGATGTTGAAAAGCGGCCGAGAGATGGAAGGTTGCGCGACGCAGGGAACTCGGATGGTGAGCTGCGCGCTGCTATGTCGCGCAGTGAACCTCTGGCGACGGAAGTGGCAGCTCGTCCAAGAGATGGGTTTGCTCCTCCCGCGGTGGCAGAAAGCTCTTGGGTTGCTGAAAGCTCTGGAGTTGCTAAAGGAGAAATGAACAACAATCAGAACGTGGGTTTTAAAAAAATGGCTACCCACTATATGACAAGTGGGTTGGCTGCTGTCCAAGCTGCCCAAACTGCCCAAGCTGATCAGAAATTGTTTAAAGAAAATATGGCTGCCCCTTACATGACAAGGTGCCTGCCAACCAGCCAAGGTCCAATTTATGGTCGGCAGAATAGGATGGACCGCATAATAGACACGGGCTATGATGAGTTATTCCTATTTAGGGCAGGACACAACTGGATTAAAAATTTAGAGATGCCTGTATTCAATAATGGCGACCCTGATGATTGGGTATTTTGAGTTGAACATTTTTTCGCTCTTCATCGATTATCAGAAGTTGAAAAAATGGATGTTGTGATTTTACACTTCGAAGGAGAAGCTCTTGCTTGGTATCAATGGGAGGACGGATGACAACCATTTCGGAGTTGGCGGGATTTAAGCGATCGTTTGTTAAATAGATTTTGCTCTTCACAGAAGGGTTCTTTATCAGAGCAACTTTTGGTATTACGACAAGAGGGAACGGTGAGAGAGTATACGTTGCAGTTCGAGAAATTGGCTGCTTCTTTTCGGGACATTCCTGATCACTTATTGGAGGCCCAATTTATGAACGGCTTACGGATGGAAATTCTAGCAGAATTAATAGTAGTTAGACCAACCGGGTTCAGACAAATCATGCGGACAACACAACGAATTGAAGACAAGATTGCCATGTATTGAACTGACGATGAAGTAAGGATTAAAGAAAAATGAGCATAGAAATCATGCACCTTGAGGACAAGATGCATCTTTGGGAAGGGAGTATTGATACGTTACCACCTCTACGAATTAAATTATATTAGGATTTCTATAAGTCTCTTAGTATTTCGTTATGTCTCTTAATATTCAAGTAATGTTTTTATTTAAAGAGGGAGTTGTAGGGGGAAAGGGGATCAGGAAAATTGGAAATTTTCTATTGGGAGAGTTAGTAGACCTCTCGAACATCTGCGCTATCTTGTTATTTATCTGTTTCTGCATCGGTTAGCTGTTTCTATTTGATATACTAGCGTGATTCCTATCAGAGTGGCACCACCCACCTAGGGTTTTGACAGCTTCTGGCCACGACCAGACTGGCTTGTCATGACTGTTGGATGTGCTTGGCGAATAGCGTAGAGCATTGTTCGACCTAGAGAAATGCCGAATAACAGTGGTCGCTGATCATAGGGAGGTGGATGTGCACATCATGTTGTGAATGAGCCGCATCGACTCCTTGGCGACCTAGAGCACCACCGACCGATCACGATGAACGTCTGGATAGCGTCTACTTGTGTGGAGGTTTTTGGAAATCGTGACTCTCTTTAGCGTGATTTGACGGTTCGGGAAAACGTTGAGTTACACACCTACTAGGGTTGACCTTGACCAATTCAAGATTGGCTGACCCTCGCTGACCCCAGGCGAGGTTTTTAGCATGATGACAGAGGTGATTTTGGCGACAGTGGTGACTTTGATGAATTTTCCAGCGAATCAACTAAGGTTTCAGCTAACCCAACTTGAAACCCTATTGAACAAAATACCTTTTTCCCATTAAATCAATTGAATGATTATACCAAGAGGTGTCTAAAGAAAATTTACGATAGGAATCAACGCAGACAATTAATTATTCATAAGAATAAGGAGATAATTTCCTTGAAGACTGCGTTCTAACTCAATGGCTAAAAACTCATGAGTTCAAAATGAAGATGATAATTTCCTTGAAGACTGCGTTCTGACTCGATGGTCAAACACTTATGAGTTCAAAATGAAGATGGACTTGCTGACTTTCGATAGATGATTAAATATTGAAGATTTTATGGATTGGGTTTATGCGGTTGAAAATTTTTTTGATTATCTAAACATTTTGGAAGAAAAACAAGTCAAGCTAGTGACATATAAATTAAAAGGGGGAGCCCGATATGGTGTGAACAACTCTAGTGTAATAGACAGAGGCAAGGAAAAATGCGAGTTCAAATTTGGCCCAAGATGAAACGATTATTTCAGAGGTTATTCCTTCCTCTTAATTACGAGCAATTTTTATATCAACAGTGTTAGAATTGTCGCTTGGTCAACCGAACAGTGATGGAATATGGAGGAATTTTATTGATTGAACAAGTTAATTTATTTGAAATCGAAAACCAACTGATATCTTGATATATTGGTGGGCTCAAACTAGTTATTTAAGATTGATTAACTCTTCCATAAATTTGGACAATGTCAGATGTTGTGAATCTAGCAATGAAGTTGGAAATTCAAATCAATAGATTATTGTGATACTGCTGCTCGTAGTTGTTGGCCTCTTTTGATTGGAGGAATTTTCTTGTGCTGATCATAGAAATTTTTTTGAGTTACGAGCGGTTTTCTTCAACCTCGCAATCAGTTTCGAATAAAAGGGGAAATTCAACTACTGCCCAACCGACTTAATACACAAAGTTGAATTCCACGACAATAAAGAAATCGTGTTGATCCTTATGTGTGACCTAATTTGGGCAAGTGTTTCGGATGCAATTAACCAAGTAACCTCTCTAATAATTGCCCAAATAGATGATCTATCAACTTAGTAGAAAAAGAGGGCAGTGAAGAGGAACAAGTACCAAACGATGATATTTATGAGGGAGCTGAATTTGAAGAAGGTGATATGGGAGAAGAAGTTATGTGTACTATTCATCGACTCTTACTGGCCCCAAGAAAACCAAATCACTTGCAACAACATTAAATTTTTTTGAATCCAATGCACTATTCGTAATAAGGTGTACAACATGATTATTGAGTGTGGTATTAGTGAGAATATTGTCTTCAAGGCCTTTTTTAAAACACTCAATTTAAAACAGAAAAACAACATTCTCCATAAAAAATTGCATGGATCAAGAAAGGATATGAAGTTCAAGTGTTTGATGTGTGTAAAGTTCCTTTATTCATTGGTAAATATTACAAGGATGATATTATGTGCGATGTAGTCGATATAGATGCTTGTCATGTTTTACTTGTACCACTATGACATTATGACGTTGATACCACTTATAGAGGTTGAAACATTACATTTGTCTTTTGGTGGTTTGTCATGAAAATAGTGTTGATACACGATATCTATACCTTGAGACTAGTCCTGCTATTAAGGAAGACCAATTATTGTTCATGGCAGAAAACTACTATCTAGCGTCGAATGAACTTTGCACATTGTTGATTCCTGTGATTCCATAATTGAAATGCAATTTAGTTTCTTTAGACACTTTTTAACTTGATTATCACTTTCTCCAACAAGAGCTTTTAGAATGTGACGATGTTAAATTTGAAACGAGTGATGATTTTTTGAGATCTGAGTCAATTGACATTTTCGACGATATGATGAACTTGTCTCACCTAAAAAACATATATTTTTTCAACAACAGAGCATTGAGGATGTTGAATGTGGAAAAATGAAATTAGACTCGTTTGAGCAACTTAAAGGATCAAATTTTATTATTGAATTCGAGATCTGCGATTTCTTTGAAATATGTATTGATGTCTTCACGGAGGTTAAAAAAAATGCGGCATGATATTTATTGAACTTAATTTTTGAAGCAATAAATACAGAATTCATATTTGATCCAGGAGGAGCTTTTTACACCTATAGAGCTTGAAGACGAGTTTTCTTCAAGAGGAAGAGATTGATATAGGACAAATCATGATTTCCTATTTTATTACTTCTTATTTTATTAGTTTTCTATTTTAATTAGTTTTTTATTTTATTTTATTTAAAATTTGTATTTCTTTTAGTTTTTTAATTAACTATATTTTTATTTATTTAACTTTTAAGTATTAGTTTCATATTATGATTATTTTTTTTTATATTATTATTGAAAAAACTCTACAAAAGAATTTATTGTAATAGTTAAAGAGATTTTTGATAATTAACAAAAATTATTCTTATTTTGAGAAGTGGTTATCTGTTTTTCTTTAATTCTCTGTTTTGATTACAAAATAAAACTTCCACTGTTGTTGTTGTCTAAACAGATGTTCATTTTAGAAAAATCAAAATTTTAATACAAGACTGCCATTACAAATTAAATTAAGAAATTTTTTGTTTTCATGTGAGGAGTCAAATAAAAAAAATGTTCTAAAAAGTTATATAAATAACCTATAGAAGTGATCAAACTTCAAGTTTTGTGTTGTTTTTATTGTTTATTGGTGATTTTTTTCATGAATATCTAAAAATTCAATTATTCACGATCTTTCTTGTAATGGACCTTGTGTTAGTCATTTTTTTAACCTATAAATTCATTTGTAAAAAAAAATCTTTGATTATGTAGTAAACTTCCAGTATTTTGCTTCCCGAATTTTCATTTTCTTCCACAATGTGGGAAAGCAAAATGTTAGTCAAAGTTTTCAATTAAACTAAGCAGTTTTGAAAAAGTGCTAGAAAGCTGTGGAGGAGCATCGTCCATGGTGCTTGCTGGTGTAATAAGTAGTATTTGACATGATAAATAGAATAATCTAATGAAATATGAGTTTCCTATTCACTAATAAAGTCATTTAATTTCAGTTTAGTGTAATAACTTTTTTGACAACAGATGTTTCTCTCACTTTTGACATTCGATTTTGTTGGAACGAGTAAAAATAATTATTGAAGTAATTTGATCAGTTGGTTAGCCCCTCTTGGATAGTAATGGTTTTTAGTTTTAATTGTTGATGTTTTTTAAATAGCTTATTGCTGAAGCATGGGACACTGGAGGCCTTTATCAAGTTGGTTCATTTCCTCACTGGGGTATTTGGTCAGAATGGAATGGCAAGGTCAGTGGAGATGGTTACCCTGTTGTTGTATTTGATATTTTAAATTTTGATTATGATCTGAGTTGGTTGCCATTGCCGTTACTGTTTCTTAGCGCTAGTCATCACCATATTGTTTTTCATGTTTCTTGTGAGAGAATTATTTTATATTCTCCTTGTGCTTAGTTCATTTCTTTCTGATGAAGTTAAGTTTCGCATCCATAGTTATCTAAATAGGGTTTAAGGTGAAATCAAAATGTTTACTGTTATTAGTGTAATACTGATGTCATTTTCACTTTTTAAAGTTTAAACGGCATTAATTGCACTGGAATTACTACATTAGATGAGCAAGTAAAATTGACTTTTTATATATATATGTGTGTGTGTGTGTGTAGTATATATGTATGTCTTCTTATTTGTTTCAATTTTGATGGTTCTCTTTCCCGGCTGCGCATTTTTAGTCATCAAAACAATACCACAGGTTTACAACTTTGTCTCTTCTGTAAAGGACCATTATGATGAATTAATTTTTCTTATCCTTGAAATATGCAGTATCGTGACACAGTGAGGCTTTTTATAAAAGGTACAGATGGCTTTTCTGGAGCTTTTGCTGAATGCCTTTGCGGGAGCCCTAATTTATACCAGGTACTAATCATAAAAGTTCTTTCCTGCTTTCAGTTGGTAGTGCATTGTAAGTTTTTCTCTTAGTATAATTAATATTATTATCTATTTAAGTCTTTCTTTAGGTGTTGTATTGTTATGCGTAACTTTTTCATTTCAAATCCATACTCTTGACTGCTTGATTCCCTATTATAGCTTTGATGATTGTGGCATTTTACATTGACCATATTTTAAACCAGGAAGGTGGAAGGAAACCATGGAACAGTGTAAACTTCATCTGTGCACATGATGGCTTTACGTTGGCTGATTTAGTGACTTACAATAACAAACATAACTTAGCAAATGGGGAAGACAACAATGATGGAGAGAATCATAATAATAGCTGGAACTGTGGAGAGGTAAGTTTGTTTTGTATGGAAATTTAGTTGCCGCATTATCTTTGAATCATAACGTAGTCTATGCTGGTAAGAAGCGATTCTAACAATTTAAATCAACTACAGACATGCTCCCATAGCAAGGGCAATCTATATGATCAAATAAGACTAATCACCCGGAGAATATAAGTGAAAAAAAGAAAGAACTGTTAGGCAAGGGAGGAAAAGTTGAATGATAGGAGCAAATTTGGTTGTCTTGTTATATTATTATGGATAAAATATGCTTTAGTTCTTCTAATTTATTCCTTGTAATGTTGTTCTAATTTAGTCCATGAAAATCTAATTTTTTCATGAAGGTACGCGTAGTTTTAAGTCCATGTCTAAATAGTCATTTTTAATCTAAAAAGTCGTGACAATTATTTTATGTACATCATCTATTTATATCAGGTAAAATACTTGGAGTAAACTGACTCTTGTCAGGGTTCTTTGTCAAGAGTTCTTGGCTATTGAATGAAAACTCATTCATCACCTTCGTTTTTCATCCTAGGAAGGGTAGGAAAAGTACCTCGAGATAATGTTCGAGAACTAAGTGCTTCGAACTAAATTAATTAAGCAAATTTTGATTTAGTTTAAATGAACTAAATTAATATTAACTATTTTACTTGAATTAAGTATTTTAGGTGACGTACTTAAATTACATTGATAGAAAAATATAATGGCTTTTTTTGAAGAAAATAGATTGAAAGATCATTTAAAAATAAAACTGAAACTACAAAGTCTTCATGAGAAAATTAAAATTGCAGAGAATATATTGAAATAATATTTAAATTACAAAGAGTAAAAACATATTTTATCCTATCATTATTCATGTGATTTTTTTTATTATTAAATGATATAAATGATAGTTGTATGCAAGGATATAGAACAGAAAAAGGAAAGAATAGGGATGATCATGTAGCTTAAGAGGTCAGATCCCCCAGCAACAATTGTGAAAACAAACACTCAGATGTTGATAATGTGCACTCCTTGTGGGAAAACTAAACCCTTTGAATTTTCCTAGTAGTATATTGAAGGCTTTCTTGTTATTTTCCCTAGGAGTGCTTAAAAAGAGACATGAAATCCAGAACTTTTGAAATTTCAAGCACTCAGAATGTAGTAAGTGGAGAATGATCGCAAGATTTTATTTCAAAAACAAAAATTTGAATGTTGACATTATTACTATTTTTTCTTCCAAAAAGTACGGAACTGGTTAAATGAACGTGTTTGGATAGAAACAAGGAGCAACAACAACTGATAAAATCAAAGAAGCCAGATGTGGGAAATTTTGTTAAATGGGAGACAATGTGATATTCTGGATTTTAGAGTTCAAATACCTTTTTAGTGTTTTCCATGCAATTTGTTTTTGTTTGTCAATACTTAATCTCATTGGACAATGCAAAGTGATGGTCAGGAAGGAGTGTTTGCAAGCATTTCGGTAAAGAAATTAAGGCAACGACAGATGCAGAATTTTTTCCTCTGCTTGATGGTTTCCCAGGTAAGTACTTGCTCTTGCATTGCTATTTATGCCCTGACTTACTCTACATAACTAAGAAAAGAAGTTATGTGACACTGTTTAATGGAGTTGATCTATAAATCTTAGTAATAAATACTGCAGAAAAATACTATACTTGTAAAATGCACATTAGACTTAAATTTTGGTGATGCCCACTTAACCTTGGATTTAAATTTTTTCTGGATTGATAGTAATCTTGGATGGAAATTATTTCTTAGATGTTGATTCTAGTACTAGCATAAAGATGAATACGAAAGCAGAAGTTAAATTTATCAAGACTTAGACTTTGTTGAAATATTTGTTCTTGTGAATGGAATACAAATGTAAAAGAATACCTGCATGATATCATTTTCAATCGTGTTTTCTGGTCAGGGTGTTCCAATGATATATATGGGCGATGAATATGGTCACACCAAAGGAGGAAACAACAATACATATTGCCATGATAATTATGTGATCCTCTTTTCCCTGTTATATTTTCAGCTCTTATAAAAGCAAAATATTGATTCTATTGAACTGAGATGTCTTCTGCTGTAGATTAATTACTTTCGCTGGGATAAGAAAGAAGAATCATCGGATTTCTTTAGGTTCTGCTGCCTTATGACTCATTTCCGTCGGTAAGTACCTTCTTTTATCATAATGCTCAAATATTCAACAATTTGTCACATTGACTATTCACCAGCTTTCACATTTCTAATGTGGCGTGATTTATGATCAATCAGTGAATGTGAGTCACTTGGCTTAAACGACTTCCCCACGTCAGAGAGACTGCAGTGGCATGGTCACAGTCCAGGAAAGCCAGACTGGTCTGAAAGTAGCCGTTTTGTGGCATTAACGCTCGTATGCATTTCTTTTCTTTTTGTACTTAACATCAAAGTTATATGCTTGCTAGATTGCCTCCGCTGAAGGGAATTGTCTTCTTGGTGATCTACAATCCATGCACACACGCGTATAGGATTTGAAAACTAGACTTAAGCTTTTAGATTGATGATACTTCCTAAAAATGATGATCTTGATTTTAACCTTGCTGTAACCCAGGTTGACTCCATAAAGGGGGAACTCTACATTGCTTTCAATGCCAGTCATATACCAGTAACAATTTCATTGCCGGAGAGGCCTGGGTACAGATGGGAGCCACTAGTAGACACGAGTAAGCCACCACCTTACGACTTCCTCACCAATGACGTCTTCGAAAGAGAGACAGCCATTAAACAGTACGCTCATTTTCTTGATGCTAATCTTTATCCAATGCTGAATTATTCTTCCATTATCCTTCTTCTGTCTCCAGAGGAATAGGGTTAGGTTGGTGGATTACTCATCCACAACTATTATATAATAGTTTAGGTAGGGATAACAGAAGATGTGTATAATAAGCTACTGCTCATCGGTATATAGTTATAATAAATGGAGGTTTAGAAAATTTCTTATTGGCCAATAATCTTTGCTTTTAATGTCATGGGTAAATAATTTGTCCAAATCATAGCAATTTGGGAAAATGACAAATCAACCATCGTGGTTTCAGGTCAATGACAAGTCAACTATTGTGGTTTAAATCTTAATAAGTTAACCACTAACGTATGAGAAAATGACAAATTTAACATCGCAGTGACGTTCGCCGTTAAAAATTAGTGGGGACGACACATCTATGTCGTGTGTTGCGAAGGAAAACACAAAGTTTTGTCTAGACGCCGCTGGGATGTCGTTAGGACGCCGTAGCGGCCTCCTGGGACACCGCAGCGGCGTCCCGGGACACCCCTGCGGGGTCATGAGGACACACCGCAAGGGTGTCCCGGGACACCCCTGCGGTGTCGTGAGGACACCTCAGCAGTTTTTATTAGATTTTTTACCTCTTCAACTTCAAATGACCATAACTTTCGCTATGAGTGTCGGAATTGGACGCATAAGGTATCAAATCAAAGCTTTCTTAGAGATCTACATCATGCCATGGGTAAACCCCTCTATCCCCTTTTCTCGACCCCAAAATCAATCGTTTAAGCTCTCAAATATGCGATTTAACATTTTAACTCTAAACTATGTATGACGCTGCGGCGGCGTCCTGGGACACCGCCCAGGTGTCCTAGGACGCTGTTGCGGCGTCCCAGAACACCGTCGAGGTGTCCTAGGACACCGCAGTGGCATCCCAGGAAACCCTGGCGGCGTCCCGACTACGTTTTAATGGCGAACGTAATTGCAATGGTTGATTTGTCATTTACACGTACGTTAGTGGTTAACTTGTCAAAACTTATACAACAATGGTTGACTTGTCATTGACTCAAAACCACGATGGTTGATTTGTCATTTTCCCTAACAATTTCAAGTCATTAAGTCTCATATTCAACTTTTTCGGGTCATGTTTTGGATTTTTCAGCATTCAATAGAAATATCAACCAATTTTCATTCATTGATTTCCCTAAATTTCGTAAGCGGTCAGTACTCATAAAATTTTTTTAATACACTTGGTTTCACAAACGAGTGTCGCTTCGTCGACATTAAATTGAAATAGTTCTTCATCCAAAATCAAAATTCTACATGTAAATTATGTTCAAATCAACGTAAAATGTTGAAAGATCATTTATTTTGAATATTTGAAGAAGGTTCACACGATACGTAAATGTTATTTTACTAGGTAAGTTTGTGATGATCAAATAATTATGAGAATTAGGTATTAATGCAATTTGTTTGTTACATATTGATAGTGTTGGTGTAAATGTGCTTTTGCTTAAAATGTTTGTCCTTGTCTTTTTTGGCTGTCCTTTCTCTTTAATTACTTTTCAAATTATAATAAGTCAGTTAAAAATGGAAGAATTTAAATATTAGGTAATTAAAAAAAAAAAAAAAACTTGAAGTATGAGGTCTATTAAACTAAGTTTACTAATAATTAAAATATTAAATTATTAAAAAAATGACAAATCAATTATTATTTTTTCTGTGAGTGGCAAATTAATCATTATTCTTTTTTTTGTTAACAATTTAACCATTGAACTTTGAGAAACTACCGCCATAAATATAACCGTCAACTTTCTCAAAGTCGCAGTGCAAAAGAACAAATACTCATAGAAACCGCTGCGGTTTCTATGACTCGTGATTTTAGAATAGATTTTCAATGGGAAAGAGTTAATATCTATGAAGAGTGGATTTAGAAGATTTTGGATTGGATTTTGTAAAAAAATAGATTTAGAAGATTTTGGGTTTTATAATTTAAAAGATTTTGTAAAATAATATTAATGTTTGTAGTTTTTGGATGATTTACAATTGTTTTACAGTCTATGGGAGAATTACAGTTTGTTTGGATTTTTGTATGAAGAAGACGAAGAATATGATTTTTTTTCGAATTGCCGTGGTCTCATGACAAACCGCTGTGGTTCGTCATCAAGCGGCAGCGGTTCGTCGTCAAGCCGCAACGGTTCGTTGTCAAGCCGCAGCGGTCTCATGACACAACACAAGTTAAGCCTGTGACTCACATTTTTTGGGGCCAAAATCAGACCTCAAATTTTCGATCAAAGATTTTAGACAAACCACGAGTCATGAGACCGCGGCAGTTCGACAACAAATCGCTGCGGTTCGTCATCAAACCGCCGCGGTCTCATGACAACCGCTGCGGTTCGTCGTCGAAGCATTTAACGGGTGGTTAATTTGTTAGCAAAAAAAAAGATGATGGTTGGTTTGTCACTTATAGTAAATGATGATGGTTGATTTGTCATTTTCCCTAAATTATAAGAAATAAATGATGGAAATTTTGTAGTTATATTTTTTGTTAAAATACATCTTTTGAATGTCTGCGCCACTTGTGGACATATGATTATATCCCTTTATAAAAATACAAATGCAGAAGCAGGCATCCTTACTAAAATGGATAGACGTTCTATAACGATCGTATTTTTTTTCTAAATTTTATTAAGAAACTATTTTTTTATCAAAACCTGATAGTCACTTCAAAACACTTACTTTTAATACCTTAAAACCTTATAAATTGAATCAAATATCTTATTCTTATAAAAATGAACGAAAACTCTTTTTTGAAAAACATGTGTAGCGGAAGACTTTTCATATTGGATATAAAATAAAACTTGATTATCCATAAAATTATTTTATTACAAAATACATAAATTTTTTTTACAATGCTTTCTTTTATTGTAACAATGTCAATCTGTCTTTGCCATGGAGATGCTCTTGCAACTGTTTCTTTCATCATAGCCTTTTAATCTATTATCATCACCTTTCTTGTAACCTACATCATAAAATCCTTTTATAAGCCTAATGGTTAGCAAAAAATGTAAATATACATGAATGATAAAATTATCTTTTATAAAAACATCATAAAAAGTTTTTTTCTTTTTGTTTTTGTTCTGTTATGTTCTATTGTTGAGACATAATACCAAAGTTTTTTGTTGTCCATTGAGGGGCATCAACCTCCCAAATCTCCGATGGTACCGTATGACAAAAACTATTACATATCTTCATCATCTTTTATCTTTCTTATATGAAAATCATTTGCATAAGAAAACATTTTCGTTCATCTTTCTGAAAACATGATGCATACTCATGCAACCTTCAAGCAACTTAGAACATTATCATCTATCATGTTGTAAAATCCTCAAGGTCCATAACATAACTAACATGTCATCTAACCCTCGGATCATGCATAATACAATATCATGGATTATCAACTCTCATCAAATTAACTAACATATTCTAACATATCATCAAAATCATGAAGCATCAATATTGTCATTTATCGTATTATCAAACCACAAACATATATAACATAAACTACAAATCACATTTTCTAACTTAGACTTAGTAATCTATGGTATAGTCCCCAAGGGCCAAACGCATGCGACAATTCTTACCTGAATTCTCTACTGGAGATTTGATTCTCTAACTCTTCTCGTACGCTAACTTCTCCTTTAAAAGCAAAGAGCTAGTTATTAAAAGGATAACCTTAACGTTACTTACTGATAGAGTCCAACTCTCTATGTCAATAAACAATTGGAATGTGTAATCAGCCAACGAGCTAAACCTGAACACCAGATTTAAAACAACTAGATCTCAACTTGCATACAGGATTTGGACCCCAAATTTACAGGGCAAGTAGTTAATAATTAGAATAAGGACACCTCCAAAAATCACCTATAAAAGCATCGTACAAACGAAGTTATGCGTGAGAGAATTTGGAACTTGGAAATGGAATTCTCGAAAATATAGGTTTGCGCCACTCTTAGAAAAATGGGCGTAACTTTAAAATACGAGTCCAATTCAAACAAAATCACCCATAATTTCATAAGGACAGGGAAGCCAATAATCTCTGATAAAAATATAGTAGTAACCTTTAGGGAAAACGGAAAAAAATCATGTGCCAAGTTGGACCGCGGATCCCCTCGGATCTAGGGTTTGCGAAAAAAGACAGATTTGCGTCAACAATGGAAATCTTTGTATAACTTCAATATGCGATCTCCAAATCACCAAAGAATGCCTAAAACTTCACAATAACAAATCTGGATCAAAATTATAGAAGCCCCTTTCAAGAAGAACAAGAACACCAACTTGGTTTGTGAATCCCTCACTCGGTCGAGGGGGCGACTAGTTCGGATGCTTAGATTAAGCACCACTCCAACTTGGTTTTGCCGTAGTCTTCTATCTCCACACCACAAGAACAACTTCAACAAGAAGCTGCTGGAAGTGATAGTATGAGTCTCCTCCCCTAGGCCACGCAAGAACAAGGAGAAGACTTGGAAAAATGGAGGTGAGCCATGAAGCAAACTGCACACCATGAGAGAGAGCTCTCTAGAACAAAGTTCAATATTCAATTTAGGGTTTCAAAAGTGGTTCTAGGGTTCCATTAGAGAGGCCTAAATACCACTCTAATGAATATTACAAGAAAATTATGAAATTGCCCTTAAGTTCTCAAAAATGGTCACGAGGGCTCGGTTTACATGCAAGCCGAGCACCTCAAATCATAAGACAACAAAATGAACTAAAAACCATCAAAATAAGTCCCAACCAACAGATAAAAATCCAATAACAACTAAAGTAATGATTTACTGTAGAAAATTCAACATGACGTTCTTTAATCAACCTTGTTGGCATCGATCAAAGTGAACTCCTCCAAGCCGAGAGAATGCTAGCCGAGTCGATTGAGAGTTGCATGGCTCCACGAATAACATATTGGTTGATTTCCATTTTCCTCCAAGCACGGGTTCCTCCTCAAGTTTCCTTAACGAAGAATTTCCTACAAAATAATAACTCGTTAGATAATTAGTGAGCCTCATGGCTCAAGGTCGTATGGTAGTGTAATACTCCGACTTTTTATTTTAGAATTTAATAAGAATAATTAGAAAGAAATTAGAGATTTTTGGATTTATTGGATAATTATCGGGGTATTACCAAGGTCGTATTCGTAATATTATAAATTATGGAAATTCATTGGATAATAAATAAGGATTCAATTGGAAAGAGTATATAATTGGATATTAAGTGAAATAATTGTTTAAAGGAAATTAAAATGGAGATTTTGGACTGAACCGGCTTGGTTCGACTCGGTCCGAGAACAATGATGTGGTTCGAATTTTAGTTAAATGAAGAAGGATAAAATGAGTTTTATTAGATTTGTTTCAATTAATTGAAAGATAGAAATAAAGAAAAAAATGGAGTTGGAGAAGTGAACCGGTTCAGCAAGAGAACTGGTTCGGTTCAGAAAATCAAAAAGGGGGAATAGGTTTTAATTTTGGCCTTCAGCCCTTTTGTGCAGAAAAGAAGAACGAAAGAGAGGAGAAAGAGGGAGAGTGCGATAGAGAGAGACGAGAATGGAGGGAGCGAGCGGGTGGAGCTCGCGACGACGATGATGATGGTGGCGTGGACGAGCTCCGGCGTGCGCGAGATCTGGGCGTGTGGCTGCTGGCGAAGCAAAGAGGCGAGTCGCGGGAGGCTAGGGCACGAATCAGAGCTTCTCCCGCGGGGTGGTTTTCCTGGCGTCGGGTCGAGGTAGGTTAGCTGACCTTTCCTTCTCCTTTGCATTCTATCAATCGAGCGCGTCTGGAAGCGTGCTGCAGGGGTGGTTGTCGGCATCAAAAATTTGGCGATGGACAGGGGAGCCGATGATTTGTGTTGGACTGGCCAAAGGCCTGGGTCCAGCTTACGGCTCAGCTTGATCGGTTTGGGTTGAACCGAGTGGCACAAATCTTCCACGTTGGCCCTCCTTCCAGCTGGAATTGCACCTTGGTTGATGGACACTTTGGAAAGCTGAAGGGTGCTGTCGGTGGCGCTATGATGACAGGTTGAAGGCATGAGGGACAGACTTTGCAAGGTAGAGGAAATTGATGTCGGTGGAGAAATTATCACCGCTGATAAAGGAGAGAAATGGAGAATAAATTGGTTGCTGTCCGGTTTTCTTTGGAGGAAAAGGAAAGAGCTGAAGGAGAGTTGAACTCTCGAGAAGTAAGGAAGGGCAGAGAGTGAAGTTGCTCTCGAGATTTGTGGGAGCCGAGAGCTTCCTTGTATGCTGGTATGATTCTTCTCTGTTGTTTCAATCTTTGGATTCTGTTTTGGGTGTTAAGTCCATCATTGGTACCAATCTTTGTTTGAGAGTTGTTTAGTTAATTGTGAGATGTCCTGCTAGTGGCTGATGTAGTTTTCTGGACATTGGTGTTGATGAATAATGCCTGTGTTGTTGGATTGATATTCTGTGACATGGATGTCTAGATATAATTACACTTGTTGGTTAATATTTGAAGCATAAATATGTTAGATTGAGTTATGCTGCTGGGAGTAAACTGTTAAGTTGGATTCTGTTGTGGTTTTCTGAAATGCTAAAAGAGAATGTGTTAACTTGTTGTCAAATGTTCAATATGTCATTGGGTGTTTATGTTCTGTTCTTGAAGATAAAAAGGAAGTGTTAAACTAATATTTTGGATCAACATGTTGGATGATTATTCTTTGTTGTAGTAATAATCTTTGGTGAAGCATGAATTTACTGAATATAACTCGTTAAGCTCTATTAATGTAATTTGTGGTTGGATGTATTAAGTGATATGTTGTTGGATATTGGATAGTGATAAATGTAAAAGTGTGAACATTTGGTGATGAATCTGTAATGTTTGAAGATAAAAGTGTTGAAGTGTAAGTGTTATATTTTTGGGATGTAGTGTAATATCCCAACTTTTTATATCGGAATTTATTAAGGATAATTGGAAAGTAATTGAGGATATTCGAATTTATTGGATAATTATTGGGGTATTAGCAAAGACGTGATCGACAATCATTATCATCGAGCGATATTTGGAATAAATCGAGAATTGGAATTGAGATGAGAATAATTTAATTAAATGAAAGATTTAATTCAATTATTAAAGGAGAATTTAGTTAGGATTAAATTGGATTAATTGGGATTAACAATGTAAGGAGAATAATGGATTGAACTGGGTTGGTTCGGCTCGGTCCGAAAATTATGAATGACTTGGTTTTGCTTTTAATTAGAAGAAAAAGAGGAAATAAGATTTATGGGAGATTTATGGGATAAATTCTATAATGTGGAATTAGCATTGCAAGAGGATTATATAAATTTAATTAATTGGGTTAAAGAATGTTAAAGGGGGGTGTTGGAAGGCATGTCGGTTCAGTAGAACCGGTTAATGCCATTTAGCTTTCGTCTGGTTCAGAATTCATAATGGGGGAAGAGATGTTGTTTTGGCCCTTGGTCATTCCCTCTAGAAAAGAGAGAAATCGGGAGAGAGCAGAGGGAGACCGAGAGGGAGAGCAGCGGGAGGTGAGGGTCAATGAGAGGGCTCTTGCCGGCGGGTTTTTGCGCAGCGACAAGGCGGGCTCCGGCGACGGGAGTGAACGGAGGGGAAAGCATAGCGGGTCTCGACTACGACACGGGATCGGAGCTCTTACGGTGGACGGATTCCGACAACACGTAGAGGTAAGTCGGTAGTCTTCATTCTTCTTCTTGATGTTCCGACTTTTGGCCGTTTTGGCTGATGGTTCTGGCATGAGGAATCGGCAACCCGTGGGGGTCGGGACTTATTTTGGCAGGCTGCAATTGGGTGCTGCCATTCGGGTGCGGCTGAATGGAGTGGGATATTGTCGGGGAATATTGGGCAGCGGCTGTCGGGCGTGGTCTCTGCCCTCTGGGAATTGGTAGAGACTGCCCCCCTCTCTGGTGACTTGAAATGTCGAGAAGGAGGGAAGAGCAAAATACTCTTGTGTGCCTCTCTGGAGAATTTGAGATGCAGGAGCTGTAGAATGCGAAGTTGAGGAAGGAGCTGTGATTGGTGAGGGAGACAGAGAAGGGTCAAGCGAAAGATGGAGAGCTGAAGGCTTGCTCTCGGGTGCCTCGGGTAAGTGAGATCCTCCACTTTATGCAGGATTTTATTTATGGATGTTTAGTCTTTGTGTGACGACCCGATTTTTCATAACCTTTTAAAATACGCGAAATTTAAAACTTTTGTAAGACAATTAAAATTCTTTGTAATCAGAGTGCTAAAACCGAGTGCAAAATCCATTTATTACATTCGTTATGAAAATCATTTATTAAAACATTAGCAGAAGCGAAAACATTCGAATTAAAATATGCTAAGTAAATCATTATGTTTTAAAATTTACTTTACTCATCTTTAGTCTGACCAGCCACAAGCTTAGCCCGTGTAAATTCTTCATCAACTGCTTTGTGTTATGTTCATTGATCTTTTCGTGCATACACATGTACCTACACCACAAGTAAACTGTAAGTCTAAAAGACTTAGTAAGAAAAATGAAAAAATGCATATGCAATGCCTCTCTTTAGTTCACTTGGAATGGGTTCGCCCCAAATCAATCTTTTCATTATCATTCATTACTTGTACATCGAGTTAGAAGTTGAAGGAACACATGTGGAATGAAATAGTCTGATCGGCTTCTAACCCTATGTGGGCTAGATCCGAACTACCCATCCATCCCTCAACTTCCCATCATCATCATCATTATTATCATCATCATTATTATCATCATCATCATTCGTTCATTTCATTTTCCTCACTCATTCATGTGAGTACCACCCCGAGGGTACTCACTATTTGTTTCTATTATCATGAATGCATGTTGACATAACATAAAAGAATAATGAATTAAGACCAACAACAAATATAGGAGGCAATAAATGGCAAACATAGCACAATCAAAGATAGGCACAAATAATAATAGAGAGCAACGTACAACATGCTTAATTCTACTAAATTTAACAATTGAAATATAGTAGGATGATTAAACTATTAATGTGCAAATTATCTAAGTGAATTAAACATGCTTAACATACGAATTATGGGAACGAACTTAATAATCAATTTAGGGAAGTATTCTTAACAATCAACTATTTAACGTACTAATTAAATGACTAAAAGAAACATGCTACAATCAGTTTGCAAACAATTATGTGCTGATTAATTTAACTAATCATGCTCAGGTTACTTAAAGGAGTGAAATTGAGAATTTACATACTAATTGATTGATTATGCTTTTTCTTAGATCAAATGAATAATATAGTGAATTGTACAGGAACTACAACAAGTAATATAATAAATTGTATGGAACAGAAATGAAATCCTTAATTCATTTGTATCATGTCATCCTCCATTTCATCATTCTATTCTATGAGTTTAACATCATAAATTATCATTCATTCATCACATTTCTATCAAAGAAGCATTTGCAGTAAAAGAATTACAGTAAAGAGAAGTGCAGGAAATTAATAATAAGAATCTACACAACTCAAGCACACTACTTGTAGTGTAGGGCCTCCACATGACCACGACACATCCAATTCCTTACCTCAATTCTTTATTGCGTATTGCACTTAATCGTTATCCTTCTTCATCTTTTCGATACCTTCACAAATTAGTAACATTTATTATTAATCTAGTCGATTAATCAACGTATAAACATTGCGTTTCTTTCCTATTCTAAATCTTTAGAAATTCTAGGAACTTGTTAAAACGAAACGTAACATATCTCATTAAACTAATCCAATTACTAACATACATTTATCCAATGAACGACTCAATCCAAAACAATAGAGCATGTCATCAAAACTTTAACTAAACATACTTGTTTCAAAGTAATGTAACATATCCATCTTTATCAATGCTCAACAACAGTTATGCTTTACAATTCCAACACCAACCAACACAACATATTCACACATTCAACCTCCAAAAATCCATCCAAAACACCAATCTCAGCGTAACACCAGACTAATAACAGTTAGAGGGGGAATTTCGTTACCTGCAGTACTTTCGAGAGCAACATCAACCATCTATGAAGCTTCACTGTACGAATTGTAGCAGCTGGAAGTAGAGTGTTGCATTCTATCAACCCCTCCACAGGCTTAACAAACAGAACAATCCTTTCTTTATCGAATCAACAAAGCCATACAATCAATCAGTTAAACCATTAACAACTAACTGCGAATTGAGAATCAAAGAAACCCCAAATCACAGTAGGAACAGGGTGACCGAGAACGACAGAAACGAATGCCGAATGACCAGAAACCAAAATCGAACTGGGTATTTGAAATTACCTACCCAAAATCGAGAAATGCCGAAAGCAGCTCACCGGTGGGTTCACCGTCGCCAAAGAATTCAAAAACCCAAGGACGAACCACACAACCCCCTGTGGTCGACGAGTCCCAAGCGCTTGCAGCCGTCGCCGACCAAGGGTTCGCTCCTCTCGCCTGCTCGCCCTTCGCCAGCTCCAGCTCGAACGGACTTCACCTCCCGTGAAGCCTCCTCTCTCTCGTTGAACTCTCTTAGTCGCCATCCCTCTCTCTCTCTCTCTCTCTCCATGTTTTCTTTTCTTTTAAGACACCAATAACCTAATTCTCTCTTCCCCCTCCCCCCTTAATTGCTTCTAAACCGAACCCACAAACACAGCCCGAATCGGACCAGCCAACCAATAAAACTAACCCGATTCTACCTCTTCAAATTCCAATTAATTTCTTTTTAATTCTAATTCCTCAATTAATATTCAATAAACCTTCAATTATATCAAATTACTTACATAATTTTATTTATTTATTTAATATGTAACTTTATGTCAAATGCACACGCTGTATTTTTAGTCGACTCATTCATAATTTTTTTACTTATTTTGAATACCGATTAACGACTATTACAAGTCTAATTTAAATAATTATCCCAGATTATAATATGTCGATTACGTCATTGGTAATACCCCGATAATTATCCAACTTAAAAAGTCAGGGTGTTACACTTTGTTTACTGGATAATTGTTCTCTATGGTGATGAGTGAACTCTTGGAGCTCTCGGGTCTTCGTGAAGATTGATGTGGTGAGAATGTGCTGGAGCTGAAGTTGGAGCTGATGGCTGGAGGTGAAGCTTCTGTCATGGTCTCGGCCGTCGGTGAGGTTTCTCCTATGCTATACTTAGAATCTTTTTGGGTGTTGTGTCTGACAGTAATATCGGTTATTGTACTGAATTTGTTTTAGTTAGTTAATCTTGTCGATATAATATGTTGGGTGAAACTATTGAGATTGACGAGATATCGTGGTGAGATTTGTGACTTGGATTTGGTTATTAAGTTGTGGACAGTTCACTTTTGTGGAGAATAGTTCAACCATGTGCTGTTATTTGGGTTGATATTCTATGAAGAATTAAATTGTGAACGTAACACTCTAGTGGTCATTTTGCATAAGCATGAAGTGTTGGATTTTTACCTTGTTGTGTTAATGCCTTTGTTGAAGCGTAATGTTCTCTGTTGTTAGAAACTGTTATATGGTTGAGAAGAATTGTTTTTCAGTAATTTGGTTAATGGTTGTTCAGTTGGAAGCGGTTATGTAATTGGGTATTAATTTAAAGGACTTACGATGTAGGTTGTAGAAGTAAGGTTATTAATATGTGATTTTAACGACGGGTTATTTAATAATTGTGAAGGTACCAGAAAGAGATAGAGGACAAAGATTTAGCGCTAATCCGCATTAAAGATTCGAGGTTAAGGAATTTGGGTGTGTTTTGGCCATTTGGAGGCCCTACGCCACAAGTATGTGTGCGTGAGTATTATGTTGGTTCTCCGTAATGCTTAATGTTAGTTGTTGTTAATTGATAGTTCTTGGATTAGTTACTGCTATTATTCCTTTTGTTGTAGATATTTCCTAGTTTATATTTGTAAGTTTCCTTGCTGTTGTTATTTCCTTCGTTGATAGTGTGGATTGTTAGTATCCTGTGAATTTTGTTAGCTCCGTGAATTTCTTTAATAATCAGCTCTATTTATTTGGTTGTTGTGTGATTTGAATGCCTTGCTTAGGTAAAGATAAATGCTAATGTTCAAAGGTGACGAGAAATGGTTAACACATGAAATAATGGATGCTTGCTGTCTCTTTACTTACTATTTAATTAAAGGCCTCTGTTGTGATTTCTTTATGCTTATATTACTTTGGTGCAAGTTGTTCTGTGATTAATGCCTTGTATAAATATTGTAGTGATAAACTAATATATCCAAATAAATTAAACATATTTACTTGAGTATGTTAAATTACTTAACTAACTAGATTATGAATTACCTTAACCAATTGAACTTAAGCATGCTAAACAACTTAACTAGAGTAATTCAATTTAGAGCTGAGCATGTTTAATTAACTAGTTAGACTTGAGTACGTTTAGCTAACTAATTCGAGCATATTAATTCTGATTTCAATTATAACTTAAGCTTGTCGATATAAGTATGATAATTAACTGAGCATGTAAATTGACTAACAAATAACTAGAATAACACTTGTAATTTCTTTTGAGCATGTTAATCAATCTTAGCATGTCAACTAATTAACTTGCTAGATTAACTAATTAGCGATGGTTAATTAGAATATGTTAATTATTGAGCATGTAAATTGACTAATAAGTAACTGCTAGTGCGTTTAATTTATTTAATTAGCATATTAGATTGATTAACTAGCATGATTAATTAGCATGTATAAATTAATTAGCAGCATGTTAATTAATTAGGTTGTTTGACTAATCAATTAAATTATTAATCAATCCATGCATGTTAATTAACTATTACTTGTGAAATCTACAAACATGTTAATTAACTATTAATCTCGAGCATGTAACCTTATCTAGGATAATTCACTAGGATGACAAAGGTAATCTTCCTTGAGCATGCTAAGTAAATAGGATAAAAGCATGTACTTAACTCTTGAGCATGTTAACTGAATTATGCTTTACTTTCAGATGTACGTTGCTTGCCAATTCTGTTATATTTCCTTTATTATTGTGATCTTCATATCCAAGCATGCCTTCTTTCATATGCTTTACTTTATTGAATGCTCCATGGTTATTATTTATCATTAGGTGCGCTAATCGGCTTTGGTTGTTACTTTCATTATATGCTTTACTTTCTTTTGTATGCGCTTTCAATTATAGTTTGCTTTCTATTACAGTTACTTTTATTTCAATGCGCACTTCAATTACTATTAATGTTATGTCATAACGCATCATGCATCATGTTAGGTTGAGAATGTATGGTCATGCATCATGTTCATAGAAACCGATAGGGAGTGCCACCTTGGTAATAGTACTCACACATGCATTATGTGAGGTAAAATGATGAAAATGAAGAAAAAGAAGAAAAAGAAGAAAATGGAGTTGGGAGGCGGATAGGTAATCGGATCTAGTCTGGTAGCTAGGAAATGCCCCCTACCTCATAGGGAACGGGGACCTAGTTGCCCACAGGAGGTTAGACCGGTCAACTATACCATCCCATACGGGTCTTCCAATCTCCAGCTCAATGTACAAGCAAAGAACCAACAAACCAATGACTTAATAAAAAGGACTAAAGAGAGACATAAGCATAATTGCATTAAACCCTTTTCCTTACTGAACCATTAGGCTCATGTATTACTTGTGGTGTAGGTACAAACGAAAAACAAATAACAGAGTAGGAATGAAGGATTTGCACGGGCGAGATTGGGGCTGGCCAGGCTAAAGAGAATAAAAGAGTAAATGTTGTAAATGTAATAGTAATTAATCATTTAGTTTTCCTTTTCAAACGCGGTATTTATTTGTTAGTATCTCTTCATTAAATTATTTATTTACGCTTCTGTAAAGTTTTGATAAACCCGCTACGTTTTAACAAATGATTTTATAACGCTTCTGCACTTTGTTCATTGGATTTTTATAACGAGTTTAACGAAGAGTTAGTAACGATCTGGTTTAGCGTCAGACTCTGGTAAGTTTTGCTTTAAAAAGAAAATTTCAAATTTTATGCATTTTTACAGATTTATGAAAAACTGGGTCGTTACATGTAGAGAGTGTTAGTGCTGGATATAAACTTGTTAGCTGCAACTTTGGTTTCATATTCTATTGTTTTTGTGTTGGGCTATTAAATGTATCTAAGGCATGATAATAATTGGGATTTAGTTAGGAGATTTATTATGTAACTAAGAGTAGAATAGAAAAGATAATAAGAGTTAATGAGTATAGTTAGTGAGTAGATTAAATGATTTTAGTAATGACTAGATGTTTCTAAATTGTGAAGGTACTAAAAAGAAGAAAAGTTAGCTTTAAGCGTTGAACGTTGTGAGAAAAGAGGTAAGTGATATGCATGTGTTTTGGTCTTCGGACCCTACATCGCAAGATTAGGAGATGCATGTTTTGCCGCTTACTGCTTTCCTAGCATGTTTCGTTGTTTATAGTTTTAATCCTACGTTTTGTTGTTTACTGCTTTTAGAACATGCTTATAGTTAGTAATCGCACATTTCGTTGCTTACTGCTTTCCTAGCATGTTTCGTTGTTTACAGTTTTAATCTCACTTGTTTACTGCTTTTACAACATGCTTATAGTTAGTAATCACACGTTTCGTTGCTTACTGCTTTCCTAGCATGTTTCGTTGTTTACAGTTTTAATTACACGTTTCGTTGTTTACAGCTTTTACAACATAAGCACATTTCGTTGCTTACTGCTTTCCTAGCATGTTTCATTGTTTACAATTTTAATCGCAGATTTCGTTGTTTACTGCTTTTACAACATGCTTACAGTTATTAATCGCACGTTTCGTTGCTTACTGCTTTCCAAGCATGTTTACAGTTTTGATTGCACGCTTCGTTGTTTACTGCTTTATAGCATATTTCGTTGTTACTGCTTTAATAGCATGTTTCGTTGTTTACAATTTTTAACAGCATGTTTCGTTGCTTATCGTTTTCCAAGCATGTCTACTGCTTTAAATGCACGTTTCATTGTTTACCGCTTTATTAGCATGTCTCGTTGTTTATAAAGCATGCTTACAGCTATTATTTGCATGTTTCATTGTTTACTACTTTTACAGCACGTTTTGATGTTTATTTATGCTTTCATAAATTGTATGCATTCACAAGTATTATACGAAATAGATACAATTAACGAACGAATAATAAGTCATAACGAAGAAACAAATCACGAATGAAGAAACAGATGACGAATGAAGAAACAGATAATGAACGAATAATAAGCCATAAAGAGTAAAGAGAAATGAGAAATAATTAATGCAATTAAAGTAAAGAAAAGAAAAAGGCAACAATATAACGCGGAACTGTTTAAGCCTTTGTGGCACGGCCGTTAGCGAGCTTTTGGATTATGCCATCGTCGCTAGCAAGCTTTCGGATTATGCCATTGCTACTCATATTTGTTGCAAGGTCCCTGGATTATGCCTGGACATAACGACCAATGATTAGCAGGCTTTCGGATTATGCCATCGCTGCTATATCAGAGGTAAAAGACGAAAACGATGAATAAAACGTAAAAGACTAAAACGATGAATAAAACGTAAATGACAAAAATGATGAATAAAACGTAAAAGTCTAACAAAGAGGATGATTAAAACATAAAGAATAAAAAGATAAGAAAAAGAAGAGAAACTTAAACTACAAGCGATTTTAAAGATACACAGCATGAACATATAGTAGCATGATAGGTAATATCACTTACTGAGCATTAGGCTCATCGCTTACGACTTGGATGTAGGAAAAATGACGAACAAATTTAGGAGCAGCTGATGAAGGATTTGCACAGACGAGACTTGTAGCTGGTCAGACTAACGAAGGTAAAAAGAATAACGGGTTTGTAAAACGTAAGGGAACATTTTAATTAATTTTTTGTAAATGAAATATTTACTCTTCCGCCACGTTTTCAAAGGAAAAGTAATTTAGCTATGCTTAATAAACCTGTTATGTTTAAATAAAAGATTTTATAATGTTTCCGCATTTTATTAATTGAATTTTCATAGTGAGTTTAACGAATGGTTAGTAGCGGTTCGGTTAGACGCACTCTGATATTTCTTTAAAAGAGTTTTAAATAAAGAGAGTTTTAGTGGTTAAATAAAGTTTTAAATTTTAACGTATTTTTAAAAGGTTACAAAAAATCGGGTCGTTACAAATAGGGTTTTCGGGACAAATCACTTACTGCCAGCATAACCTTAAAATAATAGAGGAAAACCTACCTCGACAAATCCTGGAGGAAGATCTACCAGATGGTTTGAGAGGCGACTCACTCTCTATAAAACCCGTGAAATTTTAAATAAGAAATTCCACGCGTTAATTTTTTGGGTTAAAATCGGTCTTAACTTTGAAAAGTTGACATGAATTGTTGTGTAGTGATCACGTATGAATTTTTGGTCAATTGGTCAAATCCGTGGAAATTGAAAATTTTGAAACAAAAAATTTAATTAAGAAATAGAATTGGAGAATTAAATTTGAACTGATCGTCGTTTGGTGACGTTGAGGATAAGTCGGAAGTGGGGGATTGAAATAATTAAAAATATGATATGCACGTTAGACATACGTGACACATTGAATAAAAAAAAAGAAGCAAGAACACAAAAAGGAAATGGATGACACGAAAAATAGAAAAAGAAAGTGAAGTGGAAGAATGATGCGGGAGAGTTGATGAGAAGAGGGAATAGGGTTTTATTTTTGCCTTGCTTCCTTCGCGCGAGAGAGAGGGAGAACCGTGCCTGAGTGATTTCGCAAGAGGGGCTGCTGTGCATTCCGAGGTGGAGTGTTATGATCGCAGCATTCCTCAACGGCTATCTTGGGGATGAAGACGGAAACGGGAGCCACGCCGTCCAAATACAAATGCAGAATAAAAGAAGAAGATTTGTACCGTCAGCTAACGGAGAGGAAGCTAATGGTAGTAAAGATGCCAGTTGGAGAGATTACTACAAATACTTTAAAAATAGATTAGAAGAGCAGTTGTTGAGAATTGTAGTTTCCTTTCCTTCCTTTTCGTATTCTGGCTCTCCTCTGTAATAAAACTGTCGTGAACGGCCAGGATTCAAGAAGATTCTTCTTCCATTTCATTTGAATCATAACAACTTGGTATCAGAGCTGTAACGATTCTGCCATGACTGAAACGCGAGCTAAATCCAATGAAGAAGCAGTTCGGAAAATGGATGGCGAGCTGAAGCAATTAGCTTCTCGCCATGATCGGTTAGAAAATATGGTGCACAGTTTTATTCAAGACTTTGCTGCCAAGCATGAGTCGGTTATGACTGCGATAGCTCAAATGGTTTCTCCACGGCCGGAGACAGTGCAACCATCGGTGGCAGGACCGTCGATTCCATCTAGTTCTCAAAATCCACCACTGGGTGATAATAGCCCACGACCTGATTTCAATCCTCAGGTTAGATTATTGCACTTAGATCTTCCGTTTTTTTTTTTGGAGATGGGTCAAGAGAATGGCTTCAAAAAGCAAACAAATATTTCATATTGCACCAGATTCCTATTCCCCTGCGCATAGGAATGACTGAATTGCATTTGCAAGATCAGGCTGATGTATGGTTTGATGGCTTTATTTCTACTTATCCTCATGCTAATTGGGAATTGTTTGCAACTGAATTGTGCCGAAGGTTTTCTGCCACAACTGCTGAAGAAGCTATTGAGACGTTCTCCAAAATTATTCAGACTGGTTCTATCAGGGACTATATCCAGAGGTTTGAATCTCTTAAATCACAGGTGCAACAGTACTATATTTCTATTTTTACTAGTGGGTTAAAGGATGAGATAAAAGCAATAGTTCGGATCAACAAACCTGTATCTCTTTATTTGGCTTTTAAAGTGGCACTTCTTCAAGAATAGTCGATAATTGCTTTACAACGTCCTACAAAAGGTTCAAAAAATTTTGCTGCCTCCAAATGGCCTTAGAAAATTACTCCAGTTGATAATCTCAAGGACTCTACAACATTAGCCAAATTACCCAGATTATCATGATCCGATTTAAACTTGAAAAGGAAATTGGGCTTATGTTTCAAATGCGACGACAAGTTTACGGCTGGACATGTCTGCAAAAATCAGTCATTAAATTTCTTCTTAGTAGCTTCAACAGAAGAGGAAACCTCTATGCTGCAAAATTCTGAAGACGACAGCCCTGATATTGTCAATGATGAGATTGAAGTTTCTGTCAATGCTCTAGCCGCATTTACTACAAACTCCACTGTTAGAATCATCGGCTATATTAATGTCCAGAAGCTGTCCATTCTTATTGATAGTGGAAGTACACATAGCTTTATTGATGAGTCAATGGCTAATCGGCTGCAATTACCAGTAGATTATAGCATCTGCTTGGAGGTGATAGTGGCTAATGGAGCTAAAATATATAGTGCCAACATTGTTCCACCAGTTCAATGGAGTATGCATAATCAGGTGTTCACTTTCTCTTTTAGAGCTTTACCCTTGGGAGGGAGTGATATAATATTGGGTATTGATTGGCTTAATTCAGTCAGTCCCGTAACTTTGGATTTACCAAACGGGGTATTTCATATTACAGTACAAAGTGCGAAGGTCAGTTTACCCACAAGTTCCACGAAGAATTCAATTGAAATTTTCTCTACAAAAAGGTTTTCTAATGGCATTCAGCAGCAGGCCTATTCACTATGCGGACAATTACAGATTGTAAAATTTGTTCTTGCCATTGATTCTCATACAATTCCACCATGTATACAAGAAGTATTAGACCAGTTTCAGGAAGTTTTTAAAGTACCTATTGGTCTGCCTCTTACCAGATCACATGACCACACGATACCATTGGTAGCTGATGCCAAACCTTTTCGTCTTGCTCCATATAGATGCCCATATTTCCATAGAACTGAAACAGACAGATTGGTACAAAAAATGTTGATAGAAGGGATTATTATCCCGAGTAATAGCTCTTTTGCTTCTCTGGTATTACTTGTTAAGAAGAAAGACGGTCAATGGCGGTTTTGCGTCGATTATAGACAACTTAATGCCATGACTTGCAAAGATAAGTTTCCAATGCCACTTATCGACGAACTCATTGATGAACTTCATGGGTCAGTTATTTTTTCCAAAATCGATCTACGGGCAGGGTATCATCAAATCCGTGTTAAAGAAGATGATTGCTACAAAACGACATTCAAAACTTATCAAGGTTTATATGAGTTTAGAATGATGCCGTTCGGTTTGACAAACGCACCCGCCACTTTTCAATCCTTGATGAACATCATATTCAAACCTTTCTTGAGGAGCTTTGTTCTTGTTTTTTTATGACATACTTGACTGTCTTCTCATGTTGCCCATTTAGAATCTGTGTCACAGGTACTCCAGCAGCATTCCTTATATGCAAAGCGTTCCAAGTGTGATTTTGGACAATCCAAAGTTGCTTATTTAGGTCATGTTATATCTTCGGAGGGTGTGGCTGCAGATCCGGATAAAATAGAAGCAATGGTGAATTGGCCTATTCCTACTTCCATCAAATTGTTGCGTGGATTTTTGGGATTGACAGGATATTACCTGAAATTTATACGTGGTATGGTGCTATTGCCAAACCGTTGACTGATCTGCTCCGTAAGAATGCTTTCACTTGGTCAGAGGAGGCAACCTCGTCTTTTCCAGCACTCAAACATGCAATGTCGTCCTCTCCTGTCCTGGCGTTACCGAATTTCCAGCAACCTTTCACAATAGAAACTGATGCTTGTTATAATGGAATGGGTGCAGTTTTGCTACAGGAACAGAGGCCAATAGCCTTTATCAGCAAGCCTTTTCATGCAAGGAATCTGGGTCTGTCAACATATGAAAAGGAATTATTGGCTTTGGTTTTAGCCGTTCAAAAATGGAGGCATTACTTAGAGGGCAATGAGTTTATAATTAAAACATACCATCAATCCCTTAAATTTTTACTGGAGCAGCGGATTACTACCCCACTCCAACAAAAATGGCTAACTAAATTGTTGGGATTGAGGTATACAATTCAGTACAAGAAGGGTAAATCAAATATTGTGGTAGATGCTTTATCAAGAAGGGAAAATTCTGGTCTGATTTGTAATCAAATTACCACGATACAGCCACTGTGGATTAGAGAGGTTGTCTCTAGCTATGATAATGACCCTTGGATTTCGGATATTTTGGACAAACTTATTTTGGATGTTGATGCAGTTCCTGACTTCTCATATGTTGATGGCATTTTACGCTTTCACAAGAAGATTGTTTTGGGCAATGCTAATTCAATTAGACAGAAGGTTGTTCAAACTCTGCATGATTCTCAAGCTGGGGGCATTCAGGAGTACAAGCTACTGTCTATCGGACTAAAGCAAATTTTTGGTGGCCAGGTATGAGCAAATTTATTAAACAGCTAGTCTTACAATGTGATATTTGTCAGCGCTGTAAATCAGAACACGTTGCTTACCTGGGTCTGCTACAATCATTGCCATTGCCTAATCATCCATGGACTCACATGGCCATGGACTTTATTAAAGGTTTGCCGCTGTCAAATGGTGCAGACTGTATCTTGGTGGTTGTTGATAGGTTCACTAAATATGGACATTTTATTGCTTTGAAACACCCATTTTTGGCTGAACTTGTAGCCTCTGTTTTTATGGACTGTATCTTTCGACTGCATGGTTTGCCTTAGCATATTGTTTCTGACCGTGATAGAATTTTCACTTCTTTATTTTGGTAAGCTTTGTTCAAAGCTGTGGGTTCAGAGCTCCATCTTTCCACTGCATATCACCCTGAATTTGATGGACAAACATAAAGGCTGAATCAGTGTGTGGAAATGTACTTACGTTGTATGACCCATAATCAACCTTGTCGATGGAAGCAATGGTTACCTTTAGCTGAGTGGTGGTATAACACCACTTATCATACAGCCATTCAAATGTCGCCATTTCAAGCATTGTATAGCTCCTCTCCTCCACAGTTAGCTTTGGGCCCTTATCAACAAACAGACCTTGTAGCGGTTGATGCAGTATTGCGTGATCATTTTTCTATGGATAGATTGCTTAAACAGACGCTTACTCAAGCTCAAGCCAGGATGAAACTTTATGCAGATAAACATAGAACAGAGCATCACTTTGACATTGGCGATATGGTGTTTCTCAGATTGCAACCGTATCGACAACTTACGGTTCAACAGACCATATCTCAGAAGCTTGCTCCCAAATTTTTTGGCCCCTTCAAAATTCTGGAGAAGCTGGGTCCAATCGCATATAGGCTGGAATTACCGGATAATGCACGTATCCATTCGGTGTTTCACGTTTCTTTACTTAAAAAACAAATTGGTCGAACGGAGGTACTGCAAGCTTGGTTACCTCCTGAATATACAGTCACTTTGGTGCGGCATCCGCATCATTTACTTCAAACCAGAGTTGTCAAACAAGGTGATTTTCCTATGACGCAGTGGCTTATTCATTGGCGAGATGAAGCTGAATCAGATGCTACGTGGGTGGACACCGAGAGATAGTTGCAAAGTTTCCATCTTTTGAAGCTTGGGGACAAGGTTCTCAAAAGAGGGGTGTCTGTTATGATCGCATCATTTCTCAACGACTATCTTGGGGACGAAGATGGAAACAGGAGCCACGCCATCCAAATACAAATGCAGAATAAAAGAAGAAGATTTGTACCGTTAGCTAACAGAGAAGAAGCTAACCGTAGTAAAGATGCCAGCTGGAGAGATTACTATAAATACTGTAAAAATAGATTAGAAGAGCAGTTGTTGAGAATTGTAGTTTCTTTTCCTTCCTTTTCGTATTCTAGCTCTCCTTTGTAAGAAAACTGCCGTGAACGGCCAGAATTCAAGAAGATTCTTCTTCCATTTCGTCTTAATCATAACATGGAGTTGGGCGATTCTAACCGAAGATGGAAGCTGGTGTTCGGGCGTTGCCAATTGCGGGTGGTCGCGCAGTCGGATGGAGCAATCCCGAGTAGCGAGCAAGGCCCATCGGGCAATGGTAACATCTCCGATGAGGCCGAGCTGTCCGGACGTCGAATAAGCTGAACCGAGGAGCTCCAATTCTTACTCCGATTTTCAAACTCTGGTGAGTAATGCAAAACATCTAGTTCTGTTTTACATTCGGTGAGAGATTTCTGTTTTGAGACGATAATGGATTCTGCGGTTAGGTTGTGCGTGTGTTGTTTTGCTACGGTTCACTGATAAATTTGGAATGGATTGGTTGTCGTATTTTTCATACCCTGTCGATTTGTTTGAGTTCTGGTTCTCTCGTGCACTGTCATTGTTGAGATGAAGATATCTGTTGATTTCTGTTTTGTTTGAAGTTGTTAGTTGCGTATAGTTTTATACACTGTTCTGTTACTGCCATTGACGATGGGTTTTAGCTGACGAAATGGTTCTCGCATAAATTATGCTATGTTTTTACTGAATTGGGTGATAAAAGGACTGTGGTTCATGAAAGGGGTTTTGGCTGTTGTTTGAGATTGTTGGCTGTGTACTCATATTCTCTGTTTGATGAAAGAATGTCATAAATCTAAGCTCCCTGTCTTGGATAATGGATTTGGGATCCTGTTTGGGTGATTTCAGTTTAGTGTGCTGTAATTTGAGGATTAATGCTTTGATTTTTGTGACAAATTTTATGCTTGGGAAATCGAGAAGTGGATACTTTGTTCACCATTATTGATAAATTGAGGATTAAATAATAGTTGAGTTGGAATTCTGGCACATTTGGGGAACCTGTTTTGCTATTAGTTTAAATATTACACACTATGCAAATTGTTGAAAGTTGAGGATTGGATGTTGTTTGGACGATGCATTGTTAGTTTACCGATTGATAAAGTTTGGAAATTTTGTTGAGATTCGTAGATGAGTCGTACACGTCGGTTGGGCTGCTATTCTCGGTATAGGGCCCTCCGCTTATTTTCTTGGAATTAATTTATAAATTCCCACGATTATACCTTTTTCAGGCTTGGACAATTTCGGCGAGTGTGCTACAATTTCCAAAGAGACGGTTGCTCCTCTCAACAAGAAAGAATGCAAAAAAGGTAGGGATTTCTATACTTCTTGTATTGCATTGCATCGCAGCCTGTTTTTCAAAATAATTATTTTGTGGAATGCCACACTTGAAAAATGACAAGGACTGTTTGACAACACGTCAATTTTTATGTATATGTATGTTTTCTCACGTTTCAGTTTCCGTACATGGTTTGAAAGTATTGTGCATATAATGGAGGATGAATTCTCTTGATACCTTAGGCACTTTAACGTTAAAAGCATCATGAGTCTATCACCTTTGAAACCTTCTGTTGTGCGAAGGTTGATTGTTTATATGTGCGAAATCAGATCGGGGCATTGGTGATGTGTCCTCAGGTCGAAAGCCCTGGAAGTCGTAAATAGTATGAGAGAGTGATGACGTCTCCTTGGGTCGTAAGCCCCTAAACCTCGCCAGGGTTTGTCCCACGGATCAGACGGTTGTCAGTCGCTAAGACTTGTTTAACTTAAATACCGTTTCACTTGATGGGTGGCATGACGGTCGAGCTTGCTCGTCGGCAACCTCGTTCATTTGGAGCTTTTGAGTATCTTAACTGTTAAACAAGTCTATATATATAGCGAGCAACTGTATCCGTTTTATTTGATTATACGATTATACGAGTTGTGTTGTGTAGCCTGGTGCGCCGGCAACTAAGGTGACGTGCAGAATCTTTGGATCGCCATTATTATTCCTGCCTCATGGGGTGTTGTTATCGACTGGTGACCACTTCTTCTATGAAGAGTGTCGGATGAGTCCTTGAGTGACCATCATTTTTCACTGATGACGTTTTCGTACGTAAAACGATGTTGGCATATCTTTACGATATAGTTGTCTATGTATACAACAAAATTTTTATACAGCCACATCGGGGCCCATGGGCCGGTTTGATAAAATGATAAAGAGGTTTGAAATGGTTTAAAATTCATGTACGGATAAAAAGAGAAACATAACCCTGTTTTCGAAAATAGAGAAAAACCAGTTTTGCATAAGGTGCATCTAGTATAGTTATATTTTACTGAGTTAGTCACTCCTCCCAAACGACTCCTCCCCCAAACTTCAGGTAAAGGCAAGAGCAGCTGAAAATCAGAAGTTCAAGTGTTCTGTTATTTTGGTATGAGTGATTTATCGTTACTTTGTGAGGATATTTACATTTGGTCTGTAAACCTTAAACAATGTTGGTTTGGATTTGTTGCACAGTACTTGGATTTCATTTTAATTTATGCACTCTTATTTTCTCGTGATCTCTACTTGGACCTAGGCCCATATCCTTTGGGCCGAATTAAATATTTATAAGTCATCCGTTAAAACACACGCCTTGAGCTGGGTGATCAGGTTCTCCACGAGGATTGGGTCGCCTGACCCGGCGGTTCTGTTCGGCCCGTCTTTGGGTCATGACACTCTCTCCTCGCGGCTTCTAAGGTTTCTACTGAGAGCTTATCTATATAATTCATTAAAAACTTCCTAAAGTATTTTTCCTTGAATGAGAAGTGACCATTTAAATTCAAATCTCTGTTTCTCAGCATACAATACGTCTAGATTCATTCTTAATGGGTCTGTAACTCATGCCTCATAATCGCCACCTTTGCATCATAATCGGCCTAGATAATTCACTTGGTAACTTCCTCCACGTTACACTATTTCCGCAGCTAAAACACGACTTAACATCATTCATTATGATTTGAACGATGCTGCCTAATTGGTTTCTAAATCCTCTAGAAGTTGTTGTAAAATAGTAATCTACAGATGCAGAAACCTACGCTCCATAGCTGCTACGTTTCCATCCGGTTAGAATATCTCTAAGTGAATATTCCCTTCTTGTGGTGCCTTTCAATCGATCAACAACTGCCACGTGGTAATCCGGAAGTGTTCCCATCAGCAGACGTCAACGCTTCTACAGTTCCTTATAGTTTAGTTGCTTGCCATAGCTAAAATGACGACGTCTAACTTAAATTGCGAACGTGTACCAATTCGTGGACGTGTTTCCTATCGCGTCATCCATATCCAATGGTTCTCAACACTCCTGATCTCCAACGGCTCAACACTCTGCTGCAAGGAATCTTTCATCCCCCCGCATAAGCCTCCTATCCTTAATCTAACGTCCCTCACTCTATCTCTCCACTTAATCTGACGGTCATACATACTCCTGCTAAAGAATCTTCCACCATCCTAAAAGATCCCAATTGTTCCTAAACCTTATCTCACGACTCCAAACACTTCCAATCCTTCCAACACTTAATTTTCCTTGATTCATCAGCGCACTTAACACCAAAATGACACCATCTGTCATAACCTTTGCGATAGTGTTTCCCTCCATGGATGCCTAAGCTCCCATGATAGAATAGTACACACAAATCCTTTATTAAACGAAAACGTTTCCTTCCTTAAATCCATTTTTTGCGGACGCATTTTCCTCCGCAGACACATCCCCATCCGTAATTCCACTATTCACAACGCCTCTTCTCTCCAATTTGACGTCATTTAAACATATCATGGTGTAATAACCTACAATTTCTGTACTTTTACCTTCATAGTAGCCATGCACACACCGTTACTTTCTCCTTTTCCACGGACACTCCAATTGTAGCGACCCGGTTTTTCTTACATTTAAAAACGTGTAAAATTTAATAACTTTTCTTTTATAAAAATAGCGGAAGACTTTTCTTTCATAAAACCCGATAATCAAAATCATTTTCTTAAAACCCTTTTACAAATCGCAACGGAAATAAATAAAATTATTTTCTTTTACAATTAAATACTTTACAAAACCTTTTACAAACCATTTCTTTTTCTTAAATCCATTAGCCTAGCCTGCCACAAGATCCACGCGTGCAAATCATTCATCAACTGTTCCTTAACTTGTTTTCATGTTCTTGTGTGTGTGCCTACATCACAAGACTTAAACTAATGAACCTAATACTCAGTAAGTGATATAAAATGAAATCTAAAATGCACATCATGCAGCTTTTAAACCATATGCAGTTTTTGTTTTCATTTTCCTTTATCTTTTATGTTTTACTCATTTTCTCTGATGCATCAGACCCCAACGCCCACGGCATAGCAGCAATGACATAGTTTGAAAGCTCGCTAGCCGTTGACCGATTCGTCCAATGCACCCGACCTGACACCTTTGGTATAGAGGCTCTGGTTACAACCGAAAGCTCTACTAGCGATTGTACGCTACAATGCACAACCCATGACTTGGGCTACAACCATCGCCTACTAGAGGCTGTGCGCTCCAATGCTTAAACAGCCTCATTCACTGGTTAGCTGGCCAGTCATAGCACCGATCGAGAACCAACTAATAAGCTCACATCTCATATCATCTCTTTTACATTTATTTTGTTTAATTCATTTACATTCGGTTTCTGTTTTCTTTCTAAAACCATGCATGAAAACCATTTTCGTAACATTTTGAAAACCATGATGCGTGAATGCTCGTAAATGCATACAATATCTATTTTCTCTAGACAGACCTCAAAACATGCTTAATAGCAATTCTTTTTAAATCTAATAAACACATCATTACAAAAATCTAATTATAATAAACACAACATTAAGCATCAATACAATCATCAGGACATGTGATACGAAATGGGACTATTCGATTATTTATCAAGCCTCAAAGAATATCATGAAGATCAAGCATAAGTGGAAGGTCAAGAGAATAATTGAAGATCTTTACAAAACTATCTTTATTTTGACCTTTTCCAATAGTTTGACTATTTTGAAAATGAAGACTACGTTTTTTCAAGAAGTGTTCTTCATGAAGGTTGTAACCAACTTCCTAAGCTTTCTAATGCAAGTTATATCGCTTACTTCAGAAGCCATTTGCTATGGTAAAAGCCCAAAGATCAGAGAGAAAAAGTCTAAGGGAAGCCCGAGTTTCTAAACTTAGAGATAAAAAACTCAAGATGTGGAAGCCATCCAAGTGGACGATTTGAACATGAAAAGAAGGCCAAGAGCAAGCCCATGAAGACAAGCTTGGAGGACAAGAGAGAGAAAGATATTATCTCTAAAAAGATCAATCTATCTAGGATATCTAGATCCACTTATTTTGGAGATCTAGATCCACTTATCTAGGTTATCTTTTATTTAGTTTTTTAATTTATGTTTATAAAAGGCTATATAAAGCCACCTAATTTTATGTTTTAGTTAGTTGAGAATTGAATACAAATTAAAGCTTTGCTTTGATTCGGAAATTGGAGTTATATTTTTTCTTTCTTTGGTGAGTTTATCCAAAGGCCTTTGGTGAGTCATATCCAAAGATCCTCTTGTGTGAGTTTTATCACGAGAGAACCTTGCATCTGCATCCTTATCCAAGGAGGTGAGAAATGGTGCATTCATCCATAGTTGATCCATCAGCATTCCGTGCACGCATCATCTGGTATCAGAGCTAAAGTGTTCCTAACAAAAAAATTTCATCTTTTTATACATGATGAGACATGGGGACCATCCAAGGAGATACAAAAGGACGAGGATAAACTACAAGCAAACCTTCCTACTTTTAGTGGATCAACATATGAAGAAGATTACTTGATCTGGGAAGCACAGGTAGAAGAAATCATTCAAAGTTCATCACTTTCAGAAACCACCTTGGTTAGGCTTATTTCTTCACAATTTATATGGAAAGCTGCAAGTTGGTGGAACAATTGTTATATCGCCGGAGGATGGAATGGAAAGAAGATATCACCACGTGGCACTTAATGAGGCAACTCTTGAGACAAGAATTTGCTCCATCCTTACTGCCAATCCCAAGATTTTCCTAGTATTAACAATCCGAGCGCACACAAGCCATTTTGGAGGATATATATATAACACTCGGCAAGCTGTATGATTATGTGGCGAGGAAACAAGAACTAAAATACTCCACTACCTTACAAGCATAAGACTGCGATGAGGCATTAGAAGATATTCTTGAACAAATTGAGGAAGAGTGTCAAGAAGATCAAGTATCTGAAACAATAGACAACCAAGTTGACTCCTTGACAAGAACAACACAAAAGGAGCAACCTTTTCATACTTCATGCTCCCACGTGAACAAGGTTTGCTCTTTAGATGTTAAAGATGAAATTTGTGCTAACATGGTTCCTTTGATCATATTTAAAGGAAATAGCTTGGAAATATTAATGCATGACATCCCGTACAAATATGGTGACATAAGATATGATTCGAGGTCGAATCCTTTTTAACCCCAGGAGGATGATGTGAAATGGGACTATTTGATTATTTATCAAGCCTCAAAGAATATCATGAAGATCAAACATAAGTGGAAGGTCAAGAGAATAATTGAAAATCTTTCCAAAACTGTCTTCATTCTGACATTTTCTAATACTTTGCCTATTTTGAAAATGAAGACTACGTTTTTTCAAGAAGTGTTCTTCATGAAGGTTGTAACCAACTTCCTAAGCTTTCTAACGCATGTTATATCGTTTAATTCAAAATCCATTTGCTATGGTAAAATCCCAAAGAACAGAGAGAAAAAGCTTAAGGGAAGCCCGAGTTTCCAAACTTGGAGATCAAGAAACTCAAGATGTGGAAGCCATCCAAGTGGATGATTTGAACATGAAAAGAAAGCCAAGAGCAAGCCCATGAAGACAAGCTTGGAGGACATGATAGAGAAAAATATTATCTCTTTAGATATTATCTCTAAAAAGATCCATGGATCTAGAATATCTAGATCCACTTATCTAGGAGATCTAGATCCACTTATCTAGGTTATCTTTTATTTAGTTTTTTAATTTATGTTTGTAAAAGGCTATATAAAACCACATAATTTTATATTTTAGTTAGTTGAGAATTGAATACAAATTAAAGCTTTGCTTTGATTCGGAAATTGGAGTCATCTTTTTCCTTTCTTTGGTGAGTTATATCCAAAGGCCTTTGGTGAGTCATATCCAAATATCCTCTTGTGTGAGTTATATCACGAGAGAACCTTGCATCTGTATCCTAATCTAAGGAGGTGAGAAATGGTGCATTCATCCATAGTTCATCTGTCGGCATTCCTTGCGCGCATCAACATGATTACAACCTAACTTAATAATCTATTAAAGTAGTAAATGCAGACATCATACAATTCTTAATTCTTGTGATGTAGGGCCCCAAAGACCAAAACACATACAATATCACTTACATGGAATCTGTAACGCGTTTCTACACTTTATCCTTCCTTCTTAATACCTTCAAAACCATAACATTATTCATTAATAACTATCCCACAATCTCAGACTTACAATTTGATCATATGCATATACATTATAATTCTATTCCATATTTCTCTCAACTTCTCATACTTATCTCCTTTTGTAAACCGCATATACATAACAGCTCCGACCAAACATAGACTACTTCCAACAACAGAACATAACCCTACCATTTATTTTATTTCTTCATTATTTATAAACCAAGCAGTATTAATAGAAAGTATTATCCAACTGAACATAACCAAACAAAGACTCAAGGAAGAAAGAGTGAAGGGTCTACTTCTTTCCCTGTAGGGATTGAGCCGCTAGTTATTGTATATGGGTGGTTCGGGAGCTAAACCCAAAATATAGAATCTTATTAAGGAAACCAAACCAAAACTAGTTCAATTTGAATGGTTCAAAGTGGTCCTGTTGGTTGGTTGGTCTAGTTTTTGATAATAACAAGAAGAGGAAGTAGGGTTTCCAACAAATCTACAAATTATTTTATAAAGTTTGTCAACTAAATTTTTCTTTGGTATCAAGGAAAATTTTATCAACGAAGTAATGAGTTAGGTGAAATCAAAAAGTGATACTTTTCTCTAAAAAAGAACACACAGTAATAGTACTTGACAACATGTTTTTTAGACCATTTTTCATTTTTTGTAACTGTGCGCTTAATTTTAAATCAAGATTACATATGGTAAAGTAACTTGAAAGGACATTGACCATTTTATAGATGGAAGAAGAGGGCATCAAACATGTCAACTTCCCGAACATTATTCTAGTAAATAAATTAATAATACTAAATTCAAAGAGATAGAAGAATAGACAATGTAATAAGTATACATTATTAAAGAAAACAAATGAATAAAAAAAAGATAAAAACATAAATTACTTAATTAAAATAAAATAAATCAATAACTATACTTTTGTATGTGCAAGGCGGTAGACATGCGATGCATGTATAGCGATCAAATGTTAAAAAAAAAAGAAAGAAAGAGTGTAGTGCATTAATGGTATGCATGAATATGTTTTTGACACTAAAAGAGAATGTGTTTCTGACACTAAAAGATTACATAATAGATATTCTAATTATTATAAACAAATGTAGATGAAAATTTTACTTTATCTTACACTAGAATTATCTGCTTAATCAAGATTATGAATGATAAAAGTAATTTGAGAGGCCATTGATTATATTGGAGATAGAAGAAGATGCATTAAACATATTCACTTGGGAGGACATTAATTTGGTGAATAAAAAACATTCACGTTAAATTCACAGAAATAGAAAAATAGACATAATAATAAATATAAATTATTAAAGAAGATAAATAGAAAATAAGGAAAAAATATAAATTATTTAATTAAAATAAAATAGATCAAAAAGGCTAAAATAAAATCAACACACAGATTGAGGAGAAGAATACCACATGAGACTTGATTTTCTAGGAGAGTAGATAATATTTAATTAAAATTGACAAAGATAAAGAGACAACATGTAATTTAGATGAAGAAGGATAAAGATGAATCTGAAGTATGGATTTCTTTGATACCCAGTTGATAAAAATCATAATAAATAACAATAGAAAAGTTGCATTCTATTTCTTTAGAAGAAATTAAAAGTTATATATAAAATGCCATGTAAAAAATTAGATCGTATAATTTTTTTAATGAACAATTGAGAACAACACGATTGAATTAAGACATTTATTGATAGACGTTTGTCAAATTTCTAAATTAATCTATCATTTTATTACAAATACAAATATAAGAATAAAAAATATGTCGATAGAAATATGCAATCGTAATAATAAATTCACAAATGAAAATGAATATTTTTTTTATGAATGTGCATAACAATAATTGAGATTACTTAGATTTAATATTTTATTTAACAAAAGTAAAAATCATTCTTTGACGAATCTAAACCATTGACTAGATTTTAATCAATGGACAAGAAAATTGAAAGAAAGTCAAAATTATTGTTGAAAGAATCTAAACCATTTATTAAATTTATATTCATAAATTAATATCCATACATTTATGTGTAGATAGATAAGTATAGAAAAGAAATTAACAAATCAACCATTGTACTTTATGTTCAATGATAAGTTAACAACTAAATAATTTTTGCTAATAATTTAAACATTGAACTATAAAAAACAGACGCTGCAAATAACACTGTTATGTTTGTCGTTAAAAATTTTAAATTCGTTTCTTGGCAGAACCATATACGTTCCTCCGTGGAATATGAGTACTAAATATAAAGATTCTAGTTTGTTGTTCCTCCGCATAACAATGTACTTTCCTCCGTGGAAAGTATGACGTTCTGCGGGCAGAATGTCAACTTTCTTCAGTAGAACGTCATTACTAATACACATTTTCCCGTGTCTGTCGTTCCCTTGCACAGAACGATATCATTTCACGGAGGAAAATATATGTTCCATCGCAGAACATCACACTTTCTCCCGCAGAATGACATCATTCTTGGGGGGAAAGTCAGAGTTCTTCTGCCTTATATAAATTTACACTACTCTCAGAGCGATTTTCTTAGCTATTATCGAACCTAGAGCTTTCCGAGGTCTGAAGTGTATCGCATTTAAGCGAAGTTGAAGCATTAATAATTGTTACTCACCAATGGCGTCTAGGAGTGATTAGGAATCCATTAACTGCCATTGGAAGTGGAGCCGATGTCGACAGTCATGACACATAATGTTTGTGCATTCAGAGACGAAACTGCTATAATGGTGCATTCTATTTGGGCAACTCTAAATAGGAGGAGTTTTGTTCATTGTGCGAATCTAGTGATGAATACATGGGGGATAGTAGGCCTCAATGACCACCACAAGCAGAATATTCTTTCGCTGGTATGTGTCTAGACAAGAAGTATAATTTTTTGAATCAAATTAGAGAAGAAATCTTGGATCATGCGTTGAAGAATGACTACGAGATAAAATTCATGCATAGTGACTCTCATCGGTTGAGGGCCGTCTGCCAAGAAGGATGCACTTTGCGGATTCACACTTCAAAAATGCAAGGTGAACTTACGTTTCAAATCTTTATATCACAACACTATTACTCTCTGTTGTAATTGAGTATCTCACTTGTTGCCCTTATTTATCTAATTCCTCTGCTTTTTGAAAGTTTAATTTTCAAACTTTTATGATATGAAATCTCTATATTGATAAAATTTGACACCCATCCTAAATTGTATCTTTTAATGCAATATGGTGATCTAAGAATCTACTACGGGATCTAATTTTGATGAAATCCAATTGCAGTGTTATAAATTAATTTAAGTGTTGATGCATGTAGTTCATTGTTCTTTCTATTATGTCCATTGAAACTGACAAATATTGTTGTATTTTATCTTGATGTCAAACATAAGTAATTGGATGCTAGGAATACCTAGTGAAAGAAACATTTGTTGTTGTAAATTAATGTAAGTGTTAATGCACTTAGTTCATTGTTCTTTCTTTCATGTCCATTGAGACTGACAAATATTGTGGTATTTTATATTGATATAAAAGATAAGTACTTGGATGCTTGGAATACCCAATGAAAGAAACATTTGTTTCTTATGATTATATTTTTTTTATTTGTAAAAGATTTTGACAGTTATAACAAACATGATGGTATCTTTTGACACCCACTCCTGAAAAATCAAATCTGTATTTTGACATTTCTATTTGGGCATAATATAATCTACTCCAATTTTACAAAGTAGTACGCGATACTTCCACAAGATTTTTGTTACTTGTTTACACATTTGTTGAAAAGTTTTGGCTTTTGTTAATGATATTTGAGTGTTGTATTCTTTATTTGTAACTAGGAGTGGGCAAGAACCGACCAGAATTGAGAACCGACCTGAAACCAAGCTGCGGTTCCAGTTCGGTTCCGGTTCTCGGTTCCTACAGTTTACCATTTTGCGGTTTTTGGTTCTAGGTTGTAAGTGCGGTTCGGTTCTCAATTCCATAATTCAAGAACCGAGAACTGAATGCTGTTAAAAATAAGGGAAAATATTTGCGGGTTGCGAAGTCTGGAACCGAGAGCAAGAAGCGATTCTGCGAACGGCGAACCTGCGATTGCGAATGGCAAACCTGCGATTGAAGTGCGAACGACGAACTTGAGATTGAAGTACGAACGGCGAACCTACGATTGTGAACCTACGAAGTCTGGAACCAAGAGGCGATTTAGGGTTTGCAATTTATGGTATGTTTTTGTTTTTGATTTATGTTGTGCATATTCTGTTATATGCAAACCCTAATTTGAGAGGCGATTTAGGGTTTGCGATTTAGGGTATGCTTCTATTTTTTATTCTGTTTTGCGACAGTGAACCAACATAATCTGGAACCGAGAGGCGATTTAGGGTTGGTGATTTAGGGTATGCTTCTGTTTTTAATTGTGTGCATATTCTGTTATATGACCAGGTCCCTGCAGCTGCGAATGAACAGGTCCTAGCAGTAACATTCATTTCACATTTTATGTGCATATTCTGTGTAAACATTGAAGTTTGTCTGCTTTTTGGAAGTAGTGAATAATTAGATTTTTGTCCAGATTTTGCATTTGAAGTTGCTGGAAGAATTTGCATTTCAATGTTTACATTTTGCATTTTCATAACTTGTTGGAAGAATAATCAGATGCTGGAAGAATTTGCATTTCAATGTGAGAACCAGAACTGACTGGAACCAAACCGGAACCAAGTCTCAGTTTCGGTTCCAGTTTCGGGTCCGGTTCCATGCGGTTCCAGTTCTGGTTCCTTACCCTTGGAACCGAGAACCGAATGGTCGGTTCCAAGAGGTCCGGAACTAGAACCGAGAACCGATTTGCCCACCCCTATTTGTAACTTATATTGATGCATGATTTTATGCATAAAGGGACACATGTGCTCATGGCCTACTTTACCAGGGATTAGATTGATCATACCTTTGGTTATTCTAGTGCAATCACTTGTTATTCTAGTGCAATCATACCTTTTGTTTTCTATGGTATTGTTGGCCTTTTGTCTACTTCTGTTATTTAATTCATTATCTGAATTTATAGATTTTTTGTTATCCACCTTTACAACTTTAAATATGTTACTTCTCATTGATTTTTGATATCGCATAGTAGTGTTTTATACTTTTTTTATAAGAGTTTAAGTTTCTATTGTTCTTTAAAATATTTTGTTTGTCATTATATTAGAAAGAGAGGGATTAAAACGGTTACTACATGGTTAATTTAACTGTAATAAATCGCAGCAGACTTAAGCGATAATTAATGGAAAGATACTTGTTTTTATTCTCATTAAATGTTCTTTATATAGGCTGATTACAATGGTAAAAAATAATAAGCATAAAATAAGGTAACCTATTGCTATAAATACTCTAACTAATTATCTCAATAGATTTGTTGGTGCTAATAATATCGTTCAAATATATGTGGAATATATGGAAATATATATACTAAATATAGGGTTTAATTAATATAATTAAACCCTATAATTTTGGTAAGTGAGTATAGACGTGTGAATGTATCCAACAAACTAAAAAAGAAACTATATACTTTTTTGGATAAAGATCTTGTTCCAGATGTCTAAAACTGATTCATGTAAAGCTATTGTTTTGAATTCTGTTATGACTAAAATTTAGGAAAGTGATTTAGCTTTCTTCATTGTTTGTCGGCTACATATAAAATATAATTTGAAAATAATGGTCTACATTTACATTTCATACAAGTTCGTCACTCTAAAGTGCTGAAAAGAATGTGAGGAATTCTTTTATATAGCTACTTTTCTTGTTCTTTTAATTTTTAGGGCACTCATCATGGCTAAGGACCCCACTTGATTGTTTGAAGCCCATAAAAATAAGTTTCCAACTAGTTATGTTTCATGATTTTTCTATTATCATGTTCATAAATCAATATGGCTCTTTCACTCACAAATTGTTTGTTATAGTGTCCGTTAGTCATTATTTTTTTTCCTAAGTTTTGATGATGTTTTCACATGTTACATGCAAGAACCACAAATTTTTAAATATATAAAATTCCATGTATAAAATTTTTGAGCTATTTTCGATCAAAGTGTTCGGGGTTGACCAATTTGTCGTGTAGCAGCCATATGTGAATTTTCAGTCAATTGGTTGGTCTGGTAAAATTTTGGGTTATGTGCTCCATGTATAATATGTGTTTTACATATTATTATGCATGTTTCAATTTTAATATTAAATGAGAATAAGTCCTAGTATTTTTTTTAAAAAGAAAGGAAACCCTCACTCTTTGGTGTAGCCGTTAACGAGAGGTAGAGAGTGAAGAGAGACCAAAGTTGTCAAGGGAAGATATTGGTCGTAGATCTGCATTCTGGGAGTGTCGATTTGTGATTTTTGTGAAAACATTTTGAGGCAAAGTCTATTTTTAAAGATATTTTGGAGATGAGAGTCTAGGTTGGGTGTTGGATTCAGATTTGAGCTTGGAAGGTCCAATCCGGAAGTCTCTGTGAAAAGGTTAAGGTCAAACGTAGGCAAAAATCGATGAAAGAATAATTTTCTTTTCGTCACAGTGTCTTGCGTTGGAAATTTGTCATGGACACTCAAGCTTGTGTCTACAAAAGACACACTATCATGGAGACGTTTGTGTCTGCAAAAGTTTAGGCTTTTGTCGAAACGCTCGATTATGTGGGAGTCTAGGCTTCTGCAGAGCGCATGTGCCCCGCACTTGTCTGCGAAAGATACAATGTCATGGAAACGTTCACATTCGCAGGAGTCTAGGATTCAGCAGAGTGCATGTGACCCAGATATGTTTGCGAAAGCTAAACTTAAACAGTGGAGAGTGAAATTTTTGCGGAGCGCAAGTGCCCGTACATGTCTATGAAAGTTTTGGCTTTAGTGAAAACATTCGTGTCCATAGAGAATAAGATTTATGCAGAGCACATATGCTCTGCACGTGTCTGCATAAGCATAGCTTTCTGGGGGAGCATATGCTTCCGCAGAAACGCTTGTGTTCATGGAACACACGTGTAGGCTTCCACGAAAATGCTCGTGTATGCGGAACGCAAGCATAGGCTTCGGTGGGTGCAATGTTATGTGTCTGCTGGTGCGCTATGTTATGTCCGTGGATGCCATCCCACATTTATTTATTTATTTTTTTAGATTCTTCTGGTTTAGGTTCCTAATCCTAGTTTAGGACTTCCCCACATTTCCTGATTATTTTGTAATAGGAAATTTATATTTTGTGTTATAGGCTTGGACAATTTTGAGGATTTCAAAATGGTACCCAAGGTTGTAGCTCTAGTCGATGAGAAAGGTCACCAAAAAGGTAGAGATTTTATACTTTATACACTACATTACATGATATGGTTTTCAAACATATTTTGTGTGTTGCTACATATGAAAACTCTACGGAGACTGTTTGGTAGTACGTCTATTTTTATGTATATGTACATACGTTTTCTCATGTTTAATTTATCGCACATGGTATTTTAATTTTTGTGCTATATGTATATTTGGGAGGATGAATTCTCTTGATGCTTTAGGTAGTCTTGGTATCAAAGCATCACGAGGCAATTCCTGTGCATCTTTTGATGTATGAAGATTGCTTGTGTGGATGTGTAAAATGGGTAATAGGACATTGGTGACATGTCTTTGGGTTTCAAATCCCTAAAGTGAAATGGGTAATAGGGAGGTGATGATGAGCTCCTTAAGTTTTAAATCCTTAAACTTGGTCAGAGTATTTGTCACATGCATTAAATGTTGTGTCGTTGATGAGTTTTACTCGCCTATTACCCTTTTCAATTGATGGGCGACTATGTCATCGCAAAACTACACTCGTTGACAACACTTGTCAATTTGAATCTAATGGGAAGATAATCACTGAGTAATCTGTCGTTGGCAATCTTATATGTTACTTGATTTTATGGATAGTGTCGCTACCTGGTTTTCAAACTGCAGACACCTTTTTCCTTTGGACTTATGAGGTGTTGCTATCTAAGAACCACCGCATTTCTATATTGTGTGCAGGAGGGGTCATTGAGTGACCCTCCTATTTTACTGGAGCTATTTTTGAATTAAAAATGATGCTGGCCTATTTTCGAATATAACTGTTTATGTATACAACATGTTTTAATGAATGTCTCATTGATGGCTCATGGAGCCTGTTTTAAATTACATGGTGAAGAAATTTAAATTTCTTGAAATCCATATAAAATAATAAGAAATATTAGACCATGATTTTTTGAAAGAAAGGTAAAACTACTTTTTCATACATTGCATTTAATATAATTTACCTATTGAGTTAGTCACTCACCCCAAATGTCCCATTACCCTTCCATGTAAGGGCAAAAACGGCTAGGAATGTCTTGGCTGGAAGGCTTTCATATTGTCAAGTTTTCTTCAGAGTGTTTGAGTTTTATTTTCTAGTCAGAGTTTATTTATTTTGACTTTGTATAATTCTATTATGAATGGTAAGAACTTATTGCACAATGATTTCAATTTTATTTACTTATGCACTATTATTCACGTGATTGCTATGTTGACCTTAGCCCAAAATTTTTTGGTTTGTGCTTGAATCATACTATGTCTTCTAGTGATAATTTAGTCTTGGCCTGGGTGGTCAAGTTCTCTCTAATGATTGGGTCACTTGACACGGCATTTCTGTTAGATCTGCCTCCAGGTTGTGACATTACATCATCTTTTGCTTCATGATTATTAAGTTGTTATAACCTTAGGATTATGTTACAATCCAATGTATTGGTTTGACAAAGCTAAACAAAGATTACCATCTTAGGTAGGGGTGTGCAATGTGCTGTTCGGTTTGATTTTAGTGTGAAACCGTACTGAATCACAAGTACTTCGGTTAGGCGATGGCCGAACCAAAACTGAGAATTCGTTGGTATGGAACCAAACCAAACCAAACTTTTGGTTCCGATTCTGGTTCAGTTTTGATTTTACTTCATTTGGATCAAAAAGGAAAATTCATATTAGGAATATGTGTAAATACAATATTCGGCACATCCTCTGTAAACTCCGTCCTGCCTGTCAATACAAACCAATAAAATACAAATCAAATGGCCAAATAAGGACGAAGAGGAAAAATACACAAACAAAAAAGAGGCATACAAATGGAGTTTTTTTTTTAATATTTACAAGGTTTAAACAACTCACTGTTCGAAAATCCAATTGCAGCAAAACCCAAGCCACCAAAATATTAGATTAGAGAAATCGAGAACAATCGAATATGGAAATACTTGTTCAAATTGGAATCAAATTGATTGAACTCAGCTATAACCAATTCAAATAGGGCTATCGACCACCGAAAGTAGCCCCCCTCTGCAGATTCATCCTCATCATCATACAAATCCTCTGTTCCTCTAAAAGTTGCATGAAATCCTACGAGAACTACTGCCTTGATAGAAATCGACACCAACACATTAAGCCACACTTGGGTCAAACAAAGCCACAAAGTGACCACACCTAGCCCAACCAATACCATACTCTCTCCAACAATCCAGCCAAAGATTGAGCCACAAGAGTGAATGCTTTTATTTTAATTGCAAATTTTTTTCAGTTGGTTTGATTATTGTTAGTTTTGCAAAAGACAAACCGAAAATAGAACCGAAAACTTCAGTTCTTACTAAAATGAACCAAAAAATTGGTTGTAGAAATTTCAAAACCGATTTGAACAAAACCAAATTGATCAGTTTCAGTTTGGTTCATCGGTCCCGGTTTCGATTCTGCCCACCCCTAATCTTAGGAGGTTAAACTATCATTTTAACTTGTAGTTTCATATATCTCTTGCAATAAATGCTTGCTTAAATTTAAATATAGTTACCGGAGTCTCTTCTTATTTTAACTTATCATTTATCTTTTATTGAATTTATTATTACATTATCAGTGATGCTTCTTGTTAAGGATAATTTGTTCATTTCCAAGACTAATGATCTTCATTGTAATGAGTTTTTTATAGTTTCTTTATTTGATTATAGTCATTGGAGTATATTCTCATTTTAACTTAGCATTTATCTTTTACTGAATTTATTATATTATCAGTGATACTTCTTCTTAAGGACAATTTGTTCATTTTTAAGACTAATGATCTTCATTGTAAGGTGTTCTTTATAGTTTCTTAATATGATGGTTTAACCAAGATATTGCTATTCAAACTTTGGTTCTTTATGTGGTTTTGCTACATCGATAGAATCGTATGTTTTGTTTGTTGCTTAAATTTGTCTTCCATTATCAGTTTTTTCCAAAAAAATGGTACCGATGAAACAAATCAAGGACATATTTCCTAAAATGTATGAAGATTGGATTGTGGAGGTTTATGTCCTCTGTAAATCACTGTAAAAAATTAGATGAGCTAGCTCAACAAAGTTTCAGAAACTTCTCCTTATCGATTTAGTGGTAATTTCCATTCCCCTTTTTCATTTATGTAACTTTTACCACTAACATCCATATATTCTAGCCCTTTAGGGAACTCAAATGCAAGCAACATTGTTCATTGCCAATATTAGGCATTTCAAAAATACACTTGAGCTAGGAAAGAATTATTATGTGTTGAATGCTTTGGTCACCAAAGCAAAACTAGAGTTTTAGATTGAAGACTACCCAAATCAATGGCATATAAATACTCGTACACTATTCAAAGTGGGCCCTGTTTCTAAAATTGAGTTTACTCCATAAAAATTTATGTTCACACCCTTTGATCCATTGCAATCCTATATTGGGATGCGACAATTGGTTGGTGAGGAGTGTTTTCTATATATTGTCTTCGTCTTGCATTGTTTCATTTTTTTTCGTTCTTGTTGCTTGTTAATCTGACCTTTCTCTATCATTCTATGGAAATGGACATTCTTGGTGTAGCTGTTGCTATATTTCCTGCCAAGACTATGAATACAAATGGTCACACCTTGCAAGTTAGGGAAATTTTGCTGGTTGGTTCAAAAGTATGCTTATCTTCTTCCCCTTTTTCGACTTTTCTTTGTTTTAGAATACCGTTGACTTTTTTTGTTCTAGTAGTTTGTCTTCTATTCAACTCTCTATGTGGGGTCAGTCTGTATCCAATGAATGTGAGGTCATTTCTTCAATATTTCATAGTCATCTAGTCATGATAGCTACAGACCAGACCATCTCAGCCTTTTATGGTATTTTATTTTAAAATATTCTATTTTTTATCCTCTTCTAATAGCTCATGTTTCCTTCTATTGTATAGGAGTATTCCTTTCAACCATGAAAAATAATTCTATTATCATAAACTCCACCGTTCTGGCTTTTGAGGCACTTTAAAAATGGTTTCCTTTTTCACAGTACTTGTTTTTTTTTAATGTTTTTTAGTCCATCAGTTAAAATCATCCTCTGTTGGTAGGTCTATGGAAAACACAAAATGAATTGATGAACTTTTGCATTCTTCCTTGATATCCCATCTAGTAGAACGTCATGTCATTGCCCAACCCTTGATTTCATCAGGATCTGCATCACGAACTAGATTGTCCACCTGGAGAATGATCACAAACTCACAGCAGAAGTTCACTATCATACATTGTTCACGTAATTGGGTCACATAATTATAAAATTTTAACCCAAACAAGAAAGTTGTATACTATTATTTGTTTACAAAACTGTATCCAAAATTTATTTTACAAATATGGGCCGAATTAAAACAAAATATATCAAAATAAAAATCCAAAATCTCGTTCTAAGCCTATATTGTGCAAACTCTAATATCCAATAGATCTTTACTTTTTTGTCCTTTAGCTGCTATTGTAATACCCCAAATTTTATAGTATTATTTATAGCAATACAATGACGATGTTTAATAACTTGGTGTTGATATGGTTGAATTGTAGTGGTAAAAGAAGTTTGTTATGATGGACAAATTGATGTTAAAGGAAGGATGAAGAATTTTGAAAAGAAATGTTTGTTAATATGAATATGAAGGATATTTGAATGATTTAGAAAATATTCAAAAGAAGAAAGGAAAAGTCTTCCCCTATGCATTTTGAAGAAAAAGAAAAGTTTTTACGAAATAAACATACAGGTTTTAAGAAGTTTTGAACGTCCGAAGAAAAAGGTATTTCAAACCACACGCTTTGAGATAAGAAATTTATGAGGCATTTTAGCTACCACCTATTCCTAAAAAACATGATAAAAAAACCACGATGAGCTTTTTAAGCTCAGTAAGAATCCTAATCTAAGGATCTAATAAACTATACAAATACCATAATTAACCATGTACTAAGCCCAACATGATTAGTCATCATATCCTGAACTTCGAACATTTAACTTTTAATTATCTCTCATGATTACACATCTCAGGATCTATGTTTTATTTTGATCTTTAGATATTTGTTAATATCTCAACCATGTGATATACTTCTTTATATAAAAAGTATTTAGTGCATATATAGAAATGCTTAGGGTTATGATTTAAATAACCATAGCCTATATTTCCAATTATTCTACTCTTTATGCACAATCTAATCTCATATGTATTTATTTACTAAATACTTCCATCACAATTTACATGTGCTATATCCTTTTAAAGCACCGCTACTTCATAGATAATTTCCTCCATATAAATTATTCTTATGTGCTATTCCCCTTTAAGCATCTTTAAACTCTATAGAGTATTTATTCTATAATTCCTTTTCTTCATTTCAATTTGATTCCCCATGTTATAAATTACATGTTCTATTTATTACCATTACTATTTAGACATTTTCAATTAATGTCTAATTCCACAAACCATCTCTCGTATTATTCTATGGTTTATTTATCTCCATTACTAGACACCTCTATTCATGTCTAATCCCAAGCTATCTAGATATTTATAAAGTATGTCCATCATAACTGTAACATCCCGTAACATTTTTTCGTATAAAAATTTTCTTTTCTTTAAAACCATTGCGTAATAAAACCAGAGTAAAAAATATACAGCAGAAGTCTAAATCATATAAAACATACAGCGGAAGTCTTTTACAATTAAATACCATAAACTCATTGTTTAACTAAACATTTAAATAAACACATTAACTTAAAACATTTATTTGAATTCATGAAATACTTAAAATCCTTTTAAAACATTTATTCCATTTTGTGAGCTATAACCACAGGTCAATGTCGCCAACAGCACAAATGTTTACACAACAACACTCCATCAGCTACGTCCATCAACAGCTTTATCCATTCATCTGCTCTTTACCTACATCAATGAGACTTAACTATGAGCCTAACACTCAGTACGTGATATAAATGTAAAACATAGAATTCACATACAATTTCTATAATATTGCATAAGGTTTTCTATTTCGTTTCTCTTTTATTGTTCAAGTCTTATATCATTATTTTATTTGCTTATATGCTAGGCATATCAAACCGGACCATATAAACATTCATTTACTGTGTATATGCCGAGTGTATAAAACCGGACCATATAAACATCTGTGCCGGGCATATCCAATCGGACCACAGTTGACTTCCATGCTGGGCGTATCAAACTAGTCCACAATCGTTTACTTGATATCTGTGCCGTGTGTATCTAATCGGTCCACAGTTATTTATTTGATATCTGTGCCAGGCATATCTAACTGGTCCACAGTTATTTACTTATCTTGATTTCTGTGCCGAGCGTATCCAATCGGTCCACAGTCATTTACGTATATTCCATTTTCATGTACTTTAGGATTCTTAGTCTTAACGTTATCATGCACATACAATCCTATCTAATGTGTTTTGTCCTATCTAAGGAATTCTTAGTCTAAGGAATACTTTAGAATTCTTAGTCTTAATTGTATCCTTAAAACGTGATTTGTCCTATCTAAGGAACTAAACTTAAACTTAATAAACATGCAAGCAAATAACATACATTTCCATACAATAACATAACTTATGCATTTAAAACAAACATCAAACAACATGAAATAATCAATAAAAATTCCCCAATAAATAACCCTAACTCCTAATAGCTCATAATCCAACATAATAAATCCAATAGCATGCACTAATTCTCTATTCATTAACCAATTTAGTAACCAAACATGCATAGTATTTTCTCAAAGACTATTAATAATAAATTAATCTATTCGAGTACCCACAATTATAGAGTGGTAACCAAAACCCAATTACTCCTTTACATGCAACGTCCAATAATAATTCTAACTTTATCCTATAACTTATCTTAATAACTAATACCACTTAATAATAACCATCTTCATGAATAACACTTTAATCTATTAATAATTTCTCCAATAATAATCTACCAATTAATAAAGCCCATACCAACCAATTTAATAATTACTTAATCTAACAATCCCAAATCCACAACTACACAATCAAGAATACATTCCTCCAGAAGTTAAACTCCCCAACTTCCTTCAAACCTTTTCTCTTTCTCTCACCTTCACAGACTCAATGGCATGAATTCCCAAAGCTCTCACAATAATAGAGCTTCACCTCACGGTCCTTTCATGGTTTCAGCTTCTCTCTCTTGGTTCCACTGGAAACTCCAGAAGCCCACAAGCAACAACACAACACTCAGACTTCACACTTTCACAATCTCATGAACACTCAAAGCCTCACAATAGAGTCACTCACTCACTAAAACCACGGTTTCTCACTCACTGGCTTTTCATTTCCCTCTCTAAATCCTTCAGAACACTCACATACATCATGCTAACCGTCTCTAAAAATCGGCAGAGTAACCCCACTATTTTTTCTCCTCCAAAACTTCACTGCCTACGTTTCTATTTATAGACGACTTCACATTGTGCTTCAATGTCCAGAAAATAGAAGGCCACTAGACACTTCATTAATTATCCAGACACGTTATCATTAATAGAGGTAACTCTTTGATGATCCAACATATATAATGTCTACTTCAGACACAATAAATCTCATCTCCTTCGATTCCCAGATGTTCTAAGCAACTCTAATGATGCACCACTTGATTTCCAGACGTTTTAGACTCTCCAGAACATTCATCATAAATGACGGCTGATCGACTTTCATGAAGGATGATCGACTGTCCCTCTAGTCAGCATTCGCTAAACATTACTTCAAATATGCGGTCGATGATGCCAGTCGATCAACCGCCCTGATCATCCGCACATTCCAAGTTTCAATTTATGTATATCTCTCCAGACTTCTCATAACATGACACCTACATCCTTAATATATATAAATATAAATTATCCCTAATCACCTATTCTTGCTTTTTCAATAACCAACCTCAACCCATATTATTTCGTTATTCGATAATGTGACAATTTATACTTACTTCTTAATAAACTATATTCCACTCTTCCAATTACATATCCTTCAATATATATACCATATACTTCACTATTTATCCAATGTGTCCTAAAATAATATAAATCATATACTTTCAATCTTATAATATCCAATTGCGTCCAAATATATTTTCTCTTAATATTCCCACTGACTATCAATCCACTGATCTTATTTAATCTAACTCCAATACCATCAGACAGTTCCTTACTTAACCTCAATCCTTCCCTTAAACTAATTATAAACATAACAGGGTATCATCATTCACTTATTCCAACTACGTTTCTCTTGACCAATATTTTCACATGTCCAATTTAGCTCATAATATCCCAAAATTATCACAAGCTACGCTTTCATCTCAACGAAGATTTGAGATATTAGAATAACTATACCTCAACCACATAATCCTATACATGAAGGACTTTCTTATTTCTAGATATTTTTAATTAATGTCTATCTTATATTATCTTGACATTATCCTGAAATATTGAGAAAATATCCTGAAATAACAGGTTCTAGATGTCAGGACCTCATTCGTGGTTGTTCTCTCCAACATATTTAAGAAGTAAAACCTAGTTTCTGGTTGTCCTTCAAGACTCCAGTCATCTGCTCATGACTACAATTTAATACCCTGGTCAGATGTCCACCCCCAAAGACCGATAGACCCCTTTCAAGGCATTTTTCCTCTTTGTTACATTTGTGGTCGCCTGCTCATTCATCTGTGGCTATCCATATTCATTCGTGGTCATCTACTCATCCGTGGATACCTATTCCTGTGTCATTTTACTCATGTTCCTGTTGACTGTCCTTTGATAATTGCATTTTATAAAGCATGACATGTTACACTTTGTGGATTTCAACCCCAAAAGGTCAGTCATCCATTCTCGTATCCATTTCCCAATTTCTTAAAATTTTTCACATCTAAATCATACCAAACCAATACTAACTCATCTTAGGATCACATTCACATTTTGTAATCCACCAAATAAATAAAAAAAAAATCTATTAAAACCATTCAACCATACTTTTCTTGTCAAATTTCATTGATAACCATGATAATGCTCTAAATCATCAATATAGGTATTTCTACCCTATCTTAACACAAAACCAAACATTATATTCCATTAATGTTCACCATTTTCTCACATTTCAAGCATACTTTCATGCTAGAACCCAACCATAATCATAATAATGATTTAATATCATCAAATAAATATTTTTCCATCATCACAACCAAAACCAAGCCATTGGTTACCATCAATACTTTCTCAATCATACAATATGTAAAAACATGCCTTAATCATCCAATATATCCATTTTATCAATTATGGATATTGTATATCCTAATTCAACAACATGAAAGTTATAAATTCCTTTAAAAAAAATAACTTTAATTATCATCCTTTTCAATAATTTAAACCCAATCCATCTAATATCATCAAGGATTATCAAATACAATTTCATGAATAAAATGAACTATGAGTTTGTTAGTTGGTCTTCAGATTTGCTAGTCAAAGGATATGTGAGACTGTTTAAGCCTTAATGGCACAGTCACTAGTAAGCAGAGGTCGGAGCCCGAGCTTCATACTGGGTACAGTAGCTAGTAAAGCTTACGGTTGGAGCCGAAGCTACGTATTCCTGAGAATTAGTCATTGTGCATGCACAATAGCTAACAGGCAGTTTAGTTAGAGACGAATCCTTTGTCACATAAACGTCTTCGGTTGGAGCCGAGACAGATCACCCAATGGTTAGTGAGGCCATTTAAGTCTTTGTGGCATAGCTGCTAGTAGGCGGAGGTTGGAGCATGAGCTGCTAGCTAAACTTTCAGTCAGAGCCAGAGTTGCTATACCAAAAGTGTCAGGGACTGTAAATGAAATGGTAAAAGATAAATGAAACACAGAAAATGGAAACGTATATGGTTTTGAAAAAAGCATAGCATGAGCATTGTACCATTTTATTCCTATCACTTACTGGGCATTAGGCTCATAACTTACTGTCTTGCGATGTAGGTATACACCTGAAAACAGATGAACAATATACAGAGCAGTTCATGAAGGATTTACACGCAGCGGATCTTGTGGCTGGCTGGGCTAAAAGAGTAAATAGTTTTGTAAATAATTAGGTAAATAGTTTACACTTAATAAATGCATTTTAAGTTTAATAATTGTTTTTATTAATGCTTCCTCTCTATATTTCAAGAAAAAGGATTCTTAATAAAATAAAGTTATTTCATTACTAAAATGTTTTAAATAAGTATATTTCTTAACACGATAAATTAGAAAATGATTTGAAGTAATGGATTTAATACTCGGTTTTAAAAGGAAAGGCTTACTCTGATATTATAAAAGAAAATTTTTAAATTTCACACTATTTTTAAAGAAAATAAAAATCAGGATGTTACAGTTGTTTCATCACGGAGCTAAGCTTGCCAACAACCCTTTTCAAATTGAATCTAACGCATTGTTAGTCGCTGAGTAATCTGTCACCAACAATCTTATCTGGTACTCAATTCTACTAGTGGTGTCGATTCTTGGTCTTCGAATCGTCAGCCACTCATGTGATGTTGTTGGGTCTTCGGATTAGCATCATTTATATTACTTCTTCTTCCTCAAAAGGTGTTGTTTGATCTTGATGTGCCCCGAGGACCGATCACCTGCTTGCAAGCCAAGAGGCACGCTTCTTTTCTAACACGCTCTTATTTTGTAGGGAACAATGATTTATTGGACTTTACGAAGGAGATCATGTATGAAGATAAAGGGGCTCCATGCCACGTCCCCACGTGGAGCCATGCAGACTCAATAGGCTAGCTCGTTTATTTCCCGGCATGAAGGAGCTACATTATATTGAAGATTTTGGAGGTCATTTGAGAATTTATTATGTTACATTTTTATCTTTTAATACTAGATGTTGTTTAGGATATCAATTTTGGATTTTTAGATTGTTCTTTAGTTTGCATTTTGGGAGGTGCTCGGTTTGCATGTAAACCGAGCCCTCATGCCCTATTTTGTATTTTCAAGGGTATTCTTGTCTTTTTTTTTTCTTTGTAAGGTCATTAGAGGGTATTTAATCCCCTCTAATGCATTTGGAAAACTGAATTTTTGAAAAAACCTAAAGGAGAGCTTTTGCTTTTGTTCTTGGAGACCCGCAGACTCACCTTCTCGGCCATCTTCCATCTACCAAATTGGTTTGTGTTTTCTTGATAGTTCTTGCACAAACCGATTCTTGCTGGTTCTTCCAGCATCTCTTCCTTGTGTGGTGGTACTTGGGGCGTGGAGGTAGAAGAGCTAGCAACCCCCATTGGAGAGAGTCATCCATTGTGTTGGCCGAACAAGTCGCCCTTCAGATTTTTGGAGGATTTGTGGACTCCTTTGGTTTGTCACTACTTTTCTATCCATCTTTTGCGAAAGGATTCCACTTTCTTGAAGTTCTTGGCTCTATTTTTGATGGTCTGGATTTGGTGTGATTTATTTCTTGATTTGGATTCATTTATCATTATTTTGAAAGGAAAGATTCTATTCTGAGAATCTATTTTTGAGCTGGACAGATTCTATTCCGTGTTTGTGATTACGTTTTGCCCTGCTTATGCTTATTAGTTGAAGCTCATATTAGGCAGAGTTATTTTTGGGATTGTTAAGTATTGTTCCTCCAAATTTGGGATTGATTTAGTGTATGCAAGTGGAGATCTCGCTGTGATAATTTTGGTCGCCATAATCTGGCCAAAAAAACCTAATCCGAGGTTAATTTTTGAAACGACGTATCTCCGAGTTTAGAACAAGTTTGAAGCTGGATTTTTTATTTGATTCTCTTTGGACTATTGATTTAAGCTCCTGCAAATTTCAGCTTCTCCATATGCCCCTAGAGTTATATCTATTTAAAGTTTGAAGGTCAGAATTTCATATAGCAGAATTTACAGATTGGGCAATCTTGCATAAATAGGGTTTGGACCCTATCATGTTTGGTCTTCAGATCGCTGTCTTGCTGTGTTGGTGTGCTGGGAGGTCCATTGAGTGACCCTCTTTTTCACTAGAATGGTGTTTTCTTTAAAAGTAAAAGCAATATGAGTTGACAACTGCGTCATCGAGGCTTGCAGAGCTTGTTCTTAATTAAACTGGTAAAAAGGTTTTGAATGATTTTACAATCCATGCACAACTCAGTAAAGAAAAATGGAATTGATCATGGTTTCCTAAAAGAAAAGTAAAACCACTTTTACATGCTTCACATTTAGTATAACTTACCTACTGAGTTAGTTACTCACCCCAAATGACCCATTCTCTTTTCAAGTAAGGACAAGAGCAGCTAGGAGCATCGTGACTGGAGGGCTTTCCTGTTGTGTTTTTCTTTTGGAGTGCTTTAGTTTTATTTCCTAGTGAGGGTTAAATTATTTGGATTGTATAATTTTATTCTGAATGGTTAGGAACCATTGCACAATGCTTTAAATTTCTATTTAATTTTTTGCACTATTATTCTTATAATTGTTATACGTACCTTGGCCCAATTATTTGGGTTTGTGCTTGAAATTATCTAAGTTTTCCATTGACAACCTAGCCTTGGGCTGAGAAGTTAGGTCCTCTTCGAGGGTTGGGTCGCTTGATCTGACATTTCTGTTAGGCCCACCTCTGGATAATGACAAGATGGACTTTCTTCTTCAGGAATAATTGAATTAATAATATGAAAAATTGGGCGTTGAACACAAAAATGTGTATATTCCTCTATTTTCGCAGTGATAAACTTTTATTTTCCTTGACACCAAAAAAGTGAATGCAAAAGTATTGTTGTAAGTACACACACATGTCTGAAAAGGAGCAAATTCATCATTATTTCCTGTAATGATAGAGGACGTATGGTGCAACGTTGTAGCCAATTGCACTTCCCCCAATGAACAACAAAAGGAGGGAGTTTCAAGTAATAATTTCTTTGCTTAGTAAAAATGACATGGTACAAGAGTCTGAAGATTATTTGGCACAAGTGGAATGCCAAAGATGTCAAAAGTAGATGATGTTTGGCAATTTCCATATGTGTTAGATGCGATAGGTGTAGATCTTGAGAAAATAATTGATTCTCCTATCATAAAAGTGAACACTTGACATCAATTAAGTATTGCTAGCATGTTGATTAGGCTACAAATGCAATGACAAATGACAATATACTTGTAAGAATGATAATTTATGATGCACTAGCAGAAAGGGATTAGAATATGACCTAAAAATATGTTGTTGAAGTGTTGAAGTATGTTGATCAACCAAAGGTGGCTGTTTTCGGACTAGCTCCAGTCCAATAGCAGGAGCATTTTTTTGTAACAGCCCATGACATAAATTCTTTTTCTTGCCATTTTTTTTCAAATATATATCACTTTATTCCTTTTGAAAATATGAACAACAAACCTCACCTTATAAAAATAAGACGGGGGAAGTCTTCAAAAAAATCTCATTTAAAATTCAAATGTAGTAAAAACCAATATAAAATAAACATAAATATTCATAAAATATTTTAACTTAAATTCAAACATTCAAAAGCATAAATAAAAAGAATTTATTTTGAAATTTTTTTCCACAAATTATATCACCCATGGGTCAACTTTGCTCCAACAACATTGTAGGCTCTCCCATGAGAATTCTTCATCAATTGCAACCTCATTTATTCACATCATCAAGTTCCTCAGTAAATTCATCTTCACCTACAACAAAAAGTTTATCGATGAGCCTAACACTCAATTGGAGATGTACATGAAACATGAATATGAGATGTAGTTTGCAAAAACCATGTCTTTTTTAGTCATTCGCTCTTCTCTTTTTCTTCCACTTAATAGTCCAGTTGTTGTGGGTAATTCAGTTTAGGGAAGAAAGTAGCACCATGAGGTCCACCTCATGTAGGACAGCCAACTCATCAACAATGAGAATTTTTTTTATTTAGTCCATCTTTCAGTCTATCTTATATTTCTTACTAAAAATATTTTTTATGATGCACAAAACATACATATGACACATAGAAACAGTCTGACATGCATGAACCTAGTACATAACAACAGTAAACATGTCCTCTATCCAAGTCTCATATATAAATAGTAAATGATCAAGCAAAGAACATATCATAGATAATGAATCAGTGGAATGAGTAAAGAAATATGGAAATATCCACCACAGATTAGGAAATATGCTTGAAAGAATTTAAGTCGCTAAAAATAGTATGTAGTGTAGCTTGCCACTCCCGCATGGATGACTTTGTGAATGAAAACCTTCTTGATGGTTGGACACCTTTTCACACACTCTTCTTCCAAAGAGTAAGAACGTGGATGCCAGTAAGAGAACTTACTCAACTCCAAGTAAGCCCAATCTTGTGATGCTACTCACACAAGGATGACTTTTGATGCAACTCACTAAAGTGTTGAAAAAGAAATCACTCCAATTTTGAAAAAAAGCAATAGCTTTTATTAACCAAACTTCAATGTCTAAAACATAAGCACTATGAAACTTTATATAGTCAATTACAAAGCATATAATAAGAAACAACATAATAGGAAACACACTAGGTATTAGATCCCGTATGACCGATTACTATACTATGAATTTAGTAACTTTCTAAAGCTATTATTTTATTAATCTTTGCTGGCTTTGGCTCCATGAAATTGATGAATTTTGGCAGCTATTTTCTAAGAATTGCCACTTGGATGGTTGCCATAACCAAGCACAATTGGCCCTCCTTGTCCACTTGCTTTAGGTCCATTAAGGAAAGTTTCGTTAACTCTATTTCCCTTGGTCTTTCTTGCCCTTCAAGCTTGTCTTCTTGGGCTTCTTCCATAGCATTAAGGGCATGCACCCTCTTTGATCTTCATGGGTTGATAGCTCTTCTATTTGGACCCTTGTTGAGTTACGTTTCATGTAAAGACTTCTATGGTCTCCAAACTTGGACACTTGGACTTTCCATAATATTTGCTCTCTGTTTCATGGGTTTTTGACATAGAAAAAAAAATTCAAATTTAACAATTTAGTCCATTATAGAAAGCTTAAGAAGTTAGCTACAATCTTCATGAAGCACTCTTTTTGATATGACATCATTTTTAAAGGCAAAATAGTCAAACACTTGTCAGAGGTAAGAAAGTGTTCATTTTTAGAAAGTCCTTTAAATATTCTATGTTTGAACTAGAGCTTCCACTTGTGCTTGACCTTGAATACCTCCATGATAATTTGGGAAGTTTGATTAATGATGGAATGGACCTGTAGTCCATCAATTAACCTACGTCTCAACATAAACAGTAAACAAACAAACATTAATTATATCTTTAATCAATAGCCCATAGGCATTACAATATAACATCATCATGAATAAAACCTAAACACATCATCAGACAATGTTCACATAAATAAACAGAAACATATCCTTGGTCAACATTCACATAAACAAAATAGAAATATATCCTTGATCAATAGCCATTAGACATCATAAACAGAACAATTATCATAATCATAATTACCCTAGCACTTTGTGATGAAGGCTAAAGGCCAAATACATGCAAGCATCACTTACCTGAAGTTCTTAATGGAGTTTGTGATATCCAACTTTTCTAACACATTTGTTTCCTTTGAAATTTAAAAAGAGAATCAAGTTAATAAAAGAAAGTGTTCTATAATTAATATGTAATACTTTGTCTAGTACTTCTTAAATGAGTTATTTACGCTTCCGCTATGTTTTGATAAATGATTTTATAACTATAGCTTTCCAATACTTATAACAATTTTCATAACGAGTATAATGAAAGGGTTTTGACAGTTTGACTTTTTGAAAGAAGTCCGATTTAATTAAGAAGGCTTTAATAAGGATTTTAGTTGTTTTATAAAAGTTTTAAATTTAATGCATTGTAAAAGGTATATATATATATATATATATATATATATATATATATAAAATCAGGTCGTCACAGCCTCTGCCTCTATCGCCTCTGTTGCCACATGCACTGGACACTAGGCCTCCACCTTCGTACATGTGGGAATTATGCCCCACATCGGCCACACATCATGTTTAGATGTCTTATGGGCAACACTATCTTACTTAGGGCCTCGTTCGCATCCCGTAGTCTTCGTTTTTGCAGCCTTCTAAGACGCCTCTTAAATGGCAGTTGGATAATTGGATCAAGATGCGTCACAAGAGGCCACTTGCTTTGTCCACTGATGGGGCGGACAAAGTGGGAGTACATCGTTATGTATGTTTCTTGGTGATAGCAATCATACACAAAGTCCTCGAGAGATCTCCTCATGAATTGAATAAACGGGATTGTATGGACACACGGGATGCCAGTCAACTCCCACCGGTAATAGTTACAAGCACACCTGTCCAAATCGACAAAGTACTTTTTGTTACCATTGCTGACCTCAAACTGGGCAGCTCCTGAAAACTAGGGGCTCCAATTTCAACCTACAAGTTGTAGTCTGGGAAGCTGGTTGTTGATTTGCAGACACAAAATGGCCGTCGAGCATGCCATCTTTTCATTTTTTTTAATGATCCTTCCCATGATGCCCTTTCGTATGATCTCGAACATACTTAGAATCAATTTTTCCAGGGTTGGGAGGATGTAGGCGTTGAAGGACTAGCTGAGGTTGTAAAGGCTTATGTCACACTTGAGGATGGAGCAGAAGACATGTTTGGCCCAACATCTCGCATATATTCCTCATAGATAGTTGTGGGCTATAGGGTCATGCAAAAAATAATTTCGCCATCTCTCTCTCAAAGTGCCTCTCTGTTGTTGCTCTAGATGCGGCCCACATTGCATCCTTGAACAACCTGCCTTTAAATTGTTTTTGAAAATTTCCATACTGGTATCTAATGCAAAACCGATGGTCCGCTTGTCTTGTCACCTCTTTGACAATTGACACTAGCCCCTGCAAAGATTCATAGTATGAGTCAAATATTGGTACACAACGCATAACTTAACATAGAAGGCAAAAGCAATCAACCACACCTTTTATCGGTGAGAATAATTGTCCACCCATTGTCGGTTGGGGTGTTTAGATCGTCGAGCAACGTTTCCAGAAACCAACTCTAAGAAGCCCTATTTTCTGTTTCAACCACTGCTACAGCAATTAGATACATTCCATTGTTCCCGTCAATAGTGATAGTAGTGAGCAGGTGGCCTAGAGTCGTTCCCTTCAAGTGGCAACCATCCAGACAAATAATCGGTCTACCACAAATCAACAGGCCTATCTTGCACGTAGCCAAACACATGTACATTCTTTTAAATGCACTCATCTCTAGGTCAACACACACCGAGCTTCCAGGATTAGACCTCCAAATCTCCTTGGCATTGGACCATATGAGTTTGTATTGCTCATTGCCATCCCCTTTGTTAATTTTTTTGGCCGTATTTCTTGCCTTTCTAGCAAGACTGGGTGTGATGTTGACATTAAAGTCCTTCCTGACTATCTCAATTATAGAAGAAAGGTCCTAATCAACCTGACTTTTAAATCTTTTCAAGTAATGTGCTGCCACCTATTTGGCAGAGGCATGGCGGCTTTCCATCTTTCTCGAGCAAATGTGAACATCGTTGTAGCACTTTATTTGAAAGGTCATTTCATCTTGCATTTTTGAGGCGTGCATCCACCACGTGCATCCTTCCTGGCAGGCAGCCCTCAACTAATGAGCGTCATTGTGGGTTGAATATTATCCTATACCCATTCTTTAACGGAGGATTGACAATTTCTTCTCTAATTTTATTCAGTGAACTATACTTCTTGCTAAGACCCATGTCAATGAATGTGCATTCTGCTTGTGGTAGGCGTATAGGCCTACTCTCGGCCATGTCTATGTCTTCATCACTACTGGATTCCCATAATGAATGGAGCTCCTCCTCGTCTAGCATTGCCGAGATGGAATGCAACACTATAACAGCTTTGTCTCCAATTGCACGTACCTCATTAGCAGAAAATGTGGACGTCGGCCCCACTTCAACGTGACAGTTAATAACAAAATTCCTCAACACTCTAATATGCCATTTGGTGTTCAACAAATGCTTCAACTTTGCCAAAATACGGTTCACTTTAGTCTTATAAATCTCTAGGGTTCGCTAGTCGCTAACAAAATCTCTGAGAAAATTGCGAAGAGTGTACCATGAATTTGTACAAGGCAGATGAGGCACGATGAATCGCTGTGGATCAGTATTAAACTGTTGTAGTTTATAGTAAACTCGCGGCGGCTTAGCATTAAACAACCATGGTTTATTGTCAACCCATGGCGGGTCATTTTTGATCCGCAGTGGGCAATCAATATTATAAGTTAATTTTTTCAAAAACGTTGAGCTGCAGCAAATTAGTAGACGTGTCGCCACAGCTCGAAATTAAAGTGTTTAACGGCAAACGTTACACCGATGTTAGCGGAGAATTTTTTCCATAGTTCAATGGTTAATTTGTTAGTAAAAAAATTTTAGTGGTTGACTTATCATTGACTACAAAGTACGATGGTTGGTTTGTCATTTTTCCTAGTTTAAAACTTCTCTAAATAATTAGTTGATAAAAAAAATTCTTTGAAAATAAAATAAAAAAATTAATTAATTTCCTATAAAGTAGTATTAGAAAATGAGGACGGGAGCAAGAGCGAATGTGTGAAACAATGTCAAAAGGAATGAAGTCGACAGTGGCCAAGAAAATGTTGCTAGCCAAGAGGATCAGAATGGAAGAGATGAAACCATCAGCCGATTCATAGCTATAGTGGAGCGGCTTATAGAGAGGGACAACAGAAACAGGAATCGTCTTGCTGTGATAGTTCCGGAAGCCAATTAGGAAAAGTTCCAATGACTCAATCCTCCCAGCTTTGATGGCAATAATTCTGACATCATGGGAGTCAAAGATTGGATTTGGTCCCTTGAAGATATGTTCAAATACTCAAGGATACAAGAGGCTGAGAAAGTGATATGTGCTGCTTATTTGCTAGTCCAAGATGCATATTTTGGTGGGATTCAGTCAAGGCAACCTAGGATGTCTGAATTCTTTCCTAGGAGAATTTCAAGGAGCTGTTCTATGAAAAATATTTCAATTATACAACCCAGACTCAGAAATTAGTGAACGAGGACAATATCAGAATATCTTAAGAGATTTGAAGCGTTATCTAGATTCACTCCACATTTATTAGCCAGCAATGAGCACAAAGTCTATCACTTCATTCAAGGGCTTAAGATGGAGATCATGAGGGGATTTAGAATATCTGACACATACACGATGTGTAGGATGTGAATTTAATGGTGCCAAAGCAACGAGAAATAAACTAGAGGCTTTGGAGGAACAACCAGGACCAGTAGCAACGGGGTATACCGTCTGTGAACCCAGGAATGAAAAGACCGTTAGGAAATGATGTGTAACAAGGAAGAGAGAAGCGTCCTATGGTTGAAACAACTGCTACTCCACCCAACTAATGCCCAAAGTGTAAGAAGAATCATTTTGGGGAGGGCAAAGTAGGCTCAAGACTTTGCTATAGTTGTGGAAAGTAGGGGCGTATTGTTAAGTTCTATCCAGCTTTGGTGAGAGGATGCAAAGGGGTGGCTTCACAAGTATGCACTCTATATGGGAACAACAAAGAGTAGGATCTACCTGCGGTTGCATCAGGTACACATGATGTTATGAAGTAATCATGTGTTTTTATATGATATTAGAATACTCCTTCATAGCATTAAAAATTTTTGCATTAAGAGTAAATAAAATTTCTTGTCATACCAGGTACTATTCACATTAATAATATTGCTGCATGTCTTATTTGATTCTAGATCTACTCACTTGTTCATTTTGACTGAATTTTGCACAAAAGTGAATGATCTCTCTAGTCTTATGAAGAGTGAGCATAGAGTGTAGTTAGCTTCTAGGGATTATTTGACCGCCAATGGCATTCTAAAAGCATATGCAGTTAAAATAAATGACCGCACATGCCATGCCAATTTGATTGATATGGATAGGAAGGGATATGACATTTTTTGGGCATGGACTGGTTGTCCCATCACCATGCGGTTATCAATTGTAGGAGAAGAGAAGTCCACTTTTGCTCGCTTGGTGGCAAACAACACATTTTCCAAGGAGTTAAGGAAAGGGGCAAGCTAGCAATTTTCTACACTTAAGGCAGATCAATTATTGAAAAGTGGATGCGAAGGGTTTTTGGTGAACATGATGGACACTACGATGACATCGAGAGCAAAGTTAGAAGAAGTTACGGTGGTCTGAGACTTTCTGGTGGTCTTCCTAGATGATCTCCCTGGGTTACCACCTAACAGGGAAATAGAATTTGTAATCAATTCACATCCTGGCATGGAACCCATCTAAAAGAATCAATACATGATGTAGCCTACTGAGTCGCGCAAGTTAAAAATCCAGCTGGAAGAGTTCATCAACAAAGGGTTTATCCGTCCAAGCTTCTCACCTTGAGGAGCGCCAATCTTGTTTGTAAAAAAAAAAGGATGGATCACTATGGATGTTTATAGATTATCGAGAGCTAAACAAAGTGACGATTAAGAACAAATACCCTTTGCCTCAGATTGATGATTTATTTAACCAACTGCACGACGCGTGCGTATTTTTGAAGATTGATCTTAAATCGGGATATTATCAGTTGAAAGTTAAGCTGCATGATATTCCTAATATGAAATTTTGAATGAGGTATGGGCATTGTGAATTTCTTGTGATGTCATTTGAATTGACCAATGCTCCAATAACTTTCATGGACTTGATGATCTGAATTTTTAGAGATTATCTAGACAAGTTTATTATCATTTTCATTGATGACATTCTGATCTATTCTCAGTCAAAGGAGGAACAACGTGAGCATCTAAAGACTACTTTGTCTATTTTGGAGCGTCACCAATTATACGCGAATTTCTCAAAGTGTGAGTTTTGGTTAAATGAAGTCAGCTTCCATGACCATGTGTTTTCTAAGGATGGCATTGCAATTGACCCAACAAAAATTTAGGCGATTGTTGATTGGGCACAACCAAAGAGTGTGGGTGATGTAAGAAGTTTCCTCGGACTCATGGGGTACTACTGAAAATTCATAAGTGGATTTAAAAAAATTGCTCTGCCTCTTACTAGTATAACAAAGAAGAATATACGATTCTGGTGGTCAAGTGAATGTGAAAAGAGCTTTCAGGAGTTGAAACATAGGTTGACTTTAGCACCTGTCTTGTCCCTACCAAAAGAAGAAGACAATTTCTGTTTTTACTGTGATGCATCCAAGAGTGGATTGGGGTGGTACTAATGCAGAATAGAAAGGTGATTGTGTATGCTTCGAGATAACTCAAACCGCACAAGGCTAACTATCCCACTCATGACCTGGAACTTGCCATTGTGGTACTTACAGTCAAGATATGGAGGCATTATTTGTATGGACAACGATGTGAGATTTACACGAACAACAAGAGCTGAAAGTATATTTTTATGCAGAAGGAGCTGAATATGACAATAGTGATGGTTAGAATTTGTAAAATACTACAACTGTGAAATCAAATACCATCTCAAAAAAGCCAATGTGGTACCCAATGCCCTAAGTAGAAAGGTTTCCCTCATGAGTATAATGTGCGAAGAAATGCTCATAGGACTTCAGAAGGAAATTCAAGAGCTTGATGTGCTAATGGTCCCTATGCAGCTGATGACCCTTTTGTGAACACTGACCTTAAAGCCTTCCATATTTGAAAGGATTCAAAAACTCAACAGAAAGATGGCCAATGCGAAGATTTCAAGTTGAATCCAATTTTGGAGGAGTTTTGGGACTATTCTATATATGCTAATGGAATTGTAAAGTTTAAGAACATATGGTATGTGCCTGATGACTCATAATTGCAGTTGGCGATCTTAAGAAATGCCCATTCTTTGAGCTTTTGCATCCACCCTGGGTGCAACAAGATGTACAAGGACTTCAAGGTGCTTTATTATTGGCATGTGATGAAGTTTGATATTGCTCAGTATGTAGCATTGTGCAAAGTATGTCAACAAGTAAAGGCAGAACACCAAAGGCTGGGTGGCATGCTTCAACCGATGCTGATACCAAAGTGGACATGGGAGCACATCAGCATGGATTTTGTTACTTGATTACCCAAGACTGCGAGAGGGCATGAGGCGATCTAGGTGATTGTTGACAGGTTAACCAAGGTTGCCCATTTCTTACCAGTAAAGATGACGTACAAGATGAATCAGTTTGTAGATATGTATATTAAGGAGATCGTACGATTGCATGGAGTTCCGATCTCAATTGTATCTGATCAAGATCTGTGGTTGACTTCCACATTATTGAAGAGTTTAAATAAGGGTATGAGCACAAAATTAAAATTTAGCACCTCATTTCATCCACAGATCGATGGCCAGAGCAAACATACAATTCAGATCCTAGAAGATATGTTGTGCACTTGCGTGTTCGAATTTCAAATTGGATGGGGAAAGATGCTACCCTTAGTGGAGTTTGCCTACAAAAATAGCTTCTAAGCAACGATCAGAATGACACCTTATGAGGCATTATATGGTAGAAAGTGCAGATGCCAATTACATTAGAGCAAGGTAGGAGAAGTTGAGTTTTATGGCCCATGTATGATATAGCAAACCACCCAATTAGTTGCAATTATCCGTCAAAGAATGATGGCCGCTCAAAGTCACCAAAAATGTTACATCGATCACCACCAACGGGACTTGGAGTTCAACGAATTGAACTTGGTCTTTTTTAAAATATCACCTTTCAAGGGAGTCATGAGATTTGGAAAGGAAGGAAAACAGAGCCCGAGATATATTGGTCCCTTTAAAATCACGAAAAGAATCGGGAAGGTGGCGTATCAGTTACAATTGCCAGTTTCCATGTAGGGTGTAGATAATGTATTTCACGTATCTATGCTAAAGAAATGCCTTGGGGATTCAATTCAAATGGTACCCTCTGCTGATATGGAAGTTCAATCGAACTTAAGCTATGAAGAAAGACCTATCCAAATTCTAGACTCAAGAATTAAAAAACTTCAACACAAGCAGATCCCACTAGTCAAGGTTCGATGGCAAAACCATTCAGTAGAACAATCTATGTGGGAAAGAAGAGAGGACATGGAGACCAAGTATCCTGAATTATTTCATTAGCTAAATTTTGAGAACAAATATTTGTTAAAGAGGGGAGAATGTAATAGGCGGATAAATTCCTCTATGTATAATGTAAAGGATTTTACAGAAAATATGTTTTGATAAAAGAAAATACATTTCGTAATAGTGTATGGTATACTTGATATAATGCGATGAAAATGGGTACGAAAATTTAGATAGAAGTATTGTTGGATTAATTAAAGAATAAAATTAAGATGGAAGTATTGTTTGATTTATTAAGGTATGAAATTAAATTAGAAGTAGTGTAAATTAAAGTAGTTAAATTAAAAGAGTAATTGAAGATAGAAGAGCAATGTTCGGGAAAGAATAATTGAAGTAGTATTAAATTAAGATAACGAATGATTGGGGAGAGAGAAGAGTAGTTTTGTTGGAGACTTGGCCATGTGGGAGAGGTTGAGCAGAATGAAAAGATGATCTTTCATGTGGGCGAGATCAAGCAATGCTTGACTTGGAAAATGAAAAGTTGAAATGTCACATTAGAGAGGTCAAGCAAATACAGATTTTGAAATTCACGGCCTTGATCGTCTGCTCCCGAGCAATTTTTCAAAAAAACAGCTTTCTAATATTCCTGCAACGGCTGTCTTCTACTTCACTGATGATTTCTCAAAATGACAAAGTGTTGGGCCACCTCAACCTAGATTCCCACAAGCATCTCTAGGTTGTTTCTCCACTTACTCCTCTGCTTATAAAAACAAAGGCAAAGAAGTGCTTGCGTTGTTTTTATTATAGAGAGAAAGTGAAGCTGAGGGAGAGAGAATGAAAGAAAGGGAGAGAGATTGTTTTCTTTAGAGAGCTGAGTGTGAGAGAGAGAGATGAAGGAAGTTGTTGCTTTGGATTTCCTGGAGTGTGCTACTACTCTATGTGGTGCTGTGGGTTGAAGAAGAAGCTCAATTGCGAAATGGTATTTTCGGCAAAGATGAGGAATGAAATGATGTTTGGCTAGTGGAGGCCTACATCACAAGACTTTATTGTTTGTTTGAATACTTCCTAGGCTACTCATTGTGAAATGTTAATGTGTTGCAATTAAATGTTTCGGTTCTGTCATTTATAATCTGATGGAGAAGTAGGAAAATGCTCTATGATTTTCTATTGACCGTGAGGTGTTGGATAATGAAGAACATGTGAAGTTGATTATGTCAAATAATTCACTTAATAATTTCCTGTTAAAATTTAAATTGTTCTATACTCTGCTGAAAGTAAATAGGTGAAAGAGAATTTTACTCGAATTCTGTTGTTCTTGGATTACTGCTTTGGAATATGGCTTTATGGATTACTCTTTAGCCTGTTAGTGTTGACTGTTCTCTGGTTTGATGAATTGCTCTCTGTTAATAAATATACAGTTTATTTTGATATAATAGTCCTCTTATTTCTATTTATAAACCATTGATAAAATGTTATATGATAGAAATAAGTTGATTTTGCTTAAGCCATGAATTGTTACTTCGATGTTGTAATGTTATGCCTAATATGTATACTCTGTTAATTGTTGTGAACTGAATATTGTATGACATACATGCATCATGATTAGGATTTATGAAAATGTTGACATATGCATGACATGTTAATGAAATGACTGGAATAAATGTAAATAGGCCCAATTGGGAGAGTAGGTGACAGTCCTTGGTGGTGACACCCCTGATGGATGCAACTCATCCCACGTAGGGAGGGAGTGACGGTTAAGCCACAAGGAGAAGATGATGTATCCTTTCTTCTGTACTAGAAATCCCCAACGCTTGGACTGAGGAGATTAGTGACGGTCATAGGTGGTGACACCCCTAATGGATGCAACTCCTCCTAGGTAGGGATGGAGTGACAGCTAAGCCATATGAACCAAATGATGTATTCTTTCTCTGATAAACAAAACGTGAAAAGACAGAAAAGACAGAAAAGATAGGTTCTTTTTTTAGACAGACTGCATAAGGAACTCTCCGAATACATGGTAACCTAGCCCCCTTTAAGAGCTCCACTTTAAGTCCCCGTATGAAATGATGGACCTTATGCTCATTTTTGGCTACAAGATGTGGAGCGAACCTTGACAGTGCTTCAAATTTTTGGATGTACTCAGATATTGTATCAGTCTGGCATAGTCTTTCGAACTCCTCCCATTTTTGAATTTGACCGTGCAGTTAAAATATTTTTCGTAAAACAGTTATAAGAAATTCTCCTAGGTAAGGTTGTGGATGTCATGTGTTACTTTGACTGAATCCCACCAAAAGCGGATGTCTTGAACCAATAAATATGTCATGCAAGTCACTTTCTTGTTTTCCCGTACCCTCGAATATTCAAACATGTCTTCTAAGGACCGAATCCACTCTTCAACCCCCCGTAACATCATAAATATTGCCGTCAAAATTAGGAGGCTTGAGCCTTCTGAATTTCTCCTAGTCTGCTTCCTCAGGGACTATCATTGCACAATGATTACCATTTCCATTATCCCTTACAATAAGCTATTCAACAATAGAGGTCAAATGGTTAGTAGTGTCATCCCTTTCGTCCAGATTTCTTACATTCTCATGGCCAACAGTATTTTCCTAATCAACGACTACTTTGGTCCTTTTATCATTAATTCATATATTGGCTCTCGCTCTCCTTGCCATTCTATAGTCTTCTACATTTTCACATTAGGAGATAATAAGTTTAAAGGAAATAAATTAAAATTTTTAAAGGAAAACTAAACTTATAGTAGGAGGAGTATTTCCTGCTGAGTCTTGTGTTACCAACAGTCTATAGAACCACGTTCGACCTGGTTATGCTCTGATACCAACTGTAACGACCCTTTTTATTTCTTTATATTTTCAGTCATAAAAATTTTTCTTTTTAAAACGTGTACAATTAAGCTTTATCAGAGTAAATCAACGGAATAATTTGAAAACATTATTTAACATATATGAAGAAAATTGAATTGAATAGATATCAGAGTATTTATAAGCAAATAACTCAATCAAAGGTTTGATACTTATAACACAACAGTCCATAGATTCAAACAACAGTCCAGTTTGCAAAACATTTACTGACAATAAAAACATAATTAATCATAAAAACCACCAATGTTTTTCTCGAGCCATAACCCATCAAGTCGAGCCTGGTTGATAACCCAAGAGCTCTGCAAGCAATGCCTCCTCCTCTACATCAACATCATCAACATTATCACAATCATTTGCATCACAGGACAAAATAATGAGCCTAACACTCAGCAAGAAATAAGATGAAATGCAATGCTTATGCTCATGCTTATGCAGTCGTTCTCCAGAAAAGAACCAATCTTTTCTGTCTTTTCATTTTCTTTACGTTTCATTACCAGGGAAAGGATACATATGTTCCTATGGCTAACCGACTCCATCCCTACATGGGTGAAGGTTTCCATCAGGGTTGTCGCCACTATCGTCACCTAGTCTTTGTCTTTTCTAACATTTAGGGACTAAGAGCAGGGATACATCTATTGGTCTTGTGGCTTAACCGACTCCAACCTCTACATGAGTGAAGATTTCCATCAGGGGTGTCACCACCAAGCACTGTCACCCTCTCACGACCATTTACATTTATTCGTTCATTTCATTTATCATGACGTGCATATATCACGTTTTCATAAGTTCTATCATGATGCGTCTATGTCATGTCATATCATCCCACAAGAGTATATAGTATATATCAAAGAAATTGTGAAACAGTGATATAACAATCATGCTTAAGCTAAAACAATTCATATCTATAGTCTAACATTTTATGAATAATATATAAAGCACCATTAAGAGAACCATCAATTTAAACTAAGCATTTGCCAGCAGAAAATAATTAACAATTCAACAGGGCACTTATACACTAACCACTAACCAATAGTTTATATGCTATCTAATCAAGGAAATTTAGGAAAAATAATACCTATTGATTATCAAGGAGTACCTCCTATTTTGAGTTCACAGGGAGCAATTTACATTGTAACTTTAGGTAACAATTTAGGCTTTAGTTAATTAACATAGTCTTCATATATTGACCAACATCTCTTGGCTAGCAAGAAATCACAGTACAATATTCATCTATGCATGACAGTTTCTCAACCCAATCCAAAAAAAGTAGAACCAATTCATTTATTATCTAAAGCCTCACTACAAACAGTAAAGTACACAACAATAACTAATAGGAGGCATTAATCCAAAACAGCATAATAACATTTTAATCTAATTCTCTTTTGTCCATTTTCTCACTGTTAACAACCATTCATAGGTCACCTTTCCATTTCTCATAAGGTTATATTCAACAGAATTTAAAACCAATAATAGCACAATACTTCACAAAGAGACAGCAAGGGAAAATACTTCATACAAGAATCCATGTTAGCTCTTAAGCAAATAAATGACAGTAACTATCTTCCCAACAGAGAATGATGGTGGCCATTGACAGCCTTTAATTTCTTTTGTTAGCAGCATGTTAACGATTGGCAGCAAATAACCAAGCTAGAAATCAACTTAGCAGCGTATTGACGATTAGCAGTAAACAACTGAAGCAGGAACCAACACTAAACACAGTAAAAAATTAACAACAACAAGTCCCGTGATGCAGGGCCTCCACTAGCCAACTTTGCATCCACATTTCTTACCACAAGATTTTTCCTTCCAAACTTTGGCAGTCCACGGCAACAACTACACACACCTTCTTTCATGTTCACAAGAAGAAGAGCAACATTATGCTTCACACTTACTCGCTCACAACACTCAGAAATTGCAAAAATTCCTCCTCCAATCCATCCCCTGCCCTCAACTTATAGATGGAGAGAGAGAGAGAGAGAGAGAGAGAGAGAGAGAGAGAGAGAGAGAGAGAGAGAGAGAGAGACCCACGCTGGATGTCAGAGCTGAAGGAACAATCACCCAATTCAAAGGAGGGTGGTCCAATGCTCAATCACCACGTGGATGATTTGATCGCTCTGGGATAGCTGATGTAATCTCCTCAGGAGAGGAGGGAAAATTATCAGGGAAAAATATAAAAGAGTGGGTGACTGAAGCATAATTTTCGTTTAAAATAAACTTTTCAGTTGAGTAAGCCGACTGAATCCTCGACCACACCATCGACCAATTCCTTAATTTTTGCCTCTATTTTGTGTTTCAGTTGGATCTTACAACCGCATCCCGACCGATGACTCAACCGTACAATCGATGAATTTGACAGATTCAAAATCTGTTGTTTTTCGGTCGCACATCACATCTACCCCTCGATCGCGTTGCATAAAAAACTACAAAATGTAGTCTGAAATGCATTTCAGTCAAATTCTCTAACACCAACTTCGACCGCGATATGACCAAAAATGCAAAGAGTAACCTATAATGCATTTTCGGTCGAGATATTTGACCGCAACTTCGACCTCAACGACAGAAAATGCAAAATACACAATTCAACTTCTCATAAATGCTCATTTTTCTACCAATGGCTTGGGCGTGGATGGACGCTCCTTGGTCTCATAATGACAATGTCCTTTGTTTTATCAAAGGCGTTGCCCACCTCGAATGCTTACGCTTCTAGGGTGTTCACTGTTCTTTGCATATTTTTTTATTAAAACAATGACATTTTCCTTGGGTCAATAGGCGCATTCCTTTCTACAAGTGCCTATGTTTCTACGATATGTACCGTTTCCACAAGTCCATAATCTAACTGACAAGGTTTCATTGATTTACAAATGAGTTCCATTCTGCAGACACCTACGCTCCTGTGACACTCACTGTTCTCTGTGGATCCTTGACCCAAACAACGACATTTCCTTTGTTTTGCAGGTGCATTTCTTTCCTCTGATACCTATGCTTTTGCGACACTCATTGTTCTCTGTGGATCCTTGACCCAAACAACGATGTTTCCTTTATTTCGTAGCTCCATTCCTTTTCACTGATGCCAATGCTCTTGTGACACTCACTGTTTTCTACAAGTCCTTGACCTAAATGATATAGTTTCCTTTGTTTCATGGTTGCATTCCTTTCCGTAGGCATCTACGCATCCAAAACTCATGTTTTTCTTTGTAGATTATTTTTCCAAAACGATGATATTTCACGCTTCACTATTTGCGATGGAAGCATTCACTTATGTGGATCCTACAACCTCGAATATTTTATCCAAACTAGAGAAGTTCACACATTCCACTATTTTCCATGGATGCATTTCCCTTCCATAGATGCTAATTTTCCACGTATTTTGAACCAAAATGATTATGTTTGTGTTTACTTACTTTTACACAACAGAATCTTTTCTTTCCACAGAAGCATCTTCTCTTTCTACCCTTCTCATCCAATGCTTGATCTTTCATATGTGCTTTCCATAAAATGATTAGTATTTTATCTGCTCTTTTACTATCTTCCGTGGACACATTCCTTTATGCAGTCTTCATCGGATGGTTAGTGCTTTGTTGGCCCTTCCCAACTGATGGCCATTGATTCATCCGCTCCGTTCATCTTTTTTACGCCCATTTCCAAATCTAAACGATGAAGTTTCATTCATTTCACTTATCAAGTTATTTTCCTTGGACTAGTCGACTGCCATCCAAGTTCGGTCACTGCAAAACGATTTGAGAGCTTTTAGCATTGATTTTTCTTCTGGTTGCCGAAAGCCCTCCAAGTTTGGTCAATCGTAAAATGACCCAAGAGGTTTTAACTTCAATTATATATAAATTTGCTCTACCACCCCCCCTTTCTGGTCAGTCGCTCAACAAATCAAAAGTATAAATAAATCATTATTTCACATCTTCTCCAAGTATTATGAAACTTTCAATATTCTACATTTTGACAATTATATATTATCAATTACTCACTCAGTACGTTTGATAATGAAAAAACCACAACTGAAACATAAGAGTGTCTTAATGTGATAATGAAAAAACCACAACTTAAACGTAAAAGTGTCTTAACATGTCAAGCTAGAAATTGATAAAATTTTTTAGTGTTACATTCATCGTGTTTTAATTAATTTTTGTCCTGAAAATTTGCCTCATAAAATAGTTCTGAATACTTTACTTCCATCTCCTATTGACTTTCCCAAGTCACTTCCTCCAAAGAGTGATTTTGCCATAACACTTTCCCCAGCATAATTCGTTTATGTCGAAGATCTTGACTTTAAAATCTAAAATCTATATTGACTTTTCCTCATAAATCAACGTTGGCCAAATTCTAATATCATCTTACACCATTACTTGAGAGGAATCATGGACACACTTAACATTGGCACATGAAAAACATTGTGAACTTCCACAATAGTGAAAGGTCCAATATACCTTTAACTGAGCTTTCTTTTTTTACCATACCTCATAATTCCTTTGAAAGACAAAATTTTCAAGAACACCATATCGTCTGTCACGAAATCCAACTCTCTTCGTCTACAATCTACATAACTCTTCTAACAGCTTTGGGCAGTTAGCATTCTCTATTTAATAAGAGCCATCATATTTGTTGTTTGTTGTATATTTCAGAGTCAAGTAGTTTATCTTCACTTACTATAACAACCTATTTTCCTTTACTTAAAACATTGAAATTTGAAACACTATTTCTTTGTAAAACTCATAGCCGAACACTTTTCTTAATAAAAACAAAACATTTGAGAATAACCACAATGAATTACCATACATAAAATTTTCTTACTTTAAATCTTGAAAGCATTTTTTTACAAAACATGTCATAAATTAAAAACAATATACATTCTCTTTTTCCTTTATCCTTTAGCCCAACTAGCGCAATTTCTCACCGCATAAACCCTCCATCAACTGCATATTTCCTTCATTCTCTATCATGCCTACCTACATCACAAGACTTGAACTATGAGTCTAATGCTCTGTAAGAGATAGAAATATGTTATGCTCATGCTGTGAAACTTTATAAAACAAATGCAGATTCTGTTTCATGTCTTTCTTTTACCTTTACCTTTAACTTTACTTTTACTTACTCATCCAAGCATTGGAGATATCACTGTATAAGGGATAGTGCACCTATTGATCGACATAGGGTAGCTGTCTCAAGAACCCATATCTCACAACATCTATTTATGTTTATTTGTATTTATTTCCATTTTCCTTTTGTTGCACTTACCCATAGAGACGCTAGAGGTATCACCGTACAAGGGAGATGGACACCTATTTGTAACGACCTAGTTTTTAAAATACGTGAAATTTAAAAATTTTATAAAATAACTAAAAGCTTTATTAAAACCTTTTTAATTAAATCATAGTTGTTCCCTAAAAGTCGGACCGTGAAAAACCCTTTCCTTAGACTCGTTATGAAAATCGTTCTAAACAGTGGAAAACCATAGTTATAAAATCTTTTCTCAAAACATAACGGAAGCGTAAGAAATTCATTTAAGGAATACTAAACAAATAATTACTTGTTAATTACAAATTACTTTTCTCTTTTACTTTCCTTAGCCTAACCAGCCACAAGTCCTGCTCGTGCAAATCCTTCATCAACTGCTCCTTAATCTGTTCATCATTTTCTCATGCGTGTACTTACACCATTAGCAATTGTGAGCTCGAGGCCCAATAAGAAATGAGGTATGCAGTATGATCATGCCTCTCCTTAATTCTTTTGGAATGGGTACCGCCCCAAACCAATCTTTTCTTTACATTTCATTCTTTCATTCATAACTCGTACATCGAGCAGGAGATTAGAGGAACCCATGTGTGATGGTATAGTTTGATCGGCTTCTACCTCCTGTGTGTAACTAGTCTCGTTCTCGACAAGGTAGGGGTGTAGCCTAGCTACCAGACTAGATCTGAACTACCCATCCGCCTAGACCCAACAACAAACGAAGAACATTGAAAAGGATCATTGTACGAATCAAGAAAATGTTGAAAGTAACTTGACACCAGCCAAACCTGTCGACTAGGCCAGAGTTATCAAAAGAGCAGCTTGACCCTAACAAAACTGGTTGGTCAAAAAAAAGCTATCAAAGCTTGATCTTTCAAGATGGATGCTTGAGGAGACTAAGTTCTTCGTAAAGAAGATAAAGAGAAGAATACTCACAAAACCTACAAAGTGTATTCAAAATTCAATGTTTTACAAATGGTGCCTCTAGGTCCTTTTATAGGACATCCTTAACTATGAAAATTTAGGTTAAAACAATTTAGAAGGTCACATTACGGTTTTTTGGTGAAGTGGCTACGGCAGCCGTGCAGTGGGCTCGTTGGCCAGGGCTAGAGCACGTGTTCGACTGGGTTGGGCCGCACACGGTGGACGGATCAGGCGGGCATTGTCAGGTGCTGGTACTGGGTTGGATGCGGCACTGTCGGGAGGGTAGGTGCGGCACTGATGGGGCGTGGGATTCATGGGTGCACATTCTAATAGGGCGTGCTAATAGGGCGCTGACTGAGCATGCTGACGAAGTGCTGTGTGGATGGGGCACACCCTGACTGTGCTATGCGTACGCTCGCTGGGCAATGCACGTGCTGGCGATCTGGGTGCCTGCGCTGCGCACTGCTGTGTGGGCTATCCCAGTCTTTCTTCTAATTTAGCATTATTTGCTTGCTTCCCATGCTTCTTTGCTCCTCCATTTCTTTTTCTTCAATACTTAGCATCATCATTGTCCTTGGCTCTTGGATTGTAGACTCCTTCTCTAGGATTTCTTCTATTAAAAGTTGAAGTCTTTCGTTAATCTTCCTTGTCCTTGCTATAGTCATTGGGCCTTTGATGCCTTTTAATGGATCTTAGTCTTTGTATGCCCCTTGGATCACATCACCATGTCATTCAAGGGCTAATGTAGGACTCTTAGCCACATTTTAGTCATAGGAAAGTCATCTACTAAAGGATGAAAGATTCAAAATTTGGAGAGGTTGTCATATGATACGACCACTGTAGAATTGGGACTTTTATTGGTAAACCAAAAGAGACATTTCCCAAATAAAAGAACTTAATTATAAAATACTTAAGGATGAATATTGATATGACAATCATGGAAAAATAATGACCCTTGAACTTAAAGGTATCATTGTGAATCTTTTATAGAAATATGTCAAGTGTGTTTCTTAAATTTTATGCTAAGTTATGCAAATCAAGGGTAGATGACTTAGTCTGTTAAAAAATAATAATAATAAATTATTATTACAATAATAACTAAGGGTGGATTAGAAATTGAAGTTTATGGAGGAATAGTAATCCCTACTTCAAAGGTTGTCCAAAGTGAAAATTTTACAGAAGTAGGTCTAGAGAATTCTAAAACTATTGGATGAGCTATTAGGATGCAAGGAATTCTTAAGACATTAAAGAAGAAAACAAATTTGGTAATATCAACGTTCAGGTATCAAAGTAGGGATTTGTCGAACGTATAAAGCTTGGTAAGGGAGTTATGTTGTATAAGATGTTAGGGGTATCTCTAGACGTGATTGGCTGTTGTTTCTCTTTTACGCAACAGGTCACGATTGTTAGGTAAGTTACCCTTTCAAGTTTGAAATATTAATGAGACGATGCCAGTCATGAATTACCATGGGATATAATAAGGAGTAGTAGGGGAGAACTTAAAAGGTGAAGACTAGTATCATGGATGAAAGGTATAACCTGGAGAGTTGAGAATCGATAGTGAGTGTTCAGAAATTTATAAGTGTTCTAGCTTAGATTCTAACATGATATTAGGAGCTCGTAGATAAGAAGCATAAGTAAATAATTAAATCACAACAATTTGGGCGAAACTTTCTTTGCGTTAAGGGATGATCACAAATTTACTCGACGAGCTTGAAACGAAAATATAATACAAGGAAAGAAAAAGAATAATGAGTACTTCACTTGCATTAGTCAACCCTTCGAGGAAACAAATGTTTGACTAAGGAGACAATTCTTTGGATGATGAACTATATGGATGAACAAAATAGTAGTCTAAGTTGGATAAATAGAAATTCCAAAGGTTGTAAATTCAAACGTAAGGACTAATTGTGGTTTGCTTCCGATGTTAGACTAGAAAGCATATGCAAAGGATAAAAAAAGAGGAGATGATATAACCTACCCTAAGGACCGATTTGTCATCATGCAATGCGTTTATCTAGTGTAAGGGATATTTGGTGGTGCATTCACCTAGACTCTAGAATGTGAAGTGCTATAGTATATGTTTAGTGCAAGTGGGCGAGGATTTGGTTGAGTGAGTCTACCAGGTTTAAGTGGGATGTCACAACCTTGGCCGACGTTAATAAACAGATAAGAGGAGTTCCATGTCATGGAGAAGCAACAAGTAAGGATGAGACATGATTTTACAAGATCAATGAAGTTAGAACTAATCATTGGGGCACTATCTGTTGTTAGTGCCAAAGGTATAAAATGAAATCCGTTCGATGGATTTGTAACAGGAAAGTGTTTGGGGATCATAGGAGGGAATTTTTGTCACGTAACCTAGGATTAATCGACTTACCCTAAGGACGAGGGAGTTGTGTCAAGAGCTTTACTTTGATTAGAACTAACATATTGAGGTGTTAAGTAGGATTGTTTTGATAATGTTGTTGAATATGCCCGCTACACGGAAGAGTTAAGCATATTCATTAGCAACCTCAATGTTTTTGGTATCGGAGTGATCGTTTTATCTAAGGTCTTAAAGTGAGAAGACCGGCAAGACAAGGAATCATGAACACAAGAATTTTGATTGAGTCGGTGATGCAAAGGACTTAAGCAAGGATGAAAGGAGAATTGATACTTATACAACAAGGAAAAGAAAGATTGGAAATGTTTTGGAGGTTGTTAGGGGTCATCTTATGTGTGTCACAGATGAATAAGTGTGAAAACACAAAGGAATTATCTATTAAGGATTGCAGTGTGAGATTTTTCCCGAGCCACAAAAGCCTAAATTACAATCTTCGTGTAAGAAGAGTTAAACTTAAGATAGCAGTGTTGGCTAGAGTTTGTAAGGGTTATGAATGTGAAAGTTAAATATCACCCTAGGAAAGCTAAGTTACTTGGTCCGACAATTCTTTCAACAACCACGGAGGCAGTGTCGATCATTAAATAGGGGATAATAGCGGCTCAAAGGTCAACAAAGGAGACTAAGCCGATCAAAGGCACAGAGAGCTGGAAATTCAATGTGGGTGATCAAGTCTTTCAAACTTCTCTCCATTTAAAGGAGTAATGATGAAACGTCCTAGTTTTTCTTACTACAAAAATCACGTTAAATTTAAAACTTTTATAAAATATTAGCGGAAGTCTTTCTTTAAAATCTCTTAAATTAAAATCAGAGTTCTTTCTTAAAACATAACCATTAAAATCCCTTTTACTTTAACTCGGTACTAAAATCATTATAAACAGCAAAAGACTGTAATTATAAAATTCTTTTTCTTGAAACGTAGCAGAAGCAAAAACAATTCATTTAGATAAATAAACTGTTTACATTAATTTTACAAAACTCTTTTCTCTTTTATCAATTAGTCTAACCAGCCACAAGACTCACCCATGTAAATCCTTCATCAACTGCTCCTTAAACTATTCGTCATTTCTTATCGTGTTTGTACCTACATCGCAAGTCATAAACTATGAGCTTAACGCTCAGTAAGTGATAACACCTAATATGCTACATACTCATGCTGTGCCATTTTTAAACGTATGCAGTTTCTCTTCTCCTTTTCTTTCTTTTATCTTTTATCTTTTCTTGTTTATGTACTTTCTTTCTGTTTCTGTTTCCGTTCCTATTTCTGTATCTGTTTCGGTATCCGTGATCTCACTCATTTTCATATCTGTTCCCATGTCTGTTTCTGTATCCGTATCCGTATCCATATCTGTATCCGTTTCCATTTCTGAAAACTCATTTCTATTTTCATTTTCGTTTCTATTTATGTTCCCGTGTCCGTATTGATTTCTGTGCTCGTACCATTTCTGTATCCGTTTTCATTTCTGTTTTCATATCCGTAACCATTTCTGTATCTGTATCTGTTTCCATTTTTGAAGACTCGTTTCTGTTTCCATTTCTGTTCCCATTTCTATTTTCGTACCTGTGCGCATACCGTTTCCGTATCTGTTTCCATATTTGTATTCTTTCCTCTTTTTATGTTCTTTTCTTTACTTATCTTTTCTTTATCTTTTGTTCATGTGTCGTGTTAAGCTACCGGACCATATAAACCTTTATCTTTTCTTTATCTTTTGTTCATGTGTCGGGCTAAGCTACCGGACCACACAAACCTTTATCTTTTCTTTATCTTTTGTTCATGTGTTGGCTAAGCTACTGGACCACACAACCCTTTTTCTTTTCTTTTCTTTTGTTTCTATGTTGGGCTAAGCTACCGGACAACAGAAACCTTTATCTTTTCTTCTCTTTTGTTCATGTGCCAGGCTAAGCTGCCGGACCACACAAACCATTTTCTTTTCTTTTGTTCATGTGCCAAGCTAAGCTACCGGACCACACAAACCATTTTCTTTTCTTTTGTTCATGTGTCGAGCTAAGTTACCAGACCACACAAACCTTTATCTTTTCTTTCCTCTTTTGTTCATGTGTCGAGCCGAGCTATCGGACCACACAAACCTTTATCTTTTTCTTTTATTGGGTTATGTGTCAGGCTAAGCTACCAGACCACACACCCGTTTTCTTTTATCTTTATTAATCGTTCCTTTGTACTTTCTTTTCGTTTTCATTTCCAGTTCGTTCGTACTTTTTACGTTCGCTCGTGAATAGATACAATTTCTAACATATAATTAAAGGAATCTAATAGCACAACAAACATACAATTCATAGAACATGCTTAATAAAACAATAGACATGCTATTAATATTGTAGACATGCTTGTAATAAAGTAGGCATGCTCGTAAAGTTGTAGATGTGCTATTAAAATAGTAGACATGATATTAATACTGTAGACATGCTTGCAATAAAATAGACATACTCGTAAAGTTGTAGACGTGTTATTAAAATAGTAGGCATGCTATTAATACTGTAGACAGGCTTACAATAAAATAGACATGCTCGTAAAGCTGTAGACATACCATTAAAACAGTAGACATGCTATTAAAATTGTAGATATGATCATAAAGTAGTAAACAACGAAACGTGCATATTCTATTCTTGAGATGTAGGACTCGAAGACCAAAGCACACACATATCACTTACCACGTTTCCTTTAAGCGCTTAACGCTTATCGCTATCTTTTTCTTCCTTCTTTAGTACCTTCACAATTTAATAACATTCCTTTATTAATAGTCACAACTCAATAATTTCATTGTCTTTTCCTATCCTTAATTGTATACTAGTTCTAGGAATTCATTAACACCTAAAACAGAACATAACCATTCGTTACCTTTTATAGTTGTAGCTAATTTTTGCAGAACATCAGAGATTGATTCCAACAATATAACATAACTTCCAACTAAAATCCATAACAGGGCAGATAGTATAATTCATCACTCAACATCCCACTTAACTCTAGCAATCCAACCATCAGAGCATAATTCCAACATTTATCCCAAAGTCTTCCTCTAACTAATCACTTATCATAAAAAGAATATAAACACTCTAAATAAACTCACAGCCTGAAGTTCACACGACCAACAAAGTGCATATATTCATAAATCAAACATCACAGAATATTAACCCAAGTAACAGAACATTGACCTCCTAGAACATACATCCAACGTACCCGCAGTTGCACAAAAAAACCAAAGACTATCACAACAGAGACATTAACTTATCAACCAGACAACAAAGCTTAATCCAACACAACAACAATTACATAAATCTGTTTCTCCCATCAATATCCTCACAGTCAACAAAGCAGTAATAAACAGGCATTATCCACCAACAGAGAGTATTTATCCAACATAATTCGTCAATACAATAACCAACAGGGAGCATGTATTTGAAGCATTCTTCACAAACCAATGACAATATCCATATTCTTCATCCAACATATCCCTCACTACATTATTCCACTAAAATTCGTAAAAGAAGTGAACAGGGTTCACTTACCAGTGAACACCCGAGACGGTGAGGACCTGAGGACAGGGAGCTGATCCCCTTCCTCGTGAATTCGTCCCTTAAGTACACCTCGCCTGAAGCTGGAAATCGCCGCCAATTGAAGCTACGATCTCAAGCCTAAGCCTCTAGACATCGGTACATCTGCGTCGCAAAACTCCGCACCCGACGCCCAGAGTCACAAACCGAGCGTGACCCGACCTCCATCGTCGTCCCTGCGATCACTCTCTCGATCACTCGGTCTTTCTCTTTGCCTCTCTGTCATTCTCCCTCTCCATTTCTATCTCTCATAATTGCCAAAAGAACAAAACCCCTTCTCCTATCTTTCGATTCTGTAACGACCCAGTTTTTCGTAAATCCTTTAAAACGAGTAAAAATTTGAACTTTTACTAAGACCTTTGAAATCGCTTTTAAAACAATTATTAGAGTGTGACACTAAACTGGACTGCTACTAACCCTTCTTTAAACTCGTTATGAAAATCAATTAATAAAATGCGGAAACGTTATAAAATCATTTATTTCAAACATTACCAAAGCGTAAATAATTAAATGAAAGAACTAAACAATTCAAATTGAATCAATAAAACTTAATTGAATTACAATTGTTTCCAATTTTACTCTCTTAGCCTGGCTAGCCACGGCCTCCCTCGCGCATGCAAATCCTTCATCCCTGCTTTATTATCTGATTATCGTCTTTCGCATTTACTCCTAGGTCTGTGCATTTATTCCACGTACAAGTACCTACATCTACACAACAAGTAACTATAAGCTCAAATGCTTAGTAAGGAAAAGGGTTTAATACAATTATGAAATGTCTCTCTTTAGTCCTTTTGGAATGGGGGCCACCCAAACCAATCCTTTCATCAAACCATTTACTTGTTTATTACTTTACTTTAATCCGTTTGTTTGCTACTCGTACTTCGAGCTGGAGATTGGAGGATTTTCTTTATGATGAAATAGTGGATCGAATCTAACCTTTTACTTGCCCGTACCCTAAGAGGAAGGGGCTTCGGCTAGTTGCAGACTAGACCCGCTACTTATCAGCCTCCAACTCCCGTTTTAATCATTTTCTTTTGTTTCTGTGTCGGGCTAAGCTAACGGTACCACATAAATCTTTATTATCTTAATGTCTTCCCCCATTTTTATCATTTATCATCACTCATGCATATGTGAGTACCACCAACAAGATGTCACTCCCTATCAGTTTCTATTAGCATGATGCATGAGCATACATTCTCAACCTAACATGATGCATGATGCTTTATAACGTAACATTAACAATAATGAATTGCGCATATAAGGAAGGTAAACAACAGTAATTGAATAACTTTAATTGAAAAAAGCGCACAACAACTATAATTAAAGTGCATAACAGAAAACAATTATAAACTTGAATTGAAAGCAGTGAACATTAAAGGAAGTAAATAACGAATCATGAAAACAATACAGAAATCAAGTATCTGAACAATATACAACAAATTATAGCATGCTTGAACGTACAGAAAATAACAATAAAGGAAACAGAAGTCAAAACATGCTATTAGTTAACATGCTAGTTTATCCTAGTCATTTTACATGCTTCCTGCGTTTATTATTCTAGGTGATTATTCTAGTTAGTCGTCCTAGGTAGTTTACATGCTCAAGAAATATTTACAGTTATTACTTACGTATTCTAATTGAAGGTGTTCAGATTAATTAACATACTTAGGTTTAGTTTATTGAGCTAGATAGCCTAGTTAATTAACATGTCACTAATTGATTTATCATGCTAAGTAAACAGGCTAACAAGTTAAATACACTAATTACGTGTTACGAATTATCCTAGTTAACTACCTACTTAGATTCAGATTACATGCTTCTATTATGTTATTGCCAATTAGTTAGTGTGATATATATATTAAACGTGCACAACTAATTAATCGATTGTTGTCCAAATTAACTATCATGCTCGTTGCAGTGATTAACAATGGTTAATTGATTAAACTAGTTAAGTCTAGTTACTTACTCTAGTTGATTTCATGCTCAAGTCCAGTTAAGATTATAATTGTGAGCCTAATTAATTACTCGAGTTAATAAACATGCTCAACTCTAGTTAATTATGCTAGTTAATTACATGCTCAAGTTTAGTTAATTAAACACGCTTGGGTCCACTTAGTTAATTAAACATGCTTGTAGTTGATAATTAATCAGCAACTAAACATCGAAAACCACTTAGGACTCTTAGCTCGTATTTGGACCTCGCTTAACCATTCATCATTCACTTATTCCACTTTCATTTCAATCATCACTATCAATAGCAGTAAATTAACAAACAAAGGACATCACAGAGTTAATAATAACAACAAAGGAAATATGACAGGGTATCACAACGCAAGAAACCAAGCTATCCACAAAGGAATAGCAATCAGTAAAGAATCTATGAACTGCAGCGAAGGAAATCAACCAAGGAAATAACTAAACAGCAAGGAAATCTATGAACTATAACAAGGAAAATAACAGTAATTTACTCAAGGAAAACACTACAGAGCATCAATTCTATCACTCACGCACTCTACTTGTGGTGTAGGGCCTCCACAGGCCAAGACACCCCTATTTCCTTACCACGAACGATGACATGGGACAGGGATAGCACTCCACTACTCTCGGCAGCTTCAACCTCACAGCAACTGGAGCTTCACAGCAGCTCACTCATGGTCACACCTAACTCACAATAGTTCTCTCACTCACTGGAATTCTCAACTCACGCTGGACCACACTCACTCACAGTCAATTGCTCTCTCACACATGCAGAAGCTTCTCATGTAGGGGAGAGAGAGCTCACCCAGGGAATGGGAAACGTTGGACTAAAGAAATGGCAGAGAAGGGAGAGAGATTTACTTGGAGGGGAGGGGACAACCTGTAGGCATAGGAGAGGGGAGGAGGTCGGCTCCAGACATAAGGAGGGCGACTTCGTCGTCCAGGGTGGGGGAGGGTCATTCTTTGTCTTCAATTAATGACTAAGCAACAACATTTCATCATTTTAACCCTAATTTTGCGTAGATCTGGGCTATTTCGGACGAGTGCGGACGCAATGGTCTCGTTTGTAGTCATCCGAAAGAGCAAAATCCCGTAGGCAAACTTGCATTCTCGGACATGGATTGGCATTCGATTTCAGTCCGAATTCAGAATTCAGACGCGATCTGGCATCCGTGTGGGTCCTAATTTGTCCACGAATTGGACAGAGTCAAAACCACCCCATCCGCGAGCGCCCACTATCATCTGACATCATCCGAAATCGTCTAGGAATTGGACAGATTCAAACCCCTGACGTCCACCCGCGTCCGCATCTGTCCGGGATCATCTAAAATCTCACGACGCAGGTGAATTAGGATGGGAAACCGCATCCTGAGGCATCCCAATTCTTGGGACAGCATCCCAATACATTGCGGATGACATGACTCGTCCGCAGTGTCGCCCATAAGTGTCCAAAAATATCCTAGACAGCATTTCTTCACCTTTTTCCAACATAACCTTTTACCCATACAATTTCCCCATAAACACATGTCGTAGAAATGACACGTATAAATATGAAATGTAATATCCCAACTACCTCATCCTTTAGTTACATCGCGTATACAGGGAAAACGTAATAGGAATACCCTTAGACTTAATGCTCTGAACACATCCTTGGTAATACCCCGATAATTATCCAACTTAAAAAAAGTCAGGGTGTTATAGATTTCCCTCTATCTGTAAATCCATTCTTCTCCCTTATCCTTCTTCTTCATCCTTTTCTTTAGAGGGGTGCATCATTCCCTGCCATGGACACCCATGCATGTCCCAAGCAATACCCTATCGTTCACCATTCAACTCGTAGGGAAATTTACGTACCAGTTTCATTAAGGGGGAAAATCAGTTGTCTTCATCGTTTAGGTGTCCGTCAACCATTAAGAGTCGTCCGTCAATCTCTTCACAACAATGGATGTCCATTCCTCATGAGGGGCGTCTGTCGCCTTAGTATTCTAGACGTTCGTCATTCCACCTTTGATAAGGGACGTCTGTTGTCCTATAAGGGATGTCCACCCTAACCTCAAATGACATCGTGCCACTTACATAACTAACGCCCACCTTCACAAAGAATGTCTGTCTCCTTTCCACAATGAAGGAGTCCATCCCACCTTGAAGGGCGTCCACATGATACAACAGACATTCGTCCCTCAATTAAAGGATGTCCGTCATTACACAAAATCACCATTGTTATTTTGCCACTCACTGTTCTTCTCTCTCTTCACTTTTAATTAATCAAACACTTTAATCACCATACCCTTTTAATTAATCCAACACTTTAATCACCATAAATACCCCACTTAACCGCTTCTCATAATTCCACAAAATAAATCTTTAATAATTATCCACATAATCCTATTACACCCAATTAATTTTTCAATTATTCTTTACTTAATTCCATTACAGGAAATCGGGGTGTTACAAATGAGGAGCTACGATTCCTTTGATTCTAACCGATGGGAGCTACGATTGGTCGAGCAGTTCCGACCATGGGCGAGTGTGCAACTCGAATCAAGGAGCTGCTTCCGCCGTTTCTCCAACTACTGTAAGTATATGTTGCTTGTGTTTTCGCCTTACCGGCCCTACACTGCAAGGTGCTAGGCGAGTGTTGTCTTCCAAATTTGTCTATTGTGTTGATAGATATGGATGAAGTTTTATGTTTTATTGATATAGCTTCTTCTCTATTGCGTTTTCTATGATGGGTACTGCTGAAGTTTTTGTTCTGTTGAAGGATTTTGGCTCTTGCTTTTGGTTACTGCTCTTGGGACATTGTGAATATTTGTGCTCTGCTGATTTGATTTTGTATCCTTTTTTTTTTACTGTATTGGTAGATAACATACTACAAGTATCACTTGAAGCAGTGAAGAAATACTTGCTGAAGAATGAAGCAGTAAAGACTACAGCTATCTAAACAATGAAGATTAAAGCTTGCCACGTGTTAATAGAAGTTATTTTCTATTTCTTTCTTTTTCATTTCTTCTTGTATTGATCAATAAAGAACTCTGCTTATATAAAGAGTTATGGTAAGTGTGTAAAGTAGTTTTTACAGTTTAATAAAAACTTCTTCTTCCTCTCTACATTCTAACATGGTATCAAAGCAATTTTTCTCTTCCTTCTGTAAAATCTCATTCTAATGACTCGAAGCAAGATTTCTTTCAAACCGGCAACTGCAGGAACTTCATCCGTCGGCGCTCTTCCCGCTGTTGTTTCTTCTCCTACAGTGCAGTCATCTTCTTCCAGTTCATCATCCGATAATCTGTTAAATTCCTCTAAACCTTCTTTTAGGTCAGTAATGGAGGATCCTAGCAGTCCTTTCTTCTTACACAATTCTGATCATCCAGGTTTGATACTTGTTCTCATCCTCTTCACGGTCCCAATTTTCACACATGGAGACGCGCCATGACTATGGCACTCAATGCAAGGAACAAATTTGCATTTTTTGATGGCTCAATCACTCAGCCATTTCCTTCTGATGTTAAATTCAACAATTGGAAGCGCTGCAACAGTATGGTAATCTCCTGGATACTCAATTCATTGAACAAAGAAATTGCAGATAGCCTTTTGTATTTCAATTCAGCCATGGCAGTTTGGAATGACTTAACAGACAGATTTAAGCAAAGTAATGGTCCTAGAACATATCAATTATAGAAAACTTTATCCTTTTTTTCTCAAGGTTCAATGGATGTAAGTTCTTACTATACTCAGATCAAGATTTTCTGGCATGAATTACAAGATTTTATGCCAATTCTGAACTGTACTTGTGGAGGTATGAAATCCTTAATTTCTTATCAACAACAAGAATATGTCATGCAATTTTTAACAGGTTTAAATGATTCATATTCCCACATCCGTGCTCAAATTTTGATGATGGAATCTTTACCCACAATTGGTAAAGTATTTTCTCTTGTTATTCAAGATGAAAGACAGAGATCAGTGGTTGACAATCGTGTTTCTTCTAATCAAACAATTCCTATGACTTTTCATTATGCTGTTATTTCTTCTATACAATTTGCACCATCTTTTAAGGCTAAGAAAGATCGTCCTTTTTGTACCCATTGTAAACTACTGGGTCATACAGTTAAAAAATGCTATAAATTGCATGGCTATCCTCCTGGTTATAAAGTTAAAACTAGAGACAGTTTCTGTCAATCAAACCAGTAATGACACGGTGACTACTACCACAACTATACTTGTGAATTTTAACTCAACTGATGGAATTTCAGCAGACAAATGCCAACATTTAATTGCTCTCTTAAGTTCTCAACTATAGCAGAGTTCTTCCTCATTCAGCAGCAACTCAAATTGTTTTTCTCCATCACCTTCTGTGTCCAATTTCACTAGTATCTCCTTTCCTTTCTAATCTAATTTTGTTCATTTAAATTCTTCTACACATTCATCAGATCATTGGATTATTGACACTGGTGCTACCCATCATGTTTGCTCCAATTTTGAACATTTTTCTCATTCTCATTTTGTTTTCAATCAATTTGTTACACTTCCAAATAATTCTATGATTCCTATAAGGAGAATTGGTTCTGTCAATATTACCCCAAAAATTTGGCTTTCAAATGTTCTTTTTGTTCCATATTTTCGGTTCAATTTACTCTCTGTTAGTGCTTTAACCACTTCCTTACATTGTTCCATTCTTTTTCAATCCAAAAATTGTTATATTCAGGACCTCATCTAGGACCAAATGATTGAGATGAGTGAGAGGCATGGCAACCTTTATGTTATACATCAAATTCCTCCCGCTTCTTTGCCCAATTCTGATGCTACAAATAATTTGTTTTCCAATAACACAGATTTGATTCAATGTAATTCTTTTAGTTCTTGTAGTTCTGATTTTTCTTTGTGGCATTACAGACTTGGACATCTTTCTGATGTTGTTGTTCATGCTATTAAGGACAATTTGTCAATTTCTTTTACTAACAATGTTTTGCATAAACCATATGTAATATGTCCTATGGCTAAGCAAAGGAAATTGTATTACATTTCACATAATAATTTTTCAGATTCCATTTTTTCTCTCATATACTGTGATGTTTGGGGTACCATTGCCACTCCTACTCATGATGATTTTAAATACTTTCTCACTATCGTTGATGATCACTCAAGAGCTACATGGGTTTATCTCATGAAATTCAAATATGAAGTTTGTACTATTATCCCTCAATTCTTTCGATTAATTAAAACCCAATTCCATATCTCCATCAAGAGCATTCGTTCTGATAATGCTCCTAAATTTTCTCTTGTTGATTTCTACAATGACAAAGGCATTGTTCACTATAAATCTTATGTTGAAACTCCTCAACAAAACTCTGTTGTTGAGAGGAAACATCAACATATTTTGAATGTTGTTAGAGCTCTTATTTTTCAATCTAATCTTCCTCTAAAATATTGGGGGAAATGTATACTCACTGCGGTGTACATGATTAATCGATTGTCGTCTCCTATTCTTTCTAACAAATCTCTTTTTGAGGAACTGTATAATAAACTCCCAGCTTATAGTCATCTTTGCGCTTTTGGATGTCTTTGTTTTGTCTCCACTTTAACAAATGGTGGAGACAAGTTTGCTCCAATAGCTCATGCCTCAATTTTTCTAGGATATCCCACCGGCTATAAAGGGTATAAGACTCTTGATATTGAGTCCAACAACATTATTATTTCTAGACATGTTGTTTTTCATGAATAAATATTTCCTTTTGTCTCTAATTTTTCATTTCCAGATTCTACCTCTTCTGTTTTTCCCATTTATGTAGATTCACTAGATGATTCTGTTTATGTTCCTTCTCTTCATCATGACTCATAATTATCTGATTATGTTCCTTCTTCTTCCCACAAAACATCCTCTTCTGAGCATTCTGTTACACATTCCAGAATTATTAAAGCTCATTCATATTTGAAAGATTATCATTGTTATCTGTCTAATGCTGACACATCTTCTGCTCTTTTGAGTTCTTCTTCCAAATATCCCAATTTTAAATTTTTTATCCTATCATCGTTTGTCCCCTTCTTTCAAAGCTTTCAGTCTTGCCATCTCTTCCCATATTGAACTGAAATCATTCAAACAAGTTGAGAGTTTGCTGAACGGAGGGATGCAATGCAAGCTAAGTTGCAGGCTCTTAAGCACAATTCTACATGGTCTGTTGTTTCTCTTCCACCTAACAAACGTGTCATTGGTTGCAAATGGATATACAAAATTAAATACAATGCAAATGGTTCAGTTGACATTAAAAAGCTCGTTTAGTTGCTAAAGGTTTCATGCAAACTGAAGGTGTTGATTATTTTAACACTTTTTCTTCTGTTGCTAAACTTGTCACTATGAAGTCATTGTTGGCTTTAGCATCCATTCATGGTTGGTCTTTGTTTGAATTGGATGTTAACAATGCTTTTCTTCACAGTGATTTGCATGAGGAAGTTTTTATGGCATTGCCTCCCGGTTATAAGGTGCAGAATTATACCTCCCAGACTGGCAGTGTCTCGCCATTGGTTTGTAAATTGTAGAAATCATTATATGGTTTATAGCAGGCTTCGCGATAGTGGTTTTCCATGTTTTCCACTGAATTATTGACCCATAGTTTCAAGCAATCTGATTCAGATTCTTCTTTGTTTATTCGTTTCAAGTCTAGTTCTTTTCTTGCAATCCTGGTTTATGTTGATGACATTATAATGACAGAGTCTTCAAATGATGAGATGACTTATTTCAAAGACGTTTTGCACAGCAGATGCAAACTAAAGGATTTAGGAAATCTCCATTATTTCTTGGGTCTTGAAATTGCTAGAAGTACTAAAGGTATTTCACTTAATCAATGTCATTATGCTTTACAGTTGTTAGATGATACTGTTTATCTATGATCTAAGCCTGTTTCTACACCAATGGAAGCTAATTGCAAACTGTCAATTGACAGTGGTTCTCTTTTGGAGGATCCTACTATTTTTCGACGACTTATTGGTAAACTTTTATACTTGACCATTACTCGGCCTGATACTTGCTTTGTTGTCAATATATTGAGTCAATTTTTGACTCATCTGAGGTCATCACATTTGCAAGCTTCTTATCGCATTTTGATGTACATCAAAGGTTCTCTAGGCCTTGGTTTATTCTATCCTACTTCTTCTTCTCTTCAGTTGAAGGCTTTTAGTGACTCTGATTGGGGAACTTGTCCTAATTTTAGGCGTTCTATTACGAGTTTTTTGTGTTTTTCTTGGAGATTCCTTAATCTCTTGGAAGACGAAGAAACAAAATACAGTTTCAAAGTCCTCTGCTGAAGCTGAATATAGAGCTATAGCTCAAGTCACTTGTGAGATTATTTGGTTGAAGGCTCTTTTTGCTAATTTTTGGATTTTATCTTCTTAACCTACTATTTTATTTTGTGACAGTCAATCTGCATTACACATTGCAGCTAATCCCATTTTTCATGAACGTACTAAACATATCGAAATTGACTGCCATATAGTTCGTCAACAAGTTAAGTAAAATCATATTAAGACGCTTCATGTTTCTTCTAGCCATCAACTGGCAAATATTCTCACTTAACCGGTTAATCCTAGTTTATTTCATGATCTTCTCTGCAAGATGGAAATGCTCAATTTACATTGATCATCTTGAGGGAGACTATTACAATTATCAATTGAAGCAGTGAAGAAATACTTGCTAAAGAATGAAGCAGTAAAGACTGCAGCTAGCTGAACAGTGAAGACTGAAGCTTGCCACGTGTTAATAGAAGTTATTTTCCATTTCTTTCTTTTTCATTTCTTCTTGTATTGATCAATAAAGAACTCTACTTCTATAAAGAGTTCTGGTAAATGTATAAAGTAGTTTTTATAGTTTAATAAAAACTTTTTCTTCCTCTCTGCATTCTAACATAACATATAGAAATTACACTCTAGTGGTTGAGTTTGGTTCTATATTTCTAGTTACTGATGATAGCCACTGAGGAGGATTTTTGTTATGTTAATTGGGTTTATTCAGTGCTTGCTGTATTTTCTCCTAAGGACATGTGCTCTATTGATTTTGTTGTTTTATGCTTGTTGCTTAAAAATAGATTTTTGGGGATATGTGTTATTGCTACGGTTTAGAATTCTGAGAATTTTAGGATTTGCATATTAGTTCCCTGTTTTAACTGATGGGTTCTAAGGGCATTTGGTATACTCACAGCTAGATAGGTTTATGTGTTGTCTTCTTTAGGAATTCTAGTGTACTATCATGCATGGTCATTATTGTGGAAGTTTTGTGCTTGATTGTTAAGTGTAGTTCTACATCTCAAATACTAATTGTTGGACATTGATGGATACTAATGCTATGTGACCGTCTGTTATTCCCCCTTTTTTTTTATATTGCTTTGATAGATTTTTATAGAAGAACTAGCCTCCGTTGATTGGGTTTTATACACTGATTTATATGTTGCAATTAATGGACATATAGAGAGATCATACTCTGTGGTATAGGATGAGTTCTTGATTATGATTTCTGCTTGATATACTGGGTTGATAATTTATTACAGCTATTAGATAGGTTTGTTTCATGGTAATAATTTTGCTTGAGGATCTAATATTATATGGGTTAAGGTTTTGTTATTCGGAAATCATGTTACTGCCTTTCTTGACTATTGTATGGAAGAGGTGTTGTTGTAAATATGTCCTGTGATTTTATAGTTATTAGTTGAGGATGTCTTGTCTTTGGAGAATCATGTTGCTGATGTCTTTAATTGTTGAGCATGTAGGAGATTTGTTATTGCTATGGTTGATAGTTGCTTATTATGTGAAAATGTTCTCATTGCATTATGATGTATGGTCATGCGTGGGTCTACATATAAGAAAGATAAAATGAGCATAAAAATGCATGAGATATAAGCGGGTGCCCATCCATACCATGTTGACGTGTTCTGGGCTAGTGGTATGGGATGCTAGCCCAAGAACAAGTCTGTGCAAGTTGAAGTTCACCCAAAGTGGACAATACCTACTTGGGATGAATGGTTACCCACTTAATATCGAAGCAAAAGAAAAGTACGTAAATGGTGATTGAAGACAGGCTGCCCCAAAAAGGTGGGCCAGTGGGACATTATCCTGTTAGTTTGCTTCTGGCGCAACCTGGAGTTGACTGACACAAAGTTCTCTAGGTCGTTGTGCATTAAATTACACATCAACTAACGGAGGACTCCCAAAAGGGTGGAGAAAGGTAATGTGTGCCTCACTGTTGAGTATGCTAATATTCGAAAAGAGTAAAGTGAAAGACAGATGAAGGACAAGAAAGAAAAATGTACGTAAATGGTGACTGAGGACAGATTGCCCCAAAAGGGCGGGCTAGTGGGACATTAGCCCATTAGTTTGCTTCCGTCGGAACTTGGGGCTGACTGACACAAGGTGTAACGACCTGGTTTTTATTTCCTTTTAAAAATCACGTAAAATTTAAAACTTTTATTTTTATGAAATCAAAGTAAGATTTTCTCTTTAAAATCGAGTGTTAAATCTTTTACTTAAAATCCTTTTCCAATTTATCAAAAATAATCATTTAAAATATTTTAGCAGCGGAATAATTCTTTTCTTGAAAACCTTTTGGAAACTAGAAGTAATAAATTCTTTTATAAAACGCAGCGGAATTAAAATAAGGCATTAATGAATTCTTTTACAAACCATCTTTCTTTAAATTTCTTTAGCCTGACCACAAGATTCGCACGTGCAAATCCTTCATCCATTGCTACTTAACCTGTTCTCCTGTTCGTGTACCTACACTGCAAGACTTAACTAATGAGCTTAAGGCTTAGTAAGTGATATAAAATAAAAGGTATGATGCACATGTCATGCCGCTTTTAAATCTCATTTCGTTTTCTGCTTTTGTTCTTTTCTATCATTCTTTTCTTTTACTATTTTCTTGATCTTAACTTTATTTTATCTTGACTTTACTTTACTATTCATTTCCTTACTTGATCATTACTTTACTTTTGTCTTGACTTTACCTTATTGTTATTTTCTTTACTTGATCATTTCTTTACTTAATCTTGAAAGGCGTTGGAGATGTCTAAACTTGACGAGGAAGAGCAGCCAACTCAACCTCACACTCCCAGACGACCCCGTTATGTTATTCTTTATCTTGAAAGGTGTTGGAGATGTTTAAACTTGACGAGGAGGAGCAGCCAACTCAACCTCACATCCTCAGACGACCCTGTGTTTATTGTTGTCTTAATCTTCAAAGGCATTGGATATGTCTAAACTTGACGAGGAAGAGCAGGCAACTCAACCTCACACCCCCAGACGACCCTGTTATATTTATCTTTATCTTGAAAGTGTTAGAGATGTCTAAACTTGATGAGGAGGAGCGGCTAACTCAACCTCACTTCTCGTCACACCCATTTACGTTTAGTCCTTTACATTTCATACCCGTTTTGTTTCTTCTTCATTTTTTTTTTAAAACCATGCATGAAAACTATTTTCGTATCTTTTTGAAAACTATGATACATGATACTCGTGAATGCATACATTCTCTATTAGAGGAATTTACTAAAACAACCAACATACAATTCACAGATCATGCTTATAAACTATAGACATGCTTATAAAAACTGTAAGCAATGAAATATGCTATTAAAACTGTAGACATGCTTGGAAAGCGGTAAACAATGAAACATGCATATCCTATTCTTGCGATGTAGGGTCCTAAGGATCAAAGCACATGTGTATCACTTGGCATCCTTAGCGCAGTTTAGAAATTACGTTGTCCTTCTTCCTTTTTATTTATTCAAAATAATTATTAATATTTTTATCAATCATAAATCTTAACTTTGATACCGTTATTCCTCATTTATTATTTAATAATTTAATTATCGCTTAACAAATTTCTATTAATCTATCTTCATTAATTTCATGGTCAATAAACGAATAACTTTAATTTATACTTTTTCCCTTAAATCACAATTGTCCAATTTAACTGATATTTATTCATTAATAACAATCACTGAATTTTCATAAACCTTAACGCTTAACAAATCTCATTAGTCAACTTAATTACTCAGCAACCTCGTAATAACAATTCCAATATCTTAACGTGTGCAACGGGATAACTATAGCCCACAACAGTTGCTCAATCCATCAATGTCACATGACAATACAAAGAATTTACTTCACAAAACCGAACAATAGCAGTTGTTGAACAACAATAATTACGAACCCTATATATTCATAGTTGTCCAAATGAAAACCAACAGAGCACATTTATTTGTCCTTTTTATCCAATTAGAAAGGCAGTAGATAAATCATCCAAATGTACAGAGCATGTATTAACGTGCAGAATACTTAACTTAATTCTCGAAGTACATGAATTTAATCCGACATACATGCTGATGAACAATATATCTCATATCACCATATTCCTCTTAACTTAGCACTTTAATAAGTTGACAGAGCAATAGAGCAATAGCTTAATTACAATAGGCCTAACAATTCCAATCATTGCAATCAAACAGGGAGCCTCAATGGTATACATATATCCAAAGGGTGAACACATCACAACCCACAATAAATCATAGAATATCATTCAGTTTCCAATCCCACAACAATTTACAGTAGCTAAAATCTTAAATGGCAACAGAAAATATTTCACAGCAAGCATATTAGAGTAGACCCATCCAACCAAACCAGACTCTTGACCCAATGATCTTCTCCATCACCAATATCGGGGCAGGAATAATGAACATAATATCACAGTTCATCAGTAAACAAAAAGCATCGATGAACACAAATAAACAACAGAGGCCATCATTGACACCTAACAAAGCAGTAGCAATAGGGAACCAATACCACTCAAAATCACTTAAAACCCATAAAGTACAGATTGTTCATTCCAATTTACAGCAAGAACTCCACCAATTGCAGCAAAGAAAAGGTAGAAGCTTACCGAGGAAGCACCAGAGAAGAATACCCTAGATAAACCCTGAGCTCTCTCCTCAAGAACACAGACTTGAAGATCGCCAGAGTGCCTCCCCCGCAGCAGACATGCATCCCCTGCCATCCTATATAGGCAGGGAAAGCTGCAACCTACAATGCAGATGGAGGATCTCCCACACCAAGGAGACTGGTCCAACCACCAAATGCCGCGTGGGAGTCCTTATCCTGCTAGCCATAGCAATTGAAACAAACCGATTCAACAGTGGACCAACAGAACCGGACCTGAACTGATCCCCACCGCACCAAAGCCCTACCCCAGCCTTCACCGATCACATGCAACCATCCCCCTGCCGTCGCCATTCGATGCTGCCAACGCCAAATCCTCCATAACCAGAAGTCAGGAAGAAGAACACTAAACATAGACTATCGACTTACCTCCAACGACAATTCGAAGCACCAAAAATCGACCAGTGCCCTAGCCCGCATGGTACACCCGTGATCTCCGCACAACCTGCACACCGGACAAAACCTTGCCACTGCGAAGAAGCCCGGCCGAACACAAGCCTTCCCATGCTCCCGAGCCGTCATCGTCGCCTCTCGCTCTCTCGATTCTCTCTCTCTCTCTGTCTCTTCGTTCTGTCTGTTTTCTTCTCCCCTTGTCTTCAGCATTTCTTCATTTCAAAAGAACCACGGGCCACTCAAAATAAGAAGGTCGAACCATGAACCGGTTCATGGTTCAGTAGTTCGGTTCAACCATTTCCTTAAATCCTCCATTATTTCAATTATTCCTTTTTATCTCAAATCCGTAATCTCCTTATAATTAATTTCTTCTTTGATTCCTCTTCAATTTAATTAATCTCTACTTTCATAAATTAATATTACATATATATTTTTATGCGTCGAATATACATACCGTATATCAATCGATCCAAATTTCAACTCGCGACTTGTTCCAAATATCGATTAACAATTATTACGAGTCCCATTTTAAATTTCTCAATTTCATTTCCTTAATCAATTTCCCATTAAATAAATTCTTAATTATTATCTAAATATTCCCCAATTAAATTTCTCATCAAATAAATCTCTCAATTATGCTCAATTAATTATGTTACAAAAATCGGGACATTACACAAGGTTTGCTAGGTTGTTTGTGCATTAAATTACAAAACAACTAACGGAGAACTCCCAAAAAGGGTGAAATCTGTCTTCACAAGGGTTGGAGACTCTCCCAAAAGAATGGAGAAACGTAATGGGTGTGCCACTGCCGAGCCTACTCATATCCAAAAAGTGAAAGAAAAATGAAATAAAAGAAAAGAAAAAGAAGGATAAGAAAAGAGAGAAAAGATGAAATAAGTGTCACACCACGTCATGTTCATGGTCACATGCATTATTTGCTAATTCTTAGACTTATAGATGAACCTTGCATTGTAGGTACATGTATTGCAAAGGAAATGACAAATGCGAAGACATGTTGAGGGAGTTTGCTCATGATGAAGTCTTGGCGATTGTTAGGTAATTTCACGGTTTATTTTACTATTTCATGGAACAAATATTTATATGGAATTTGTAAAGAACTGTTAAAGACTTAAACTTTTACTAGAAATGTATTTTAATTGATAAAGTCTTTTGCTGCAAATATTTTATTAATGCATGGTTTAGTAGTTGGTTTTAAAATATGATTTGTCGCAAAAGAATTAAAGTAATATCGTTTTAGTATAACGGTTTTAAAGAAAAAAATTTATATCATAAGAATTTACTACAAAATATGTTTTCTAAAATGTGGCGTTACAAAAACTCTCATTGTTGACAAATTTGCAATAATTACTCTAAAGTATGCGAAATGTAAACGAATTAAATCTGGTTGATTAGCAAATTTACAAAGTTCATGCAAATCGGTCAAGTTTAGTTATAGTTGAATAAGTTGGCTACAAGTTTACATCAATTAATTGTATTCCAAATATTAAATCTTGATATTTTAAGAAATACCTTAAATAAAAAATGAATTACAAGAATAACATTTCTCATTTTACACAGTTACATAAGGTGTCTCTACCCTGTAAAAACCTCTAATTCATGAAATATTCTAAGAGTCTAAACTAAATGTAAAGTAGTTGAAACTAGTAAATGAATATAATTTAATAGTAATACGTATTAGAGACTTGATTTGAACAAATATCTATATTTTTAGTTACTAAGATGTGTAAAATTGGTTAATTTCATATGTATGCTTAAAAAATTTCTCTTTTGAAAATACAAGTGAGTTATCACTTTTTTTATTAAAAAATATTTATGCAAATTTTTTATTTTATTTTTTGTTTTTATACTCAAAAGTTATAGCTTATAAATCACATTAAAAAATATGTAAATTTTGACTCGCACGTACCAAAACTAAATAGTTTTATAAGTAGATAGATAAAAGAAAAACATTAATTAATTACTTATTAGAAGTTGACAATGAAGCCACAGCGGGATTGGTGGTTGATGGGATTAGGAAACAAGCAATAATTCCATTCAAATCCATTAGGGGTGTTCTTGATTCAATTTTAAAGTAGAATTGAACTGAATTGGTTGGTTTTTATTTTATAATTTCAAAATCAAAACCGGTTGTGTGGAAAACCAGTACCGAACTAGAATTTCAGTTTCGATTCTTGTTCAGTTCCGATTTTTCCTTCTTTATTTTTTTTATTCAAATATTATAATAGAAATTCATGTTTTATCTTATTCAATGGAAATTGGAAGCCTCTTGACTCTCGACTCTGACGATTTCATAGCGACAGACGACGCTATGGCTTCCTAGCCAACGACCTTGTAGTCGTAGCTGCAAGCCTGCAATCGTGGCAATAGGAGTATCGATGCTCGAAGCAAAATAGATAACCTCAACAGCACCGGATCCTGGTCAATTCGACTCTCTTCCTGCAACCAAAGCACCGGTTCCACTCTCTACCCGACGATTCCTTCCGATTCAACCTCATAATTCTGCTCGCATCAGATAGAGAATGAAATCTCCCTTACAGGTGAGGAGATCAAGATCTACGACCTATCTCAAGCGACGTACCGTGCAAAGCTGAGATTCCAGTGGCAGATGACGACGAAGTAGCAAATGTTGTGGTTGATGAATCGTTGAAGCACTTTTGGTACAAGTTATTGGCCGACGAGTTTCCGACGAGACCGCAGTTTGAGCAGAGAGCAATAGTCTCTGGAAACCTTCAACTCTGTCTCTTCCTTCTCTGTTCTCTGAGCCATCTCTGATTCCAATTGTCCTCAACTACAAAAAGAGAAATTTCATATGAATTTCCTGAGGAAGAGGAGACGACGAAGAGCAGCTTGGGGCTCGAGGCTTTGAGGGTTGGGACTCGGGAGTTGGGAGTCGGCTGGATGGAAGATCGAAATATTCTCATTCTAATAGTAACCGAATTTTGGTTTTTAGCTGTGCAAAATCGAACCAACCCGAAATGACAGGTTTTGATTCGGTTCTTCGTTTTCGGTTGGGTTTGCACACCCCTAAAACCCATTGTGGGTGGTTAGGTCTCTGGCTTTAGCAACTGGACCAAACTAAATTCAACCTGGAAACAATTAAACATCAAACTGAACCGAATTTCATATAAAACCATCGAACCTTGGAAACTGAACCGGTTAGCTGGAGGAACCCCTTAGCAGCTCTTGGAAAATATAAAGTCGAATAAGGACCTTCATCTTCTGGAGAGCTCTAGAAACAGCGGAAGGATCTAGATTTTCTCGCCAATTATTGGCTTCTTCCCCCCTTACCTTGCTCTTAAATTCACCACTTCTGTCGCTTGGTACTACCATTTTGTGTTTGTGATTGTTGCCTCTGTAATTGATTGAAGGAGTTTCCCCATTGAAGATTTTGCAGACCAGCAATTAGGGTATGTAGTTGGGATTGTTCAGATATTGTTTTGCTGGATAAAGATATAAAAGAAGGAATTGAGTGCTTTGAAGACGAGGATGAAGATGAACATGAAGATGAAGAGAAAGGATTTCGACCAGTTCTATGATGATTTCTCCGATTTTTCTCTATCTTCTCCCGCGAGGAAGATTCGCCGACTGGTAAGATACTCCGTTTGTTTTCTGTTTTTTTTTTTTTTTTTTCTCCGTTTCTTTAAGAACACTATTATTTGTTTACGACCTTGTTGAAATTATATTTTCCTACATTTCTGTGGAAATTCTCAGAACGCTGAATTGCCGCCGATCATGGAAGAAGAGGACCATCCAGACATTGCCTTGTCAAGTGAAGAATGTGTGATTCAGGAATCGAAAGGATCTCTTTCTTCTTTTGAACCTGATTCTGATTCTGTAGAGGGAGACTACGCTATGAGCGAAAACCAAGAGAGAGCTATAGTTCTCTTCATGCCTGTCAACCCACTCTTCGTTCAAGCCTCTACTTCGTCACCTCTGTCTGTTACTGTGGATTCTAAACTCATTTCTGGTTTTAAGAGTACGTGTTTTCTGTAATTTGTGCATTCTAAGGATTTTCTTTTAATTGTGAACTTATATCGTCTCTGATCTATTTTCCTTTTCAGTGCTAAATGAGAACCAAATGAGTTAGGCCATAAAAAGTGTTTATACCTTCGAATTTGATGAGAATTAGTTGGTTCTGTCAAATATTTTGTACTTGTTGCTGTTGTCTCTGATTGGAGTGAGGGTTCTAGCTAACGCTCTGATGTTGCACTGTTTGCTGGAATCCATTGTTCCTTACTTTGCTTTAATAGAATTTCAGCTAAACGTACCACAAATTTGACTCTGACAATTTTTCTCCAGAGTAATGAATGAAATTTTTGGGGTCTAAAAATCAAGGTTCATAAAGTCTAACATGTGGTTTAAAATGGATTTGCAGATGAATTCTACAGTTCTCCCCGCTCATTTGGTGGCCGGAATCCAGTTGAGGATGATAATAGGTTAGGCAAAGAGGCCGACAATGCAACAAACAAGTGTACGGCAGTTGTTCCTTGGGTTCCATCACAGGTTCTTTCATCTCAAATTATGAACTCAAAATCACTGGAATTTTCGGAGGATACGGCCATGGACATAGAGCAAAGCAGCGAGAGCCCTATTGAAATGGGGCAGCATCAGTTAGAGGAGTATGGCGGAACGAATGGGGCATGGCATCAACATCATTGCATGATTACGCAGCTTCCCCCAACTACATCTGCTCCCATATCATGGTTCCATTAGCAAACAAGTACCTCCATTTGTGTAATTCATAGAGTCTATGCTTAGATAGAGGACATTTTTAATGGTGTAAGTGACGATCCATGGCAATGTGCTTGGTTATGGAGTTTTTTACGTGGCAACTTGCCGTGAAAGTCTGCAAAAGCTTGAAGTCACAAGAATTGTACAGAAGTTTTTCTGGAATGGTAAATTTAGTAATGCTAATAACTTTTGCTCAAACATAACGTGTAATTATGTTAACTTAATTAGATTTAGGGTGATGAAATTATGAGTATATCATGTTAAATTGGATTCAATCTCAAAGGGGGGAAGGATTATTGACATGATTTAGGATAGGTAACTCGAAATGTCAAGTTATGATATAAATTATGTAATGGATTTGATGGTGAAAGACATCCAACTAAGGAAGATAAGGGCAAGTTGTAATTCACGGACAAGTAAATGAGAAAGGGCTTGGGATATAGCGTTAGTTTTAATAATGATGAAATCCAAATGAGTATAAATAGCTTGCTTTCATTTGGATGAAGAGAGAAGAGTTGTGTTTTTGGAGATCATCTTCAAGAACTTTGAAGTTTAATCCCATATTAGAAGATATGCGGTGTGTGAAAGCCAAAATAAAGACAAGAGTTGATTGTTTTAGTTGGAAGACTCTAGGATTAGAGTTGTTCATTGGCTTGTAGCGTGGAGAAAGGGATTATTCAATTTTTTCTCCATCCCTTGGGAAGGGTCATGGACATAAATTCCAGTCTCCCCAAGGGAGATGAGATTCTTTTTCAACTCTGGTGCATATCTAATATCAAACATTCCCAACGCCTATCACTTTGCACGTTGTATAGATTTTACACTTATTATTATTGGTTAGTAATTAATTAATGTTAAATTTGGAGTTTGTTTTTTTATGTTACATGAAAAATACTAAATATAAAAGAAAATATCATTTTAATGTCCCAGTCGCAACATTATCGACTGAAAAGATGAAAAATCAAAGTGCAAGAAAGACAGAAAAATCAAGGTGTTCAGTTAACCTGAGACTATAGCGCCACTGGCCCCGCTACCACACCATGAAGATGAAAGAAATTAAACGATGATCAATGCCAACACCTTTCACATGCATCATTGCAATGCCCTGAAAAGAAGAACAAAACGCCAGGGCCTTCTAGTTATTTTTTTATTTTCTTAATTTCCGATTTCAGTTATTTTTATTTTAATTAGCCTATTATTTTATTTAATTAATTAAATCATTTATTAATTTCCTATCTTGTTTATTTTCTTTTACTTTTTTTATTGAAAAAATTTCTAGAAAAAGGTTTGTTGTAATAGTTGGAGAGAATACTTTTTGACAAGTAGTACAATTATCTTTATTTTTTATTTTGATTTTGAAACAACTTTTCTACTGCTCTAAATTTGTATGATTTCGTTCTAAAATGTGATTATGTTTCTTTACACATCTTCCAATTCAATGATCATTATCTACCACAAGAGTTTTTATTATATGACAATGTTAAATTTTGAGATTGGTGAATTTAATAAGTGTTAATGATTTTTTGAAAATGAAAGTTAAGGTTTTGGGCAAGATTCTATTTGACAAATATAATGAGTTTTTACCACCTCAACCATAGTTGCTTTTTCAATATCAAAGCATCGTAGACCCAAACAAGATTAGAATTCTTTGAACAATTTACAAAAATCAAATTTTATTATTGTGTTCTTGATTTGTGAGCAATTTGAAGCAACTGCTAAGATCTCTATCGAGGTTCGAAACCGTGTGGTATTTGTCAAATTTATTTCCAAAGCAACAAAACCTAAATTTATATTTGGTCCAGAAAGAGTTCTTTACATTTATCGAAGAGCTTTCTTTAAGAGGAAGAAGAGATTGATGTAACACACAATATTGCCTAATCCTTGATCCAGGTTACATCAATATAATTTCCTATTCTACTTATTTCTCATTTTATTAGGTTCTTATTTGAATTATGTTTTTATTTTCTTTTTGTTTCTCAATTAATTAGTTGTCTAATTAATTAGTTTTTTAATTTATTATTTTTCTATCATTGATTTTTTTTTTTATGTTAGTATAAATTTTTTTATTTTGAGAATTATTTTTTTGCTGATCTTTTATTTTCCATTTTGATTTCGAAACAAACATTTCATTGAACCAGAACGAAGTCGAAAGCCATTGGCTTCAGAGATTGAAGATTTGTTTTCTCTTTCTCTTTTCTTCTCTATTTCCTTGTATGTTTTTTTGTTTGGTGATTCTCTAATTACACAAAACTTCTAATTTTGTTTTATTTTATCTTCTTGCATAAATTTTAATTATGAACTAATTTCTCTTTTTTGGGTTCATTTAACTCAAAACTCTTAGTTTAAATTAAATTTCTTCCTTTTTATTTTGTTTTTATTGATTTCAATTGATTGATCACCATCTGTGTTTGTTAGAACTCCAAGTGAATTGCAAAAAAATAAATTAGGGTTTGAAATTGCATAAAATAACAAGTCATATTATTGACTTGTTAATAATCTAATTTACGAATAAAATAGAACTTGTGCAATTGTATAGAAAGAGTTATGGTTTTTATTGGTTGATTTGTGATTAGATTCTCATAATATAGACAACGTAGTTTAAATGACGAACTTTTATAAAATTTTGGAATAGTTTTATGGATACATTATAATACTTGGTTGGTTTGATCTGCATGAGTACTAAAAATAAAAAGGAATTGAAATACTATAGTTTAATAAAAAATCTTTTTAATTGGTCAAATTAATTTTGTCACTAAAGTTTGTTGATTTGAATTGTCTAAATAGATAAGATAAGGTAAGATGAATTGGGCACTTAACTAGAAGGTAACAGCTCACTTATCCGTGGATGATATTTAATTCATTAATTAGTCTAATTAATAATTTATTTTAACTATTTATAATTTATCCATTAATTAATTACACTAATTATTGAGAAGCACATTGCGAGTGAAGAATTCAAAGATAAGAACAGAGGAAAAACATAACATTACTCAATTTTTAATCTCTACCACTTGAAAAGCGATATGTGCATTTACATGAGATAATCGACAACACCTTCATCTGGAGTAAGGGTCTCTCTACCATATTTCGTACTCTATGAAATCATGATAAGCCTTTGGTAGAGAGTTGACGAGGATCAACATTCTCTACCTCTATCCCTATATTTTCTAAGTCCACAATTATTTTATTAAAATTATCTATATATTATACAACTTATTTTTCAAATAAATGAGGTTAGTTAGTGATTTAATTATGTATACCAGACTTTGAAGAAAATAGATCCCCGTCAACTAGGAACATTGGCGGTTGACTACACACAATCACATAAACTTTCTCGCATAGACTAGAGGTAGATTGCTCAAAGGCTTGAGAGTGACAAACAAGACAAGAGGAGTGGTCCATTGTACCACATTTTAAAGCACGTAAAGTTGTGTTCTACCAAATGAAGAACAAGAAAAATGGTCGTCCAACCGAGCAAAATGGTCGTCCATCTGAGCAAAATGGTTGTCTAGAGAAGAGGTTGTGGTCAACGAGATCAGAACTGTAGTTAATCCCCCATTTGAATTTTGGCCTTAAAGCTCACAATGCGGTCTACTAGACAATACTTGTGGTCGACAGCCAACTTGAAATTTGGTGTTTTTCTATAAATAGATCCAAACATCATTGTGCAATGACTACTGTATCTTTGAGGTATCACTTGAACATTCTGAGCATTCAATATTTCAAGCCTTCCAACCTAAATTTTATCTATTTGTTTCACTTGAGTATTGATGTGCCACGTATTGTCTCCAATCACGAGCAAAGAGATTTTCTAACGATAAATTCATTGTTTTTTTTGTAGATAATCATGGAGAAAAGTACATTAAAAGTATTAAGCACATCTATCATGCATCTAAATATAGCTAAGAGTTATTCGAGATCGAGCATAAGTAAAAAATGAAGCACAAGTTTAGATGAAGTAGAGACATTCCAAAAACTACCAACAATCTAACCCCCCGAGTAGTATTTGACATATTTGGCAATTTTAACAATCTCATATAAAAACATGTGCTTCACAAAGATTGTAGTTGACATCTCAAACTTTCTAGAATGAGATGTTTCATTAACTTTGAAGTTTGTTTGCTATGACAAAAGCTTCCCGAAAAGAGAGCTTTGTTTCTACCAAAGAAGCTAATTCTATCAAAACTAGAATTATCACGACTTGGAGGCAGGGCTAACAGAACTACTGAGTTAGGCGACCTGATTCTCTTCGAGAACCCGATCACTCAACTCAAGGCGTGGATTATTAGAGGAAGACTTTTACAATTTAAATCGATCCAAAAGATATGGGCCTAGGTCCGTATAGCGATTATGAGAAAATAACGGTGCATAAAATAAATAGAAACTCAAAGTACTGTGCTACAAATCTAAACTATTAGAATTTAAGTTATAGACTCAATAGAAACAGTAATATCCTTACCAAATAACAGTTTAAACACTTGAGTCAATGTAAAAGGAAATAGGAATATAAATAGGATCCTTTGACTCTGTGTCCTCAACCACTTCTGCCTTTACCTGGATATTTTGGGAGAAGACATTTTGGGTGAGTGACTAACTCAATAAAATATATCTAAATTAAGAGCATCACATGCAAAAACTGAGTTTTTTCTTTTAGAAAACAATGTTATGTGTCTCTGTTACTGTATATGAATTTTAACTGAAAACTCTTTTTCATTTTATAAATCCGGCCTAAGGCCACCGATGAGGCTTTTATCAAACTATGTTGTATACATAGACAGATATACCTCGAAAATAGGTTATCACCGTTTTCCGATCCAAAAACATTATTAGTGAAAATAGATGGTCGCTCATGGACCTATCCGATACTCATTAGAGAATAGGTGGTCATCCGTCAATGACAACACCTCATGAGGTAGGGGAAATACAAAAAACGTCGATCCAAAGATCCAACGCGTCACCTAGGTTGCCGACGAACAAGCTCCGCAATGCCACAACTTGTATAATTGCCCAGATGTACTGATGAGTCGTAGCTCAGCATCAATACGATGCATATTATCAAAGTAACGGATAAGGTTGCTCGCGATAGATCGTGTAACATCCCCTGGTGCTCCCAGTACAATATTGTTCGCTTTGGGCCGAAGCCCGCACGGTTTTTGTTCTTGGGGTTAGCCCAAAACGCGTTGTACTAGGTAGGAATGGGCTCCATGCTTATATACCATGCAATTTCTACTCTCCCAAGCGATGTGGGATTGTGCCCCCCTGACTTGGGCTAGACCCACAACTGGCCTTTCCTGACCTTCACAGGGCGTGAGGAAACATCTGTATACATAAAAATTGACGTGCTGTCAAAACAGTCCCCGTCAGGTTTTTAAGTGTGGTACTTCACAAAATATACAACTTTGAAAACGTAAATGCAATGCAAGAGGTATAGAAATCCTTACCTTTTTGGTGTTCCCTCTTATTGACAGGAGCAATTATCTCCTCGGGAATCATATCACACTTGCCGAAATCGTCCGAGCCTAAAAAACATATAAACAAAGAGAATTCTCATCAATAAATCCTAAATAAATAGGTGAAAGGGTCTTATACCGGTCTATGAACCCAATCGACATATAAACGACTCATCTAAGAATCCCTAATGAAATCCTTACACTTTTATCACTCGGTAATCATAACAGTGTATCAACATTGCAAATAATAGATTTCCCAACTTACATAAATGAATTGTAAATAACTCACTTTAACACTATACTAATAGTTCCAAGTAAAGACAAAATAGTGACATTCTCTTCGATTGACCATCAAATAGTGTGCAATATTTACACAAACAGTAATAACAGGTCATTGAACTTATTTTCCACCATAAACAGATGATTATAAAATCAAACTCAACCTCACGGTAACAGCGAACAAAATTGAATACTAGCTATGGCAATAGCAATCCTTAACATGCTTATTATTATAAAACCGATTCATCTAAGACCCACAATAATTTATCAAGTTTTCAGCCCTCGGTAAACATAAACAATGCCTCAACAAGAGATCACATCCTTAGTTTGGTAACCATAGCTTAAAAACAGTCACCAACATACGCGATTAACACCAAATCGAACATTCATCTCCTACGATTATAAATCTACATCTCAACAACCAACAGAAATAAGAATCCAAAATCATTATCTTTATATCTCAGCAAAGTTTCAAGTCAGTCATAGCAGTAAGTAGCTAATTGTCCTCAAACACTACTTTGTAAAACAGCAGAATAATATGAATAATCTTCTCGGGTCTTTTTCAGTAAGTCCGTGAGTTTCCAAATGGCAATACCAAATACATCCAACAAATTCTTTTTTCTACACGGTTCAATAAATGTAAATCAAACACAGCAACATTCAAACATAAACCTAAACAGAACTCAAACAGTTTTCTTCAATAAAACTGTAAATAGACGTGGTCAAGCTCTCGGGATATCATCAAGGCAACAGTAACTAAACAGAACCCAAAATCATTGTTCTCGGGTTATCAACAATACATCCGTGAGAAAATCATCAACACAGCAAAACAGAACCAACTCCTCGGAAGTTAGTAACACAACCATAGCGAAACAACAAGCTACACATCCTTAATCATTTCTTCCCAAAACAGCAAACAAATTTCCCAAAAACAGTAACAGAAATCGAAAACAAACCTAGCTCGCACAACTCACCGAAATTGGAGAAACGATAGAATGCAGCTCCTTGGTTTGGCTTTCCATCCTCCAGACCGCTCCGCTCTTCGAAACGTTCTCCGTCGTGGTTTCACCGTCGCCCGCGATTGACAGTCGTTTGCTCGCACCTGCCGTCGGCTGAAAGGTTCGTCCCTCGCCCGCTCACCTCTCGCTGGCTTCCACTCGGAATGCTCGGACAGAGCCGCCCATCGCCCGGAGTTCCGAGTTTCTCCCGAGTACCGCCTTCGCAAAGCTCTCGGACGAAGAGGGACGCAGGGAAAGAAGCCTTCTGTTCTTCTCCAATTTCAGCCGCTGCCTTCTATTTCTTTTTCTTCTTTTTAGTCCTTATTTTAAACCCTTCTTCTTTTATTTAATTTATTCCCTTTATTTTTATAACCTTTTTCTCCTCCCTTTAATTTGCCGCGGATCCTCTCTTTTTCCCCTTCACTTTACTTTCTTTTTAATTATAATTCTCCATTTTTATTTCATTTCACCTTTTCCTTTATTTTACTTATTTTTACTTAATCCCTTGTTAGATAAATACATGTATATTTAAATATACGTATCATATATTATATAACCTATTTCTATCCCGACTTATTACGAGTATCACCTATCAACGATTTTCTAATCGGATTTTATTTCTTAAATTAAATTGTTACTCGGTAATTATCCAATTTGACTGATTTTGACTAATTGACCAAAATTTCACACGTTGCCACTATGTGATAGTTTGAGTCAATTATTCAACATCATAATCGATTTTTAACGTGAAAAATTTACACGTAGAAATTGGTTATCAAAGTTTTCACGGGTTTCATATTTTAATCTCCTTAAAAAAAATTTCGTCCTGAAATTTAAAGTAAAACTCATTACATATAAAAAAAAAAAGATAAGGGTATCTTTGCATCATATCATATTCGATTTCCCAAGTCGCTTCCCTCTCTGTGTGGTTCTTCCACAACACACGGACCAAGAGAATTTCTCTGTGTCGGAGCAGTTGAACCTCTACTAAGGATTTGCTTCAGCTCCTCTTCATATGACGTATCTTCCTAAATGGGAATGTCGGTCTACGAAATGATGTGGGACGGATCTGGCATGTATTTCCTCAACTGGGATATGTGGAAGACATTATGGAACTATCCGAGCTGCAGAGGTAAATCAAGTTTGTAGGCCACATTACCAATCCTCTCGAAAATCTGGAATAGGCCAACATAACTTGGAGCTAATATTCCATTCACCCCAAATCGAATAATACCGCGCCTAGGACATACTTTGAGAAAAACAAAGTCTCCTACATAGAACTAAACTTCGCTCATCTTTAAGTATGCATAACTCTTTTGTCTACTCTGCACAGTCTTGAGTCTATCCCAAATCACCTGAATCTTGTTTGTGCTCTCCTAAATCATTTTCGGCCCAAGGAAAACTCTTTATTCTGCCTCGACTCAACACAGTGGAGAACGACATGACCTCCCATACAATGCCTCTTATGGAGAGACGCAAATGCTAGTCTGATAGCTATTATTGTAAACAAACTCAACCAATGACAATGATTTAACTAGCTGTAATCATAATCTAGGATGCAAGATCGTAACATATCCTCCAAAATTTGAATAGTCCTCTCCTATTGCACATCCGTCTAAGGATGATGTGCGGTGCTAAGATTCAACTCTGTTCCCAAAGTCTTTTGCAGAGCCCTTCGGAACTTGCATGTGAACCTAGGGTCATGATCCAAAACAATGCTAGTGGGAACACTGAAGACAGACGATATTCTCAATATATAACAGGCTTAACTTCAACAACGAAAATTCCATCCTGATTGGAATGAAGTGGACAGACTTGGTCAAACAATCCACAATAACTCACATCCAACTTCTGAGGATTTCTAGGGAGACCAGTGACAAAATCCATCATAATCATATTCCATTTCCACTCGGGAATAGGCAAGGGCTGCAATAATCATGTTGACCTCTGATGTTCCACCTTCACTTGCTGACAAGTCAAACACTTGGCCCCAAAGTTTGCTGCAAACTCATACTCAAAGCGCGTCATTTGGTATCAAAAATTTCGTTGGCTCGTCAAATATTTATTACTTGTGAAAATTAGGTATTTGTACTAAACACTAACAAACTCATTTATTGTTTAGATAAAAAAGGGTGAAGCCCTTAATTTGTAAAAATATGGTTGACATGTGGAAGTTCAATCAAGTGTAACTAGAATGATTAGTGGTAACAAGTCTTCAAGGGGAGCCTTAGAGCCCAAACACTGGCAACTTAGCCGAATCACAATGACAACTCGTTTTTGGAACCTTATTCTCTCTCTATTATTTACTTGCTTGTAATTTGTTTGCCTGTTTGTGATAATGAATACTGTGTTAAAGAGAAATCAACTATCTAAGGTGTAATACCCCAAAATTTAATTGGGATTTTGTATAATAATATTTATGAATTTTGAAGATTTTGAAACGATTTTCATATAGAATGCAGTACCCTGATTTCCCATAACGGAATTAATAAAGATAATCAAGAAATTAATTGGGTGTAAGGGATTATTTGGATATTTATTGAAAATTTAAATGATGAAAATTATCGGAATTGGAATTTATTCAATTAAGAGAAATGGAAATGAAGATTTTGACAATTGAAGGTTGCAGCGACGAAGGGAAGGGCTAAGGGATGTCCTTATGGAGGGATGGACGTCCCTTGCTGAAGGCAAATGCTTGGCAGTGGTGTCGTTGTATACAACGGGACCATTTTGATGCATGGGACGTCCCTAAGGAGAACAAATGTTCCAGCATTAAAGAATTAAAGGCATGCGTCATCGTTTAAGGGAGAGAGGGATGTCCATAATGGAAAGTGAGACGCCAGAAATAAAAAGAAAGAGAAACAACGTTAGTATTAAGTTGAACGGCGTAGTTCAGACTAGCGAAGAAAGTGAGCGGACAAAATGATAGCCGTTGGACGTCGTTCTGGTTGATTATCTGTCATCGGATCAAGCACGGGGGACGTTCGTTGAAACTAGAGACGTCCGTAATAGGATAACAAGCGATGTCATGTACGAGACATGTCACTTGTAAATAAAATGCATTTATGACGTCCGTTTTGATTTAGGACGTCCGTTATGAGAAAGACTTCGGATCAGCCGTTAGATGAAGAAGGGAGGATGAAATCAGAGTCTTTGAATGACCGTGAGGGAGGTCCGTCTTGAGAAGGAACGTCTGAAACATGCCCAACACAGGATGAGGGACGTCTAGTTTGGATTTAGGACATCCAACTTATCGTTTTCACGTTGCGCGACGGCAGCGAAAGACTTTTTTTTTTCAGCGAACAATTTGGGTGTTTTTCCCCAATTATATGATGTCCACCTGGTAAATTGGTTACCAACTACTAAATTGATTTCCACCTGCTCAATTGGTGAATGAACCAACGATAGAGGTGCGTGATTTGGGGGAGAAAAGGGCCAACTCTACCTTCTTCTGTCTTCGACTGAGAGTGAATAAGAGAGTTGGGGAGGGCAAGAGAAAGGGGGAACAGAGAGGGAATTGCTTATGGGAGGAATTGTGGTGAAGAGAGCGAAAGGATAAGTGAGAGTGAGAGCTTTGTCTTCCAGAGAGAGAGGATACGAAAAGGAGGAAGTGTGAATTGTTGATTTTTGCTTTCTTACGCTACTCGAAGGAGGAGATTGGATGGAGGAAAATCGTCTCTGAAAGTAAGAATTGGGATGTTTGTTGGCCAGTGGAGGCCTTACATCATGGGTTTGCTCTATTGTTGTGAATTTCTGGATTTTATTTCTTGCTAAGAAATACCACTGTCAATGTTGGTTTTGGGTTGTCTGATGTCGTGGGTTTTGTTTGTGGTACCCTCACTTTGTGGTAAATGATTTTGATGTCAACTAACTCTAACAGGACGAAGAAGTATAAAAATAGAATATGAACTGTGGTTAACTGTGAGTAGTAGAGAATTGGAAAGATGACTTGAAATATCATTATGCTAGTTTTGGATTATTGCTTCAGATTAGATAATGCCTTGTGATTACTGGAGGAAATATGAGATTTTAGATAGGAGGGAATTATTCTACTGCTGAGTTGACATTGTGGTTACTCTCGTTGTTGTGCGTGGATTTTCCCCTGTTAATAGCTATAATTGGTTTATGCATAAACCTATAACTTAGAAATTAATATGAAATTTCCATTTGATATCCAACATGTTGTGATATACCATTGTTTTCCTTATTATGCTTTCTTTGGCATATTCTGTGCATCATATTATTGCGAGCTGTACATGACATTCATGCATCATACCTAGGGCTTATGAATTTGTGAGCATATTGCATGACATGTATAATATATGTAAATAGGCGTGTGGGGTGTGGGAGAATTGGTGATGGTCCATCGGTGGTGACACCCCTAATGGATGTATCTCAGCCCGTAGGGAGTGGGTGACGGTTAAGCCACATAGATCATAGGATGTATACACTTCTCTTGTACTGAAATCCCTAACGTCTTCAATAAAAGAGTGTGGTGACACCCCTAATGGATGTATCTCTTCGTCGAAGTGACGGTTAAGCGACATGACCATAGGACGTATCCGAATTTCAGCTTGACAGAAAAGATACGGTTCTTTTCTGTAATGCATGGTATGATCATGCATGAGCATTAGCATGTCATTTCATTCTAATTCTTGAGGAGCGTTAGACTCATTGTTTTTCCCGTGATGTAGGTAATCCTTATGATGCTTGTGATGTACCATTTGAGGAGGAGACATTTTAGGATGATCTCTTGGGTTATCAGCAGGTTCGACCTGATGGTTGTGGCTCACAAAAATGGTGTTGGTTATTTTGAACAGTTAACTTCCTCTTTTTGATATGGTAACGTTTTGTAAGCATGGACTCTTGTTGGAGGAACTAAAACTATGTTTTAAGAAATTACTATCTATTTCCGCTCGATTAACTTTGATATGTTTTCAAACAAGATTGAATACTCTGGTTTACGCGTTTTGGATAAGTTAAGCAAAAATTTAATCATTGAATTTTAAAATAAAGAAAAATGGTTTTTAAATAAACGGGGCGTTACATAAGGTTTTCAAATTGGTTAAGTTTTTAATTTGCGAAAATTTTTTAATAACCTAATTTACCCCCTTAGGTTATATTGATTCTACACTTTATACACTTTCATTTGCATAAGGATGACACATCTTTTTCTCTTATAGTCCAAAGTTAGTTTTGCCATCAAATGGCATGATCTCTACTTTGACCATTTTAAAAGTTAGAAATATCTCTAAGTGTTGAGAATTGAATGCGAAATAAAAAAAAATGCATGAAAACAAAGACACTGAAATTTATGTGGAAAACCCTTTAGGAGAAAAATCACGAACATAAAAGAAATTCACTAATAGGAAATCAAAGTACAAATGAGTTTTGTGTCTCAAGTAACAATATATAGAGAATCATAAAGAAGAACCTAATATTAAATATGAGTCTAACTCGGCCTAACTAGAATTCGGGTCATATTGAACTCTAACAATCTCCACTTTGACATAAGTTCCACATGGAGATCCAAAATACAGGTTTCTCAGCCCACCTCAAAACAAGTCTAAAATACTAAAATCTGACAATCTCCATCTTCAAATAAATTTCAATGCAAGGAAACAAATTTGCATAACTTCACAAAAAATAAATTTCTCTTCCACAGGGCCTTTGCAAGGCCAACTCAACATCTGATATCAATTAAGTTTAAGCATTGTTTAAAGTTGAGAGACACACTTGAGAGGAAATCACATTTGAAAACTCCCCACTGAAATCATTTCACTCGAACACATTCAATACATAACCCATTGAACTAGTTTCACTATATCGATATCGTCGTGAAACTATGACCTTCTTGTAATACTCAGAATTAAGCTGGAACTAAGAATAATAATATTTATGAATTTTGGTGATTTTGAGGATGATTTTATTATGGAATGTAATACCCTGATTTTTCCGTAACAAAATTAAGTAAAGATAATTGAAAAATTAATTGGTGTAATGAGATTATTTGGATAAGAGATTATTTGGGTAATTATTAAAAATTTATTTGATGGAAATTATTTAAATTGGAATTGATTAAATGAATTAAGAATTAAGATTAATTAAACAAAAGAATTAATAAAATAAATGAATAAAAGAAGAAGTGAAGTGGTGACGTTTTGGCACGAGGTGAATTTCTCTCATGACTAGTCAACACTGCTGACAAGGTTGTCGACCGGAGCAACTTGTTTTTGGTGAAAAATCAGATTTCTCTCGCGACCAGTTTTCTGCTTCTCCGATGATTTTGTGTGATTTTTCAGAAGGCAATAAGGAACTTTTCATGCGGCATGATATAAGTGGACCACCTCCTTCGATCTGGGTGATTTTTCCATCAACCTTGCGTCCCCGTGAAGTCTCCTTCTGTTTATAAAACAATGGCAGAAGGTGAGGAAACACTCTGGACTTGAGTGTTGTAGTGAGCTATGTGAAGGTAAAAAGGGAGTGCTCTGTCTTGTTGTCAAGGGCCGAGTGTGAGTTGAGTGAAGAAAGGTGAGAGAAGAGAAGCTTCTGTCTTGAATATTTCCCCTGGGTGTGCACTGCTATTTGTGAGAAGGAGAGGAATTCTAAAGGAGAACCTTCGAAGAGGTAAGAAATAGGGTGTAGTTGGCCAGTGGAGGCCCTACATCACAAGATTTTGTTGTTTTGTTGAACACTACCTTGATTGATTTGTGTAGAGTGTGCTCTGTCGATTGTTAGACGATTATAATTTCTGCTAATTGTAGTTTGATGGAGAACTTGGAAATGCTTTGTGATTGTTGGTTAACTGTGGGATGCTAAACAAGAAGGGATTATTTCGAAATATTAATATGTGGTTCTGAGTTGTTGTCTCATATTGAATATTGCCCTATGTTTTTGTTGCTGGAAGTAAGACTCTGGTTAATAAGGAATATGAAAAGTGTTATGTTAAATGGTCTTTAGCTCTTGTAAATGGTGATTGAATGAGATCTGGATATTGTTTGTGGTATCACGTTGAACTATGCTAATTTCATTTGCAATGTGTTCTGCAAGAGTATGATGTGGAAGGTCCATAAACACAAACATACACAAATGTGGACCTTAACCTTCCTTGATTAGAGAAGACGACGCTCAACCAAAGTGACTATTAACTGTGCGTCGAAACCAAATTACATCATCTCCAATAGATTATTCGCGGTAGCCTATTATATAGTAGAAACTCTAATAAACTATTGTAGATGATATATATATGGTTTCGACGCATAATTAATAGTTACTTTGAGTGAGCTTTGTCTTCTCTAATCAACGATGGATGGTTAATTGAATTTATATATTGGTTTGATATATATGCAATTGTAATGCACGTTATCGTTGTAATTGATATATATGCGGTTGTAATAGTCGCAGCGGTTTGTCAGCATTCCTATGCCTTGTATCTTTCAGTGTTATGCACAGGTTGCTGAAATTGTTGCAATGAATGCAATGAACATGCTTACTTGTTTGTTGATGATGAATAGAATCATTTGAGTCAATTTCACTCTAAAAAAATTAAAAATTTTGCAAGAGTTTTGATTCTTTTTAAGTCTATCCCCCTACGACATTAATAAAAACAGATATTTTTCCCGAATAGATATTATCCAAACTGACAAAAGAAAACGTAAACATGTAAAGAGTCAATGAATTCTTTATTACACCAAATTCAGCATCCCTACACATCTCAACTACCCTAAGCTGCATTTTTCCTGCTTGGTTTTGGCAGCAAATCCATGAGTTCAAAAGCCAATTGTGTGTCCAGGTATATGTTGGACGCATTGGCGAAGAACAAACCCTCCACGGGTTGATCGTCGTGCTCGTGGAACTGTTCCTGCTTATTGTAATTTCGGATCACCCTCATCCCCTCACTCGTACATCAAAAGATGCCATGCGGGCTAAACAACACTCATGTGTGGCCACATGGTGTTCCTTAACCAAGTATCTGCGGCCATCAACCTTTCCACAGATACACCTCATTATGCAAACACCACATCTATGCGACCACATATCCTTCCAAGTATTTGTGGATACCAATATTTCCACTGTGGACACATCATCACGCGGATAGAATATAAATTCCAAATGTAACGTTAGTTACTCCTTTAAATTCTAAAAAAATAATGTCACCCATGAAATTATTGAAATTATTCATGAAAACTTTTCGAGTGTTACAAGACTAGATTGATATTAGGCTATTATATTATGTATGGTATGATCATAAGTGCATCTCATACATAATGAAAAATGTTTTCATTAAGAAAGATAGAAAGATTGAAAAACTGAAAGATTGAATAGACGTAAATAGTTTCTTGTGGGGCAAGGTTTGAGATGGCTATCCCGTATGAGGTGGATAAATGGTGTCACTCTCCCGTACATCAAAGTTACCCCCAACGACTATACTGTAAAGTGAAAGGAAAGAAAGAAAGATAAAAAGAACTCATAGATAAACTTTGTGATGTAGGTGAGAAAAACTTTAATGATACACTTGATGATGGAATATATGTGAAGGATACAGTTGAAGGTATACTCTCATGAGTGAGATTGCAGTGTTGTTGGTGGGATATTTACCCATGGATGAAAGCTTGAGGAAAATGATGTGAAATGAAAGACTTTTATTTAAATTATACTTTTAAATGAAGGCAATACCGTTCAACAAATAGCAAAAATGGAAAGTTACATTTGTACCAATTGTGATTGAGATGCTTCACAAGTCCCTAGATGTATATAAAAATGTAACACCCCAAAATTTTAGTTCATTTTCATAAAATACTTGTACGTTTTGTTTTAAATATAACCTTTAAAAACCTTTAGCGTAGTGGAAAACTTTTCTTTTTAAATTTATAACATTTCAATACTTTTGTCATCATAACTTCATTAACATAGTTCCATAAGAGTGTAAAATAACTACCAACGTACATTTATAAATCAATATTACTTTCAAATCTGTTTTCACAATGTGTGAGCCACTATACAAGTCAAATTCACCGTAACAACTCCAAGTGCTCCTATCAAGTATGCGCGGTCAATTGCTTGGTTATCCATAGAGTCTTTTCGTATAATCCATTTACCTACATCACAAGATTTATCTATGAGCCTAACGCTTAGTAAGTAATGTATAATATGAACAGGATATGCACTTTTTATAAAACATTTGTGTTTCCATTTTCTTTCTTTTCTTTCTTTTCATTCTTGTTCTTCTTCTTGACATTGAGACATGACACCAAAGCTAAAAATAATTGAGGGACTAGCCCACCAAAGCTCTAATGGGGGCATTAACCACCATCTTTTATTTTCTTTCTCATCTTTCTTAATGAAAATATATGCAAGTAAAATATTTTCATTCTTTTCTAGAAATTTTTGATGCCTCAACATAAAATCATAATCATAGCATATCCTCAAACAACACGTTGTCATACTCATAATAACATGATGCATTGCAAAAATTCGGATTTGTACAAAGGCAGAAACTCAGACTTGGTAGAAATTGGTGGAATTTTGACAAAGATAAAAATAAACTAATTGGTGAAATTTCAGCTTGATTTTGTACATTTTGCCACCGTATAAATTCAAAAATAATCTCTCAAAATTTCAAGGAATCCCAAGGGAATGTGATAGAAACAATGGAACCTGTTCGGATTGGTAAGCAAGATTTCACAAATGACAGTTTTTGGAGCAAACTTGGAACAGCAATATCTTGGTCAATTTAACGAATTCTTGCATGAAAGTTGGACAACACAGATCTTTATAAGTGAGGTAACTCTCCTCCAAAAATTACAGTCAAATTCCTTGGGATGAAAGTGTTGTGTGGAAATTAACAAGCTGGTCTGAAAAGACATTACTACCATGTCTTTTGACTTCAATGGCTACCTTGCAAGAAGTAGCTCTCCAACTTGGATATTTGGAAGTTTTCTATAACCTTATTGAAGATTCTACCTCTAAAGAAGAGGAAGAGAAAGTTATAGCAATAAGAGAAATCACCTAAAACAAACAAAAAGGTGAAATCAATTGATACTCACACACTTGATCAGATATGTACCACTGAAAAAGGGATGCAGTTTTGGGAGGGAACTCTACAAAGTTCAAATAAACTATTTTCTCAATGTTTTCTAACTACCTACCAAGAACCCTAAGATAGGTTTATATACCTCAAAATTAGGGTAACAAAAATGAAATGGAAAGTACCAAAATACCCGACAAAAATACCCCTTCTCAGATAGAACATTCTATTGTCGAAAACTCCATTCCATATCTTGAATTTAAACATAGATTAAATACTACGCATAAAAGAAGAAATAGATACTCAACCTCCCTCTAACATCTTGGACAAAGAATCAAATTAATGGGTTAACTCTCTAGGCTCATCTTCAAATGGATTTGGGCTTCAAGTTCATATAAAGGAAAATGAGCTTCAATAGCAAATACAAAGCTCTCTGTCTTGGCCTTTTTTAACATAGCAAATGATATCCAATATTTTCGACCTAGCCCATTCTGAAACACTTGAAAAGTCAGTTACAATCTTCATGAAGAACATTTTTTGACATAAAATCTTCAAGAATCCCAAAAATGCCTATTACTTGTTGGAGGATAGATTGTAAGCAGATTTGTGAAGTCCACCAAATCTTCTACACTTGTACTTGAATTTTCACTTATGCTTAATCATGAATAACTCCATTTAATATTTGGAAGTTGGTTGGATCCATTTGATATCTTTGGTGCACTTTCCTCCATGATTACCTACAAAATGAACACTAGAAATATCGTTAGAAAATCTCCATGCTTGAATGTGAGTAGATTAATCCCCTGTAGGGGTGTGCAAACCTAATCGAACTGGAACCGGTCGATTTGGTTTGGTTTCAGTTTGGTTTGCACATCTAAAAACCAAAATTTGGTTCCTTTTGGTAAGAACCGAGTGGTTTTGGTTCGGTTTTTGGTTTTGGTTTCTCAAAACTGAAAAAACTAAAACCGAATCATGTACTAAGGTTATTCTTCTTCATTGCAAATGATGGATGCCTCATTTCATTTTGCTTCGCCATTCAGTCTCAAGAGTCCAGAGTCTTACTCTTTCCAGGGTCGTCTCCACACTTAAGAGTCTTCCAATTCCAACTTCCCATCCCGTGTCCCTCACGTCTTCTAGTGTCCAAAGTTTAGAGTTCAAAGTCCACAGTCCAGACTTTCAGTTTCGTGTCTCGCCAATCTCTAGAGTGTTTGATCTTCTTCATAGTAAGCTCGTAAATGTCTACCCCTTCTTTTCTTTTTCATTTTTATGTTGTATTTGCTTGTCTACTCTGATACATAACTAGTAGTTGACTCAACCTGATAAGAAAGGAAAAATTCAGAAGGTAGTCTCTTCTCTCTTTCGCTACTCTGAATTGGTTTTTGTTTGCTATTTTTTTTATGTAATTGATCAGCTTTTGTGTAATTTTCCGATCCTTATCTTCCGCGCATGCTATGTAATCAAAATCTTTAGTAATGAAATATATTACATGGCGTATCATTTTGTGTTAAGACATTCCCTCATGGGAAAAATAGTGTGAGATGGGAAATAAGGAGAAAAATGCGAGTGAAGGTTGTCCAGGACTTTCGGATGTATGCAAACGACATTTCAGACAAGATATGTCATCCGCGACATAGCGAACTTTGGGACGAATCCGGGGACGAGAGGAGGCATCCGACCTTTTGAGCGACATGGACTTCCGGACGGCATTGCGGACAATGTGGACGAGGAAGATGGCATCCGCATCGAATCTATCCAAGTCTGGGGACTTTCGGACAAGTCCGGATGCCTGTGGATGAGAAGGGAACTCGTCCGATTTGAATCTATCCAAATTTATGGACAGATTCGGACGACAAGTCCGGATGACAAACGGCGTAAACAACACAGCTTCAGACAGTACGGATGAAGCGGGGACGATGTTTCCAATCCGAACCAGAATTTGGCCTGCGAAATTTGCTCTTACAGACGACGTGCGGACGCGACCAAGTCACCTACACGTCTGAAAGATCGCAGGACAGTGATAAATTAGGGATTTAAAAATCAACAACGTGTAGTCCATTAACACTCGATCTTCAGCAAAGAAAAATCACCCCGACAAGGAAATCGCTAGACTCCAGCTCCCCATAGCCAGCCGACCTCCTCCTCCCCTACACAATGATCACCCTACTCCTCTCCTAGTAAGTTTTCCTTTTGTCTCCAGTTGCCTTCAATTTTTCCCCTCCATTTTTCTTCTCCCCGTCGACAGCTCTTTTTCTCTGGAGTGTGAGGTTCAGCTGTGTCCTTGTTGAGTCTTCAATATTTAGGTAAGGGAATGGGTAGTCGTTGGCTTGAGGAAGCCCTACCCACAAGTATATTGTATGATGATTGTGTTGGTTTAGATGTTCTGCTGTATTAAATCTCAGTTGTGTGTTGTTACTGTCGGACGTTGTTATTGTCATAACTTTCATTATCTTCCTCTAGTAAATGCCATGCTTTTAGTTTTGTGTATTTACATTTTATACTTGTTCAATGATAGATACGTGAAGCATGAACGGAGAAATGCTAAGTAAGGATTAGTTGAACCAAAATGCTAGCATATTTTCTGTATTATGAATATTTTTCCTTGTTGCCATGTCCTGCACATTGGTTATAATTTTCTGTGTTTGGTTTTATCTCCATTGACACGTATTGTAGTCCATCAGCTATAATTTACTTGCCAGGGAAAACATATTAGGTTGTTCCTAGAACACGTCATAAACGGTAACTCAGAAGTGTAAATATTCTCTGCTATATGGTGCTGCTATAAAATAACAAAAACATAATTGGTTTTAATCTGTTGTTGTGATTTTTCTGCTGTTATATTTTGTTATTGCTGCTATTTTCTAAATGTTAGGATTTAAATGCAAGTCTCTATGAATGAATGAAGTAAGGAAGTCATAAAGAAGTTATGCTAAACGCCAAGGATAAATGACATACATTCGATGTTTAGAATCTGCATAAGTTTAATTTCTGCCCTTCTTATGTGTATCTCTTGCAAAACTTGTTGTGATAAATTAGCTTAAACTTGCAAGCCTTTTTACTGCTAATTGATATGTTCTTAACTCATGATAAACCGCTGTAAACTAACGAATGATAACTCAACTTGATTAAACTTGTAAACATGCCACCCTCTATTTTATTAGTTGTTGTTATATGCCCTTAATGCATTATAAACCACGGTAAATAACTGCTGTAAACCAACAAATGAAAAATCATAACATGAATATAATTGCTGTAAATTGTTGCTGCTGCTACCATATTGTCGCTGTCATTACTGTTAGCTGGTACACGTTACTAGGATGTTGTTATTGTTCTCTTACAAAGCATGTGACTCTGCTGTAATTAACTTAAAGCATGAATATTTATAGGAATTGTAGTTATTGTTGCTTCCTTAGATTTTGTTTCTTAACTAGAACGTAATATTGCTTCTTTTAAATTTTAAGCATGCTAATCCATCACTTGTGGAATCTTTAAGTCCCGATTCAATTGTTAAGCATGCTAATTCCTTGTTATTAAACTCGTTGATGTTATGTTTATATATCCTTAAACGTGTTTGTTATTTTAGTTGTTACATAGACAAGCACGTTAAATTGTACCTATCTTGTCGAGCATGTTAGTTGTTGATTTAGTTTCCTTTCGTGCACGATATTCTGACTGTGTGAAATCTGCCAATTTCTCATTATGCAAATATTTTCTTGAATTACCCTGTTTATTTTCATGACTGTTTTATTTAAATGTCTTCATGCATCATGTTAATAGAAACAAGTAGGGAGTACCACCTTGGGGTGGTATTCATATGCATCGGTAAGGAGAAAAATGATAATAAATATGAAGAAGAAATAGAAAAGTAGAAAAGGGAACTGAGAGTGGATGGGTAGCGGGTATAGTCTATAAACTAGGCGTAGCCCCTCCCTAGTAGGGTACGGGAGTTCTAGTTTACTTAGAAGATAAGAGAAAAAGCTAGATCCGTTACGCCATTGCACAAGAAAAACCTTCCAATTCCAGCTCGATGACGAGTAAGAAGAAAAGAAAGAATGAACGTGATAAAAGCTTGGGATGGGTGGCCCCCATTCCATAATGGATTAAAAAGAGGCATTAGCATAAGCATTTCTGTCCCCATTCCATTTACTGGGCCATTGGCTCACGTCCTTACTTGTGGTGTAGGTAACAAAATGATTATACGAGGAGCAGAACAGGATGCACTTCCTGTGGAGCCTGTGGATTCTCCAGCAGAGACCAGGCCAGAGTAGACTAATGGCTTAAAGGAAGAAAAGGAAGAACATTTTGTAAGGGTTAAGTCGTAATCACGTTTTGTAAAGACGATTAACTATGACTTTGACTGTGTTTTGAACTTGTGATAAATTAACCCTAAAACTTTAAGAAAAACGTCGATTTTAGATTCTGTCGCAAATTATGTTTTAAATTAATGGTTTTCAAATCGTTTCCACTAGACTTTCCGAAATAATTCAAGGATTTAACCTTTTATGTTTAGATAAGTTCGATGAAATGTAGTAATGATCAGGATTTTAAAAGAGCACTCTGATAAAAAACGTCTATTGATAAAGGTTTTGACGAAAGTAAAGTTTTGAAAATTTTTAACTCGCTTTTTCTTAAAATTTAATAGAAGGATAAAAATCTGGGTTGTTACATTATGTGCTTTTTTTTTTCCTGTAATTATTGTAGTTTTGCTTGTGATTGTTCCTAGAGCTTGTGATTGTGAATCTGTGATTGTAATTATTGCAGTATATCTGCTCAATTTTCCTTGGGAAAAATTCAGAAGGTACTCTTGTCTCTCTGTCTCTTTTTTTTATGTGAAAATAAATTGTAATTGATCAGCTTCAGTGCTTTTTTTTTTTAATTATTGTAGTCTAAACTTTGTTGTGATTCATGATTGCTGTGATTTTGGAGATTGCTGTAATTTTTGGTTTAGCATGTCTCAATTGTGACTTTGGAGATTGCTGTGATTTTCCTTAGATTGCTGTGAGTTGTTTTAATTTAGCATGTCTCAATTGTGAGTAGTTTTAGTTTAGCATGTTTCTGTTTGATGGATGTTTCTGTTTATGTTTGAATGGATTATTTTTCATTTGGTTAAAATGGATTCTGAAATGGTTCAAATTGTTGAAACTGTAGACAATGGAAAGTGTTAATGAAACTATAGAGAGTCCTTCTATTAACCCTATTACTAGTCAAATGAAGAGGAAAAAATCAAAAATTTGGAATCATTTTAATATGATAGAAAGCACTGATCATAACAACCCTAGAGCGAAATGTATTCATTGTTAACAGACATATGCATGTCATCCAACGAAGAATGGTACATCCAACTTGAAAAAACATATTAGTAGTTGTAAAAAAAATGTTGGCAAGTGTAGATGTGAAGCAAAAGACTTTAAGCTTCCAAAATATAGATAATATGGGATCCACTTCCAATTTGTCATGTATTAGTGTTGCAACTTGCCGAGAACTAGTGGCAAAAATGATTGTTATTAATGAATTGCCTTTGAAGTTTGTTGAAGGAGAGAGTCTTAGAGCGTTGTTTCAATATGTGCAATCGAAATTTGTTGTCCCCTCTAGAACTACGGATGCACGAGATATTGTTAGTATATATGAGAAAGAAAAAATGAAATTGAAAGAATACTTTAGAAACACTTCTCAACGAGTATGCCTGACTACCGATACATGGACTTCATTTCAAAATTTGAATTACACGGTTTTAACTGCGCATTATGTTGATAGTGATTAGACCTTACATAAGAAGATTATTAATTTTTGTTTGATTATGAATCATAATGGTGAAACGATTAGTAGGGAAGTAGAAAGATGTTTATTTGAATGGAGAATTGAAAATATTTTGACAATCATAGTTGATAATGCTTCTTCGAATGATGTTGGGCATTTCATATTTGATCAAAAGTGTTCGAAATTGGAATGAATTAGTTTTGAATGGAGAACACATGCTATAACGACCCGGATTTTCGTAACTTTTTGAAAATACGTTAAAATTTGAGAAAACGTATCAGAGTGTGCCTAATCTCAACCGCTACCAACTGTTCGTTAAACGCTCGTTAGAAAAATTCGTTTATTTAGTAGAAAATGTGGAAGTGTTAAAATCATGTATTTTAAAATACTGCGGAAATAAAACCTTTGCAGAAATAAATACATTTGCGGAAGCGTAAATAATTAAAGGAATAAACTAAACACTTAATTACAATTTAGGAAAAACGTAATTTAAATAAATCACAACCCAATTATCTTTACTTCTCATAGCATGTCCAACCGCAAGTTCGCTTGTGCAAATCTCTCATCCACTGCTTCTTCGTTTCGCTTGAAGACTCCGTTCGTCGTGTGTACCTACATCGCAAGTAAGACGTGAGCCTAAAGGCCCAGTAAGAAAATGGGTTTATGCGTATGAGATGCCACTCTTTAATTTCTTTGGAATGGGTCCACCCCAAATAGATCTTTTAATTACGTATATTAAGCATAATTACGTATTCTAGGAGTAGCTCGTAAATGGAGCGTGGATTAGGGAAATTCTATGATTTCTAATTAATTATGTTAATTGGTCTTTTGATCCCGATGAGGGAAAGATTAGTTATTTTCCTCACTCAAGACGTGTAGCCACCCCGTAGTGGTGTTTCTAATTGTTTCTAATGGCATGATGCATGAAACTACTCTAAAAGCATATATAAAGAGATAAACAAACCATACAATAAATAATAGCAACATTACATTTAAAGGATGTTAACATGCTTGAAGAGTTTCTAACCTAATTTATTGACATTTTATATTAATTAACTCATCTGCTTATTTAGGTTGGCTAAATCAATTAAGTTAACATGTTTGCCGAGTTAACAATTGGACTAACATGTTCAATATATTAGTTTATTACACTAGTTATAATTATTCATTTTAGATAGCATGCTCAAAGAACTTATTCGAATGAGGGAATCCAAATCACAGCACAAAATAAAGAAATTACCTACATAGCTACACAATATCAATAGAATTACAACAACATTAAAGTGCAAGGCATCCGAACATAGAAAAACGTACAAGCTAACAACACTAAACGTCCAAGGCATCAACCAAAAAATTATTACAGAGCAATATAAAATTTAACATTTTACATTATCACACATAACATCCAAACAGAGAAACATATGACGAATTCAAGCGTAGAAGGACATGTAGGCTAACAATGAAGATCAACATGAGAGATAGACATAGCAACATAAAAATCTAACATTCTACTTTATCAACCAAAATAGTGAGCATTTCAATGAATTATCAACAATTAACCTACATATGTGTTAAAGAAAACATGCAGAGCAATTATACAGAACCTAACTACAAGGGAAAATACAGAAAACTAACAATGACAATCACAGAGGAATTAACAACAGAAATCAACAGAGGAATTAACATCGACAATTAACACCAAAGACTCACTCGCGCACACATTTGCGGGTAGGGCTTAGACGGACAGACACACCCAAGTCTTACCATCTAGACGAAAACCAATCACAGACAGCAATTTCATTCTCAGCCACCACCCTTTGCAGCTACCCACAGCAACTAGAAGGAAACTGTTGAGAATCGAACGCGAAACGGAAAAAGAAAACTGCGGAAATAGGGACACCAAGATTTATGTGGAAAACCCTAACGGGAAAAAACCACGGGCAGAGGAGAAATCACTATGAATGAAATCAAGGTACAATGAGTTTTGCGACTCAAGCATCAATATATAGAGAAACTAAATAACCCTAATATTGGATATGGGCTCGACCCGACCCAACTAGAATTCGGGTCACATCCGAACTCTAACAATCTCCACCTTGACACGAATTCCACCTGAGAGATCCAATGCAGGCTTCACGGCCCACCCCAAAACGAATCCAGAATACTGAACTCTGACAATCTCCACCTTCAAAGAAATTCCAATGTAAGGCAAACTGCAAAACTCCAACAAAAAATAACCTCCTCTTCCACAAAGACCCCTGCTGGGCCAACTCAATATCTGGTATGGATCAAGTTTAAGCCCCGCTTAAACTTGAGAGACACACTCGGAGAGAAATCACATCTGCTCCATTGTACCACCGAATTATCAGAGATGTCGCAATGAACTGCATGTGAATATGTTGAATCTATACTCTCGAACACACTCAATGCGTAACCCACCGTAGATGTTTCACTATATCGCCGTGGAGCTTTACCCTTTTCCTTGGTTCTGCTTTTGACGATACCTCTCTGACGTGAAACTGTAACTGAAATTGGTGACGATGTGGTGACTGCATCACGCTGAACATCTGTAATAGGCTGACGTATTGGCTCTGATGTGGATTCAGAACCCAACTTGAACTTCACCTGAGAACCTGACTTCCTCTGAGTCTTCTCCAACAAACCTTTTGAAGGTGAATTCACAAACTCTGTAGCCTGATTACCCATCACCGTAGAACCCTGTAATACATACAAATTTGCAGAGCTTCTGTGTCCCTTTAACTTGACAAGAGCACCCCTACTGATCTTTATACCTCCACCTACAGCGCTGTACTTGTACCCTTTCGAATCCAGAGTACTCAACGAGATCAGGTTCTTCTTTAACTCGGGAACATGTCTCACGCTACCCAGTGTCCTCACAACTCCATCAAACATCCTGATTCTGACGGTACCAATACCAGCTATCTTGCAAGGTGTGTTATTGCCCATTAACACAGCACCTCCTGAAACGGTCTCATATGTCGTAAACCAATCCCGATTGTAGCACATATGAAACGAACACGCTGAATCCAGAATCCACTCATTGTTTGGCTTTGAGTTTCCCTCTGACACTATTAGAAGATCTCCATCACTATAGTCTTCATCTTGTGCGACAACTACTGCACCGGACATCATCGGTTGTTTTTCCTTCTCAGCTCTCTTTAACTCATTCTGCAATTTACGGCACTCAGTTTTGATGTGCCCCCTTCCATGACAGAAGTAACAGGTTCTATCTCGGTTCCTTGACTTTGATCGGCCCTTCGAACTTTGAACATTGTCACTGCCTTTGTTGTTTGAATCTCTTGTTCTTCCCCAAACGACGAATCCCTCACCTCGAGATTCGGATTCCTCAACAAGCTACTTCATCTTTTCCTTTGACAACAAAGAACCATAAACCTCTTCCAGAGTTAGACTGTCCCTACTGTACAAGATCGTATCTCTGAAAGAACCATATGAAGCAGGTAACGAGCATAGCAGAATCAGCCCCAAATCCTCCTCATCGTACTTGCATCCCATAGTCTCCAAATCTGAAACTAACTCCTTGAATGCAGCCAAATGCTCTGTAATAGAGGCTCCTTCCAATAACTGATGAGAATATAACCACTGCTTCAAATACAACTTACTCGTCAGGGTTTTCTTCATACATAACTGCTCCAATCTGAATCATAAATCAGCGGCAGACTTCTCGTTCAAAACATCCTGCAAAATCTGATTTGATAAATGCAGACGTATCAAAGATAGGGCTTTCCGATCCTTTCGCATTTTCTCCTCTTCACTCAATGACGTGGGCATTTTATCGAGCCCTAATAATGCGTCGTCTAAATCCATCTGTGCGAGTACATCTCGCATCTTTACCTGCCATAACTGAAACCTCGTATTCCGATCCAACAACGGAATATCGAATTTCACTGAACTCATCCTGCCCAAAAATTTCAGAAATTTTCACACAATTTCTGAACCCAAAAATATCAGCCACCACAAATTTGACCCCCAAATAATTTCTGAAATTTAACCAAAAAATTTCCAGCAATTTTCCCAAAATCAGCAAATATTTGCAAAACCTATTAGCCGATCTCTACTGCTGCGTTCGGAGCAGTGACTGCAAACCGGCGGACTAAGGCTGGCAGGAGAACAGGCGACGAGGAGCGGCAGCTGAGTGACGGACAACAGCAGCAGCCGGCGACTTCGATTTGCAGTGTGGGAGGCTGAGGCGACGCTGGACAGAGGCCGACGACGGATGGTTGCATGCGACGGACGGCAGTGGGCGACGGACGAACGGAGTTCGTCTCTGTGTTCTGGATTGGCCGACGGACGGCGGCGAACGGCTGGAAGATATCCCTTGTTTCTTCCGGCGACGGACGGTTCGGTGCTGCTCTTCGAATCGGGCAGCTTCTTCTTCGACAGCGAGACAGAGGCGACGCAAAGGAAAAATTCAAATTTTCCTTCAATGTTTTTTTTTTTTTTAATTCTTTTTCCACCAAAATTTCAATTTGTAACAAAATTGAAAAATCCCAAATTTCGTTCGATCCGAGTACTAAAACTCTAACTCCACTCTGATATCAATTGTTGGAAAATTGATATAGAGAATTTGACCTGGGCTCTGATACCAATTGTTGAGAATCGAACGCGAAACGGAAAAAGAAAACTGCGGAAACAGGGACACCAAGATTTACGTGGAAAACCCTAACGGGAAAAAACCACGGGCAGAGGAGAAATCACTATGAATGAAATCAAGGTACAATGAGTTTTGCGACTCAAACATCAATATATAGAGAAACTAAATAACCCTAATATTGGATATGGGCCCGACCCGACCCAACTAGAATTCGGGTCACATCCGAACTCTAACAGAAACTCTCGGCTCTAGCTCACCCTCTCAATTCCTTCAGATTGTCCCTCGGTAGAATGAACAAAACATAATAGAACATCAACTAGATTTCATCAACAGAGACTGACTCAAAGAACAGAGAAATCCATACCTACAGACATCTCACGGCTCTCGGCAGAAAACTCCCGAGAGCATATTCTCCTCCAAAACACCTCGGCCTCCAGGAGAGTTCACCCTTCTCTGTCCTCTCTCACTGACCCAGAATATAAAGACAGAAGACAATTTGAATTGTTAAACCCCTTTATCCCATAAAATCAGCCACTAATCCAGATTTTTTGGCAGCACCACGCCGTTCAAACCTTGCAGCTGAATCATCCTTGAACCAGAGGATGAACCGAACCGCGAGCTGAACCGCAGCTCATCGCAAACCGACGCTAACCCCTGTTCAAGTTGTTCCTTCATTAACCAAATCTCCTGGCCAGCCGCATCGATCACTGGTCACGACCGAACACTAGGAAACGGAAGAGGAAGGTCGACTGGACTTACCTCGCCTGAAGCATTCGCCGATCGTTCGCCGAAAACTTCGAATCGAACCCGTGAAGCCGAACCTCCCGAGTCCGAGATCGCCGCACCGCGTTGCCCCTATCGCTCATTCGTCGCATACCGGCGCCCGTTCCTCACTTGCCGGTGCCCATTCCTTGCCCGTTCCTCATTCGCCGGCGCCAGTTCCTCGCTCGCCAGCGCCCTTTCCTCGCTCGCCATCCGAGCTCCTTCCCGATTCTCGTCCCTCACCGTCTCGTCCTCATCTCTCCTTCCTCTTGGGTCTCTCTCTAAAATTCCCTTTTCATTCTTTCGTCCTTAATTAAAAAAAGACCAATCCTCACTTAACACCAGCGAACCGGACCAAAACACACAGTCAAACTGGTTCTACGTCTCCTTATTAAATTTTCTATTCTAATTTCCTATTATTTCTATCTTTCAATTAATCCTAATAAATTCTAATTAATTTCTAAATATAAAACAATTAAATTAATCCCAAACATTATAAGTTAAATTCGTTAAATTCCTATTTATTTTAATTACAGTAAATTCCAAAGTCTTATGAATACGTCCTTCGTAATACCCCGATAAAATAATTATCCAACTTAAAAAGTCGGGGTATTACACATTCTGAATTTGATTGTATGTGATGATTTAAAAGACCATCATGAATCTATCATGAGAGTACGTAGAGCTCTGAAGTACGTTTGATCTTCGCCTGCAAGACTGCAAAATTTTACGAAATGTGTTGAAAATGTTAAGATCAAGTGCAAAAGTAGTGTTTCTCTTGATGTGCCTACTAGATGGAATTCCACATATTTGATATTAGAAAGTGCCGAAAAATTTGAAAAGTTAAAGGAAACTGATATTCATTATCTTGCTGATTTGGGTGGAGAAAGACCTCCCACGATAGAAGATTGGGGTAATATTCGAGAACTTGTCAAGTTTTAAAGATTTTTTATGATATGACTATAAATGTTTCAGCCTCCTTGCATGTTACTTCAAATATTTATTTCAGTGAAGTATGTAATTTGAAAATTATTATCCAAGAGTACGTTGAATGTGATAATCCATTATTGTGGAGAATGGCTATTGGAATGCAAGGAAAGTTTGATAAATATTGGGGAAGCTACGATAAAATGAATTTCTTGATGTATGTGGCAATTGTATTAGATCGAAGATGTAAAACAAAATTTTTGAAACATTGTCTTACCATGTTAGTTGATAATGATAAGACAAATGATTTGATCAACCAAGTATAACTTGTGATTGAAAGATAATATCTCAAGTATAGAGGTGATTCGGGGTTTGAAAATTCAGAAGAAAATTATAGTACTACAAGTGTTGCAACAACGTCTACAATCTTGAGACAAAAGAGCAGTTTCACCCATAACAAGGTATATCAGATATTCTATAGTCCCCATGAAGAACAAGATGTTTCAAATATTCAGACAGAACTTGATCAATACTTATATGAAGGGTTGGAAAAATTTTCAGACAAACAAGACATTCTCATATGGTGGAAATTGAATTCGTTGAAATTTCCAATTGTAAGCAAATTGACAAGAGATATATAGGTTATTCCCATTTTTACTGTTGCATCGGAGTCAGCTTTTAGTAGTGGAGGATGGGAACTTGATTCATTTTGCAATTCTTTGTCCCCAAAGACTGTCGAGGCACTTATTTGCACTCAAAACAGGATTCGATCATCAAAACATCAATCTCTCAACTTTAATGATGTAGTAGATGATATTGAACACTGTATATTTTTATATTGATAGTGTTTTTCCTTTATATTGATAGAGTTTTTCCTTTATATTTTTAAGAGATTATATCAATTAGTGAAGATGTTGAAGTAAATTAGTCAAAACTTAATAATGATGACAACATTGAACAAGGTATTTATATTTTTATTAATTTTTCATTTTTTTGTAATTACTTTCTTTCAAATAATTTATTCAAAATTGTGTCTATTCTTTTGCAGCTTATAATCTAAAATTTGAAGACAATGGACATTGTAAAATGTTTGGATAAATTTTTTTTTTTGGTTATAATTGTGAACTACGAAACTTGTTCTTAACTTTATTTTGTGGATTTTATAACTTTATTTTGTGGTTTTTATACTTCTTTTTTTCATTTGATAGGTTTGTTAGTATAGTGTTTATTATTTTATAGGATTTCATAGTCTGATTGAAGAATTTAATTGTTTCGGAATTATTTTATAGGGTTTTATTTTATATGCATCAATTCTGCAGAAAACCAACAGATTTTTCATGATAAAATATTTTAGCACCAGCAACAAAAGTGCAAATAATAATCCAGTGCAAAGAATAATAAATTGCTCATACTGGTACTCGATTAATAGTTCTTTGTTTTACTATGCCGTAGCGTGAAAAACATCACTAACAGAGCAATTTATTATTTTTATATTAAAAAAAAAGTACATAAAATTGGAACTGAACCGGAACAAGAACTGAAACATAAACACCGTGGCACATTAACATTACCATCACTAGAAATTAACTTATCATTTAATCAAATCAATTAACTACTTTAAGCATAAACATAACATGAAACAACGAACACCATCTTAGCACTTTCTGATGTAGGCCATTAGGTCAAACACATGCAATCATTACTTACCTTAGAGTCTTAGCACAATTTACATGAATTATGAATTATTTCCTTGAGTTGGAAAACCTAAAGATGTCAAAATTATGCGTTAATATCAAACTACACACATTTACATTAATATTTATAACTTTTTGTATACTTTTCCAATTTCAGTGGTTCTTGAACTCATAGTTCCCTTAGATTATGCTCAATATCATATCAAATCTGTTTACAAATTCAACTATCCTTGCATTCGATAAAGTGTTCAAAACAGAACCTTGTTGTAACGCCCATTTTTGTAAAACACATTTTACAGTAAATTCTTGTGAAGTATTTTTTTTTCTTAAAACTGGCACACTTTAAAATGATGTTGCTTAAATTCTTTTGCAAAATAAAGCGTACATTTAAAACCAACTACAAAATCATGTATTTCTAAAATCTTTGCAATAGAAGACTTTATCGATTAAAATACATTTCTTGTCGAAACATCAAGTTTTAAAACAATCCTTTACAAATTTCGTATAAATTATGTATTCCATAAAATAGTAAAATAAACTATGGAATTACCCAATGACCATCAAGTCTTCATCATAAGCAAACTCCCTCAACGTAACCTCGCATTCGCCATTTCTTTCGTAATATCCATACCTATAATGCAAGGGTCATCTATAAGTCTAAGACTTAGCAAGTAATGAATGTGACCATGAACCAGGCGTGGTGTGATACTTGTTTCATCTTTTCTCTCTTTTCTTGTCTTTCTTTCTCTTTTCTTTTCTTTCGTTTTTCTTTAACTTTTCGATTATGAGTAGACTCCACAGTGAGACACACACTGCTTTTCCCCACCATTTTGGGAGGTCTCCACCCTTTTGGGAGACAGACTCCACTCGTTTGGGAGTCCTCCGTTAGTTTGTTGTGCATTTTAATGCACAACGACCTAGTGAACCTTAGGTCAGTCAGCTCCTGATTGCGCCAGAAGCAACAGGCTAATGTCTCACTAGCCCACCCTTTTGGGTCAGCCTATCCTCAGTCACCATTTATGTACAATTTTCTTTCTTATTCTTCATCTTTCTTTTACTTTTCGAATATGAGAAGGCTCCATAGTTGGGCACACACTACTTTTCTCCACCCTTTTGGGAGGCTCCACTCTTTTGGGAGACAAACTCTACCATTTTGGGAGTCCTCCGTTAGCTGTTGTGCATTTTAATGCACAACAATCTGGCAAACTTTGGGCCAGTCAGCTCTAGGTTGCGCCAGAAGCAAACTAACGGCTAATGTCCCACTGGCCCACTCAATCACCATTTACGTATTTTTCTTTCGCTTTAATATTAAGTGGGTAACCATCCAGCCCAAATAGATATTGTCCACGTTTGGTGAACTTCAACCCACACAGACTTGTTCTTGAGCCAGGGTTCCATACCACTAGCCCAAAATGCGTCCACTTAGTATGGATGAACACCCACTTATATCTCATGCATTTTTATCCTCATTTTATCTTTCTTATATGCTGACTCATGCATGAACATACATCATAATGCAATATATATATTTCCACATCATATGCAATTCAACAACAATAATCGACACCGTTCAATGCCTTTTTCCATTATGAATAGAATCATAAAGCAACTACAACAAATCCTCCAACATATGAAATGATTAAAGAAAAATACAACAACCATAATTCTCCAGTGACAAAACCTCAATCCATATAATATTAGATCCTTAAGCATAATTATTACCATGAAACAGACCAATCTGACAGCTGTAATAAATGCCCCCTTTATGCGACAAATTAAGAAAACATCAATACAAATCCTCAAGAACAAAGCCTCATTTTTCAATTATAAAACTAGAACTCAATGTCATAGCTAAAGGAGAACAACCAATAATAGCAGTCAATAACATAACAGATCCTCAACAACATCTATCCAAACAGCAATGAAACAGAGACACCCCAAATCAACAAGGCACTATACTCAACAATACTTATAAAAAATAGAAGAAATCAAAGACAAAATCCACTTAACCGATTTATTATCCTCAACCAAGTTATCAAAAGTTGTAACTAAAATAAATAACAAAACCCCAATCTGCAGATTATCAACCTCAACAAAATCTAAATTCTTGACAATGTCTATCAAACTGGAATCTAAACAAAACATAATACCCAATCACCCGAGCATAACATTCAATAACATCCAGTGGCAGTGACCAAAACGTAGAACAAAGCCTCAATTTAATAGAGCAACAGTTTTAAAAATGCCTGTCAGTAGAAATATCTCTCAAAATGTCTCTTGAAAAAACCCAAAACAAAACAAACGGACCCAATTTAGCAGAACAAGATTTTCTCAAAAACATCTCTCGCAGAAACCAGACCAAAGGCCGTAAACACAAACCGTAGAACAAAATCTCAATAACCTGTATCATTCATTAACCGATATGAAGAATAACACTCAATCGACAGAACAAAAATCCTCATTCAGTGTCTATCACATGATAACTGAAAATGCAGAACAAAACCCAACAATGGAGCATAAATCTACAGCAATATTCATCAATAGTAAAAGAAATGAAGAACAATCACCTAACACCTTGCATTGTAGGGCTGAGGCTAAAACACACACAACAAATACTTACCTCGGGCTCCTTGACAATGGAGCAATCGGTTGAAACCCACCTCCTCTATTCTCAGGCGCTACGGGAATCGCAGCTCGCGAGTTCTATTTGCTCCCATGAGCTCGGATGCTCTCGCCAACCCCACAGTTCAGCGATCAAACGATGATGCTCTCATTCATCCGCTTTCAACGGAGTCGTCCCGATAATCACACGACCACTCCCCTTTTCATGCAGAAGGATATTCCCGCGGAGTCGCCTCCCCACTCCCATTTCTCCTTTCTTTTTTTAATTTGATTTTTTTAGTCTTTTATTTTCCAACTCTTGCCGAGTCACCCACCTATCCCCCCCTAATTTCCCTTCTCCTTTGTGGTTTTTTTTTCTGCAAACTTCTTCTTTCTTTAATTTCTTTCCTCCGCAGTATTTTTCCCCCTTTTATTTTTGTTTTTACTTTTCGCCATTTTCAGCCCTTGCGGCTTTTGTTCTAATTTTCCCCAACTACCCCTTAATAATCCTCATCAAAATAAAACACCATAATCCCACAATATTTCTCTAAAATGTCTATTATCTTTCCCTTATCATTAATACTTCTTATGCCAATAAAAATCTCACCATGAAATCCCATAAATCATTATTAAATCTCTATAATCATAAAATAATATACTCTACTAATTGATCAATCCAATAATTATTAAATACTCTAAATGACATCTTTGATTATTTTAAAAAATTCATCCAAAAGAAATTTTGATCGCTACAGTTGTTTTCATCAAACAACCAATTTTGTCTCAAAGTTTACCATCAACTTCCAAAATTTATAACTTTTATTATATATGTTCAAATAACTTAATTCCAATGCTCATAGTTCTATAAAAGTGTCTATTTTAACCTATTAAAACAACTCAGTAATTGAAAGTCATTAAAATAAGTTGGTGCTATCAAAACCGAAACTGTATAGATTCAACTAAATTTTGACCAAACATGATATTAGGTTCATAAACATCAATTAATTGAGAAATTCTTCCATCCAACACTACCAGCATGCTATTAGGACATAAAAAAGTATTTTTAAATCATAAAACTTAAGTATGAAATCCAATTTTCATGATTTTTTAACAAAACCCCTAACATCACTTCAAAATCTCAAATTTCTCATCATCCATCTACTCATAAACATAACCAACTTTTAATATTACCAAAACTTAAAAGAAATAATTACTAAACTTCAAATAGCTGAGAGGAAGAGGATCCAAGTCGTGGGTTCAAACGAAGAGCCAAACTCTCCATTATAGAAGCTTTAAGTGGTAATTTAGGCTTTATGGTGTCACCAACTTAGGGTTGATAGTGCATGGTGCTTCCAAGTGTCTAATAAGGTGTTTCTTTTCCTTAATCAACAAGCTAGGGATTTATCTTAGCCATGACATAATGTTTCTAGAAGATTTTTGGTAATTTGCCACTCATTGGACGACCGCTAACTTCAATTTTGGTCAACCGCACGACGACTTAAAACTTTCCAATTTTGATTTTTGTCTTGTACTGGTCGACCACAACTTCAACTTTGGTCAACAGCAACATAACTAGAGAGTATTATAAGTTTTGGACGAATGTCTGGACGCTGCACATCACACTCCTATCATCCGCACTATCATAGAATCTTGTTTTTCCACTCCAACCTCTATATTTTACCAAGTTATCACTATCCAATCAAACAATTACTTAATACCAAATCAATATCCATAATCTTCACTTATAATTCTTTAGGTTTTCAGTTCATTTCTTCCTAAAAAGAAAACCAGAAAATAATGGACAACGAGATTTATGTGGAAAACCCTAGGTAGGTGTAAAACCATGGGCATATGAGAGAAATTACTAATTGGTATAATGAGTTTTGTGACTCAAACATATATTTATAGAAAAAACTTGAAACCTAGTCATACTAAGATTCCTAATGTGGGCTGAAACGAACCTAACCCAGATAGAATTTGTGTTCCTAACAATCTCCACCTTGATGCAAATTTCACTTCATAAAATATATCTTCAAAACTCCAGCAAACCTCTTCTTTCACAAAAGCCCTAGAGGGTAAAATCAGTAGTTAATACCAACCAAGATCAAACAATGTTTGAACTAAGGTGTGGGCAAAGTCTTGGTCATCACATTAGTAGAATTATCATGAGTACTGATTTTACTCATAGCAAAATCACCATGAACAACCACTTCACAAACAAAATGATAACAAATATCGATGTGTTTCGTTTTCTCATGAAACATCTGATCTTTAGTGAGAAAGATAGCACTCCGACTTTTGTAAAACACTGTGGCAATCTGCAAGTCTTCGCTGAGCTCGCCAAATAGACTTTTTAACCATATAGCTTCTTTACAAGCCTCCGTAATAGCCATATATTTTGCCTCTATAGTAGACAATGCAACGGTATCTTGTAAGGTAGCTCTTTAGCTGATAGCACAACCCCCAACAATAAAAACATACCTTGTAAAAAATCTCCTCTTATCATGGTCTCTTGCTTAATCAGAATCAACAAATCCAATGACATGATCTTTAGTTCTTTCATATTGAAGATAGACATCACTAGTTTCACCCAGATACCTAAGAATGCACAAAATAGCTTTCCAGTGTTCTTTTCCCGAATTTTCAATGTACCTACTAGCTTCACTAACTATGTAAGATAAATCGGGATGTGTACAAACCATTACATAAATCAGTGATCTCACTGTAGTAGAATATAGAATTCATGACATATAATTAATTTCATTATCGAATTGCAGACATAAGTCAGATGAAAGCTTGAAATGAGCTGCTAAAGGAGTATCAATTGGTTTAGACTTGTTCATGTTAAACCTGGAAAGAACATTTTGAATGTACCTCCTGTAACATCCCATAACTTTTTTTGTATGAAAATTTTCTTTCCTTTATAAAAACATTCGTGATGGAAAACCAGAGTAATAAACATACAGCGGAAGTCTAAGAGTAAACATACAGCGGAAGTCTTTTACATTTAGATACCATAAACCAATAGTTTAAATAAACACTTAATTAAACACATTAACTCAAAACACAAGTAAAACATTTGTTTGAAATCCTAAAACACTTCAAAGCTTTTAAAACATTTAAATACTCTGATTTCATTTTCGTGAGCCATAACCCAAGGTCAATGTCACCAATAGGACAAAAGCCCCGCCCGGTAATATTCCATCAGCTACACCCTTTAATAGCTTTATCCATTCATTGGCTCCTTACCTACATCAACGAAACCTAATTATGAGCCCAAATCTCAGTAAGTGGTATAAACGTAAAATATGAAATACACATATTACTTTTGTAATATCTTATACAATTTTTAGTTTTGCTTATATGTTATTATTTCTGTCTTTTATTGTCATTTATTCTGTTTCCGTGCCAGGCGTGTCCAACGAGACCACAAAAACCGTTATTTACGGTTCCTATCTTTTATTGTTACTTAATCTGTTTATGTGCCGGCCGTATTCAATCAGACCACACAAACATATGTTTACTTATCTTTGATTTTTGTGCTGGGTGTATCCAATCGGACTACAACTATTTAGTTATCTTTGGTTTCTGCGCCGGGTGTTACTAACTGGTCTACAAAAATGGCTATTTAAATTCATTCCATTTTCTTGTACTTTAGGATCACAAGTCTTAACGTAGTTGTGCACATACAATCCTATTTAATGTAATAATCAATCGTATCCTTAAAACGTGATCCGTCTTAACTAAGGAACTAAACATAAATCTAATAAACATACAATTCATAACAATCAATAAAACAAACAGTAAACACCCCCTAATTCCCGTGATGTAGGCTCTTTTAGATAAAACTTATGCAGTACCACTTACCTGAGGTCCTTAGCTTTAAAAAGGTTTAGCACTTAGAGTTTCTTCTCAAAACTTATTTATCACAACATAATTTATCAATAATAATTCCTCAAAGGTTAACCCTAACTATAAACAAATTGTTGCATCCTCTTAACAATTATAGTCTTCAACCAGTATTCCTTAAATTATTTCCGACCTTATCCAACAACTTATGACCTCACCCTTTGCTAATAAGTCTATTCGATTTCCAACCATAATATTATTTCTGAATTTATTATCTTGAACCTTAGCATCCAATATAACAAGGAATTAAACCATCAAACCCAATCTTTTTCCAGACAACATTCTTCAGCAATAACCCATCCAAAACCATTATCAACCAACGTAATAATCCAATGACATACTTTACAGGAAATTACAAAACTCTATCACTAACCAACCATATTAAGAATAATAGAAGTAGTTTTGCTTACCAGATAACTCATGATTTCAGGCTACTTCTCAGACCTTTCCTCCTGAATTCCAGAAACTCTCACAACTTCTTCATGGCCTCACACTCTCTTCTATTTCCTCAATCCATCTTCTCAGTAACCTTTCTCCCTCTGACTTTCACAAATCACAACTCCAGGACCATTCACTGTAACTCCTCACAGAATCTCATAGACCCACGCTTCCGAAGCACAACCTAAAAAACTTTAGAACCCTCACGATTCTCTCAACACATCAACAGAGGTCCCCCATGATTTTTTCTCTCTCACAAATAAAACACAGAGCTTCGCCAAGTCATTCCAAACTTCCAGCTTCATTCATCCCTCCTCAATTTGTAGGCCATCACTGATGACCCTTCAATGTCCGTCTGTGTGAAGACAGAAGGCCAAAGGTTTGAAACTCTTCAACCTCCAGCAACCCTTCGATGTCCAGACGTTTCAGAGGTCGTTCGCTTCATCTTCACGTCAGTTAAACCTCTCCAGATTATCATCATAAATTGGCCTTCATAAATGGCGGTCGATCGATTCTTCAGTTAGTCGATCGACCGATAAATTTTAATGATGATAATCTTTATATATATATATACACACACACACACACGTAATTCCTCCATATCACTTCCTTATATTTATATTCACACGCGCAGCACACACACACACACACACACACACACACACATATATATATACATGTGTGTGTGTGTGTGTGTCTGTGGGTGTGTGCGTGCGCGCGTTGAATATAAATATAAGGAAGTGATATGGAGGAATTACGTGTGTGTAAATATAAGGAAGTGATATGGAGGAATTACGTGTGTGTGCATTTATATTCACACGCGCACACGCGCGCGCGCACATACACACACACACACATATATATATGAATATCTTCACTAAACTATATACATTATATGACCTTATAACCTCATTATTAACTACTTCCAATATTACTTCTCTTAACTCCAACTATCCTCTTCTAACTCTCCAATTTATTCTTGTATCATTTAAATAAACCTTATATCCAAGACCAACATGTACTAAATCCACAAATATATATTTGAACAATGATATCAATTAAATCAACTTATAGTATATGTTCCACTATTCTTTCTTCACTTTTGCCCAAGTCAAATTCCAATAACTGTTAAAAGCCTTCTTTTTCTCAAGCTTTTAGTCCTTACTATATCCATACAATATCCAAATATGTCCAAATATATTTTTTCTTACTAATTTCATCGACTGTTAATCACTAACCAGTCCTAATATCATCATTTCTAACTCCAAATATCATTAACTCATTCTTTAATAACCTTAATCCTTCCCATAAGCTAATTATGAACATAACGGGATATTATACTTCACTTATTCTAATTACATTTCTCTTGACAAATATCTTTACTTGTCCAACTCAGCTCCTATCATCATCAAAATTATCACATGAGTCGTATGCTTAGCATAACAAAGTTTCAGGATATTACACCCCCTTTGCCTTAGGTTCAATTTCATAGCTTTTATATCTCTCTGTATCTTCATAGTAAGTATCTTCTTGGCGGCTCCTAAATCTTTCATCTTAAATTCTTTATTCAGCTGTGCTTTGACCCTCCTAATTTCTTCCATATCTTTAACTGTGATTAACATGTCATGAACGTATAAGAGAAGATAAATCACTAACTCATTCATACTATTCTTTACGTAGAAACAATTGTTATAATTACTTCTTCTGAAATCTTGAGCAAGCATGAATGAATTGAATCTCATATACCATTGTCTTGGTGACTGATTCATACCATAAAGGGACTTCTTCAAAGAACAAACAAAGTTCTTTTTTTTTCTGAGACTACAAAACCTTTTGGTTACTGCATATAGATGTTCTTCTCCAGTTCTCCATGTAAAAAAACAGTTTTCATAACCAACTAAAGCTCAAAGTTGTGCAGAGCCACAACACCTAACAAAGCTCTAATGGAACTGTACTTAACCAATAGAGAAAACACATCAGTGAAGTCTACACTTGGAATATGACTATACTCCTTAGCAACCAGACGTACTTGTACATATCTTCTTCAACACTTGGTGTTCCTTCCATTCTCTTAAACACCCATTTGCAATGAAAAAATTTCTTGTCCTTTGGAAATTTAATTAAGTCCGATGTGTCATTCTTTCAAAGAGATTCCATCTCTTCCTGCTTAGTGATCATCCATTTCCCAGAATTTTATGAAATCACTACCTCTAAATAGGTAGACAGTTCTTCACTAGAATCTATGCTTTTAGCTACATTGAAAGTATAAGGAACTAAATCTGCTTTACAATATTTCTATGGAGGTTTAATCTACCTTCTTGGTCCATCCTTAGTGATGAAATACTTTGGTTAAGCTAATACTGGCGATTGTGCAAAAATTATATCACCCTGATTATCTGAGTTGGCCTAACCTGAACACTTTGATGTTGACCTTGATTCTATTTCAACTTCAACCTTGCTATTGGATACATGGTTAGTCTTATCTGACAAGCCTTTAGGAGGCGAAGTAGTGAGCATAACAATTTCATCAAATACCACATCTCTACTAGATCTGACTTTCTTAGATTCTAGTACACTATAACTTATATCCCTTGACACCATACTTGTATCCAAAGATTATACACTTTCAGTGATCTAGGTTCTAACTTACCATTTTCAATATGAGCATATATAGGGCAGCGAAAAACTCTCAAAACTGAATAATCAACAAGAGTACCATACCAAACTTCTTCAGTAATTTTCTTATCAAGAGAACTTGATGAAGAATGATTCACAATGTAACAAGCAGTAGCAATAGTTTCAGGCCAAAATGACTTAGGTAAACCAGAACTTGAGAGCAAACACTGAACCCCCTCCATAAAAGTTTTATTCATTTGCTCTACCACATCATTTTGCTAAGGAGAACTTGAGATTGTCAAGTCCCTCATAATTCTTTTTGACTTATAGAAAGAGTTGAACTCTTTTGAACAAAACTCTAACCCAATATCGGTGCGAAGATATTTTCTCTACTTCCCTATCTACTTTTCAATAATCATTTTCCACTCTTTGAAAGAAGAGAATACATCACTCTTCTTCTTCAAAGAGAACACCCATAATTTTCTGGAAAAAATCATCAATCAAAGTTAGCATATAATGTGTCTCTCCGTTGGAAGGCACAAGTGTTGGCCCTAGATATCAAATTGGATAAAATCTAGTGTTTTTTTCGTACTGTAAGTGCCCGAGGTGAATTTGACTCACTTCTGTTTCTCAAAAACACAATGCTTACAAAACTACAATTTACTTGTGCTATGATCATTAAAAAGTCCATTTTTGCTTAGTTCATTCATCCCATTTTCACTCATTTTCCCTAGATGCATATGCCATAAACTAGTAAAATCTTCATCTGAGAATGAAGTGCTAAATGCCACATCACCAACGACTATAGATCCCTGCATAACATATAGATTTCTAGACTTTCTTTGCCCTTTCATCATAACAAGAGAATCATGATTAATCTTCAAAACTCCACCTTTAATGGTGTACTTATACCCTTTCAGATAAAGAGTACTCAGTGAGATCAATTTTCTCTTCAGATTGAGAAAACGTTGCACATCACTAAGTGTTCTAACCACTCCATCATACATTTTGATTTTTCCCGTACCAATCCCTACTATCTGGTACGATACATTATTTTCCATCAATACGACACCTTTTGACACAAGCTCATATGTTGAAAACTAGTCTCAATTAAGACACATATAAATGTGTAGGTTGAATCCAGAATCTACTTGGATGGCTTTGAGTTTCTATCAGACACTACAAGAAGATCTTCTTCTGATTCACTATCATTTTATTCCGCGACAACAGTTTCACTAAAATTTCTTGGTTGTTTTCCCTTGTGATCAACTTATTCTTTTCTTTTGTTCTATAGTTTATAATACTCAGATTTTATTCCCATTTTTATGATAGAAAAAATAAACTTTGTTTCTATTTCTAGACTTTGATTTGCCTTTTGAATCATTTATGTTACTTTTCCCTTTATTAGACCTCTTTGATGTTCTCTCTTGAGTAACCAGTCCCTCTCCTTGAATTTCAGATCCAACTACAAGGTGTTTCATCTTTTCCTTTGAAAGCAAAACATCATAGACTTGCTTTAGGGTTAATGTGTCGTGATTATATAAAATAGTGTCCCAGAAAATATTGTACAAAGCAGGCAACGAGCACAACAAAATCAACCCTGGATCTTTCTCATCATATTTGGATTCCATAGTTTTACAAATCTAAAACAATTTCTTTAAATGCAGCCAAGTGTTCTTCAATCAAATTTCATTCTCTAATATGATGAATGTATAATCCCTACTTCAGATGAAGCTTACTCGTCAGAGTTTTATGTATGCACAATTCTTTCAGCTTTGACCATATATCTCAACAACAGATTTTGCCTTTAACATATCCTCCAAAATAGTATTTGATAAATACACACGAATCAGAGATAATGATTTTCTGTCTCTCAGGAGTTTTTCCTCCTCAGTCCAAGAAGCATTCATTTAATTGAATCTTAATAATGTATTGTCCAATTCTATCTAAGCGAGCACATCTCGCATCTTTACCTAACATATCAGAAATCTCGTATTTTAGACAATGGAATATGATACCTCTTTGAAGCCATCTCCCAAAAATTTAGAATATTAAAAAATATCTGATAAAATATCCAAGCACAAAATTTAGACCCAAATAATTTAGAATATTAGATAAACCCAATGAAATATTCAGAATTTATAGTCCAACCGAATTGCAGAAAAGTTTTTAAGAAAAATCCACACACTTTAAAATTAAAATTTTTACCCCAAAATTTTTCAAAACCTTCAATAATTTATCACAAAAAAATTCAGCAATTACACTATATGCCAAATCGAAAAATATAAGAATCAGAAATCCAAAATCGGTTCATTGGTCGGCAATTCACTGGTGGGCAGTGGAGATACTGTTAGAGAACAACTTGAATCGTACCAACATAGGACACTGTTGAATTGATGGCTAAGTTTGAGGCAGGCCGCTAAGTTTTTTCTAAGGCTTTTCTTCATGGTAGGAGAAAACAAATCAAGTTTGATAGTTCTTTGGTCATAGAACTAAGGTTGAATGACTACAGTTTATAAGAGAACAATGAGCTGGCAAGCAATGGCTTTATGTTCGGCTAATCAAAGCTCTAAGCAGTCTGAAATAGGGGTGTGGAAACCAAACAGTACCAAAGAATCGAATCAAAACCAGAGGTTTCTATACTAGTTCGGTGCAGTTTTAGGGGGTACCGAACCAAATTCGGTTCTGATTGACCATAATCGAATTTGGCAGTTCGGTTCTCGGTCTTGGTACCCAAGAACCGCACTGACCGAAGAATCAAGCGACCCCACCCCAAAGAGCCTGCATAATTGTCAATTTAGGGCACCTAGACTTTTGAGGACCCCACCTCGAATGCAGATGGCATGGCAGAGGCAGACTCCTGACTCCCGACTCCCGCACTCGCAGTCCACACCCCGGTATGGCCTCTCGACTGGCGACTCCCGCAGTCCTGCTGCTTCTCTCTATCTCAAGTCTCTCTCAGTTCACTCTCAGTCTTAGTCTCTCGAGTCTCGACTCCTGCTGCCTCCCGAATCCCAAGTCTCGAGCTTTCTGGCTTCTGTCGACTGAGAGGCGTCAGGTGAGTCTCCCCTCCGGCCCTCCTAACCTGAACGACTTCCGTTTATTGAGCATCGGCTTCTTCCGATCAATATTCCTATTTTCTAGTTAGCTACTCCTGTGTAGTGTGTCCTCTTCGATTTGTTAGTTGTCTCTTGTTGTCTTGTTAGTGCTGAATCTGTTAAGTGTTAACCTATTCTGATTGTTAGTGTTGAATCTGTTGGTGTTAAATTTGATTGTTAGTATTGAATCTGATTGTTAGTGTTGAATCTAATTGTTAGTGTTAAATCTGATTGTTAGTGTTGAATCTGTTAGTGACGCGTTGATTCTGTTGAATCTGTTAAGTGTTAACCTGTTCTGATTGTTTTGATAGTTTCCTGCTGTAATATTTGTGTAGTGTTTAATCTGTTAGTGTTGAACTGTTGATGGTTTCTGTTTTGTCATATATGATGTTCTGTTAGTTTTTCTGTTTTATTAGTGTTCATTTGGCATAGTAATGTGATTCTAAAATGAGTTTTTAAATTGTTCAAAATGTAGATAATGGAAAGCTTTAATGAGACTTAGAGAGTGCTAATGTTAACCCTATTACGGGTCAAACGAAGAGGAAAAAATCTGATGTTTGGATTCATTTTACTATAGTAGAAAGCACTGGTACGAACAAAATTATTGTTCTCAGACATATGCATGTCATCCAACAAAGAATGAGACTTCAATCTTGAAAAAGCATATTAGTTCTTGTAAAAAATTGTTGGCAAGTGTAGATGTGAAGCAAAAGACTTTAAGCTTCCAAAATATAGATAAAATGAGATCAACTTCCACACTTGCATCTTTTAGTAGTGCAACTGCCCGAGAACTACTGGCAAAAATGGTTGTTATTGATGAAATGTCTTTCAAGTTTGTTGAATCAGAGGGTTTTAGAGCTTATTCTAATTATTTACAACCAAAATTTGTTGTACCCTCGAGAACTATGATTGCACGAGATGTTATTGGAATGTATGAGAAAAAGAAAGCAAAGTTGAAAGAATACTTTAAGAACACATCTCAACGCATATGCTTGACTACGGATACATGGACTTCAATTCAAAATTTGAATTATATAGTTTTAACTGCGCGTTTTGTTGATTGTGATTGGAATTTGCATAAGAAGATTGTCAATTTTTGTTTGATTGCAAATCACAAAGGTGAAATCATTGGTAAAGAAGTAGAGAAATATCTATTTGAATAAGGGATTGAAAATGTTTTGACACTTACAGTGGATAATGCTTCTTCAAATGATGTGGCCATTTCTTATTTGTTTAAAAGTATTCAAAATTGGAATGGTTTAGTTTTGAATGGTGAATACATGCATATGCGATGTTTTGCGCATATTTTGAATTTGATAGTATGTGATGGTTTAAAAGACCATCATAGATCTATTACGAGAGTATGCTGTGAAGTATGTTCGATCTTCTCCTGCAAGACTACAAAATTTTCAAAAATGTGTGCACAATGTTAAAATTGGGTGCAAAAGTAGTGTTTCTCTCTATGTGCCTACAAGATGGAATTCCACATATTTGATGTTGGAAAGTGCAGAAAAATTTGAAAAAGCTTTTGAGAAATTTAAAGAAGCAGATGTTAATTATCTCGCTGATTTGGGTGGAAAAAGTCCTCCCATAAAAGAAGATTGAGATAATATTCGAGAACTTGTCAAAATTTTAAAGATTTTTTATGATACGACTATAAATGTTTCAACCTCCTTGCATGTTACTTCAAATACATATGTTTGTGAAGTATGCAACTTGAAAATGGTTATCCAAGAGTATGCTGAATGTGATAATCCATTATTGAGGCGAATGGCTATTGGAATGCAAGGCAAATTTAATAAATATTGGGGAAGCTGTGATAGAATGAATATCTTGATGTATGTTGCAGTTGTTTTAGATCCTCAATATAAAATAAAGTATTTGAAACATTGTCTTTCCATGGTAATAGATTATGAAAAGACAAATGATTTGTTAACCCAAGTACAACTAGTGCTTCAAAAATTATATCTCGAGTATAGAGGTGATCGGGGATTGAAAAATTCAGAAGACAATTATAATACAACAAGTGTACCAACAACATCTACAATATTGAGGCAAAATAGCAGTTTGAGCCACAACAAGCTACATGGGATGTTTTATAGTCACCCTGAAGAATAAGATGTTTCAACTACTCAGTTAGAATATGATTAATATTTATATGAAGCATTGGAAAAATTTTCAGACAAACAAGACATTCTCATATGGTGGAAATTAAATTCATTGAAATTTGCAATTCTAAGCAACTTGGCAAGAGATATATTGGCTATTTCTATTTCTACTGTTGCATTAGAGCCAGCTTTTAGTAGTGGAGGACCTGATTCATTTCACAATTCTTTGTCTCCAAAGACTGTCGAGGCGCTTATTTGCACTCAAAGCTGGATTCGATCTTCGTAATATGAATCAATCAACTTTAATGATGGTCTGGATGAACCAGGTATGTTTTTCCTTTATATTTATTTTATTAATTACTATGTTTTATAAATTTGTTTTGAATTTATATTTTTCAGAGATTATACAAATTAATGACGCTGATGAAGTGAATTAGTCTGAAATTTATAGTGATGACTGATGACAACGTATAACAAGGTATTTATATTTTTATTCATTTTGAACTATATTATCATCATTTCTTTTTGCTTGTGATGTTGTGTCATTCCAATATTCAATTGATAATGTTTTTGACATGCAGGGACTTGGAAATAACTAACTCAGTTGAGTATTTATATTTTAATTCATTTTTATTTTTTTATAATTATCGTTTGTCAACTAATTACTTCTAACTCGTATTGTATAATATTCATTCCTTGGCAATTTATATTCCAAAATTTGAAGATACTGGATATTGGACTTGGAGTCTTGGACAATGGACAATGAAATTGGACACAAGAATAATTTTTTTTTTTTGGTTCATTAATCTAAAGTTTTATAACTTTTTTTATTTCTGAATGTTTTTTTTTTGTTTTGTAACTTTGCTTTTTCGGTTTTTATATTTTTTGTTATTTTATATATTTGTTAGTTTATTTATGGTTGTTTTATTTATACTAGGTTAATGTTGTGTGTATAGTGTATTATTTAGTTTTTTTTTTGCATTTTTTATTTTTATAAAATTTTATTATAATATTTAAAAAAAAATTTTATTCGGTACCGAACCGGAACCGGTACTGAATTTCCGGTACCGATTTGGTACCGAACTCCCGTGGGACCGGTTTCGGTTTTGGATTTCAAAAATCGGCACCGATCGGTTCAGTGTGGTTCCACTTCAGAACCGCACCGTGAACACCCCTAGTCTTAAAATCTGATGAGAGAGGGGATTCCCCTTCACAGGCAATGGCTCTATGTGATCAAAATAGAGAAAAGATGGTGGCTTTCCTCAATCAGCGGTTATTCTATCTTTGGAATTCCGTGAGATACAACGGTGATGGACATACATCGACACAAGAGAGCAAGTTGGCGGTGCGCCTTTCTCCTCTCTCTATCTTCAACCGATAGCAGCATGACTCTACTTGTTCTCTGTTCTTTTCTTCATTGCTGAAGAAAACCACAACAAAAAGAAGGAAAAAAATATTTTCCTTTTTTTTTCCAATTTCTTTTTCCAAAATCAAAACATGAAATCGTTTGATACCTTTGATAAATCAAAAACTTGATTTTTAGAAAACCTTCATCTATGCTTTGATACCAATTGTTGAAATTTGAATGAGAATCGAAAAAAAAAACTAGAAAGTAATGGACATCGAGATTTATGTGAAAAATCTTAGACGGGTAAAAAATGATGGGGCAAAGAAGGGAAATTATTAATCAAAATCGGTACAATGAGTTTTGCAATTCAAGCATATATTTATAGAAAAAACTAGAAACCCTAGTTATACTAAGATTTCTAACATAAGTTGAAATCGGTCTAACCCGATAGAATTCGGGTTGCACCGAACCATAACACACTCAATAATAGGTGAGTCAATGCTGAATGAAAATAGACTTGAGCTATTACCAACAACTATTTTTATGATCATTATAACAGTCATGCTAGAACGCCAACTGCGAAAAGAGCCTTTGGAAACAACTCTTTTAGCCTTTGAAATGATTTTTTTTTTCTATTTTTTTTAAATAATATGTTCAATGTCTATATGTACTATACAATCCATTCTTTAATATTTACCAATTCTCTCAACTCTCTTCACTCTCTCAATTCTCATCTCTCTATAGTCTCAATTCTCTGTACTCCTTTTTAAAATTTTCATGTCTTACATCATCCTCTAGTAAGTTTCAATTATCTTTATTAGTTAATTATATTGTTGTATTTGTGCCTGATTGTTTGTTATTATCTTTTTAAAATTATATCATATGATAAACTTCGATAACACGAGGGATAACATTAATGTTAATGTGATGGAATACATTAGATCTCTATCAAAGTTTACTATCCATGCATCATTAGTAATAAAAATCCTAAATTGAATTTGGTGGAACTATTTGAGAGGATAAATGATACCTTACCTAATGGAGAGAATAAAAAATACCGATATAGTATGTGTGTGTGTGTGTATATATATATATATATATATATATATATATATATATATGTATTATAACATGTTATTTAGTAATAAAAGAAGCAAACATCTTAAAAACATAGATTTGTTTCCATAACCATAATATTGACTTAGAAAATATGCAAAATTAGGTAAATATAAGGAATGTAAATTATCGACTTTTAAATATAGTGCAAGTAATGATATGACAAAATTATTAGATTATATGAGTAGAGTCAAACTTCCGTAAACTTTTATTGAGAAACATGATTTAATGGGATCCACAGAGAAATTAATTCTCAATACTTGGATTTTTCAGGTAACATCCCAAAAATTTCCACGAACAATATCATGTGTTACATAGTATTTTGGAATATTAATATAATGAATAATGTTACAATAAGAAATTTACATAATATGTAGTGAAGAAAAATGTTTTTATAAAATATAGAATTTATTTGGGCAAGTTATAGAATTATAAAAGCTAGGTGTGGAAGGAATATATTTTTATAAAAATATGAAAATTTTTAGGTAAGTTACATGAGTATGAAAGTTGGTGTAGAAAAAAAAATGGAGAGAATAATGTTTGTGGAAGGATTGATTTTTTTAATAAAAATATAAGATTTATGAAGTAAATTAAGTAATGAGGAAAGTTGGTCGTGGAAAGAAGTAGGAAAGTTAATGTGTAAAGTGTTAGTGGAAGAGTGCCTGTAGAAGCATTCGTGTTTGCGGATGTGAGGTGTCCACAAAGGAAATGATGTGGTGGATAAGGAAGGATAGACAATGTAGAAGAATTGGTATCCACAGAAGTGTTAGTGTCCATGGAAGCATTAGTATCAACGAAAAGTATGTGTCCATAGAAAGGAATCTGTCCACAGAATGGACCATGTTGTATTATGATAAGAAAAGTATCCACATAAGAGAATGCGTTTGCGGCGGATAAGTAAAATGAGAAAAACCTCGTCGTTCAAATTAAGTATCTGCTAATGATGAGGATCTGCAAAAAGGGATGAATTCACAGAAAAGGATGAATCCATAGTGGATAAGTAAAAGAAGAAAAACATTGTCGTTGGGGTAGAGTATCCACTAATGGTGAGGATCCACAGAAAGGGACGAATCTATAGCAGATAACTAAAACAAAAAAAATGTCATTGTTCGGATTGAAGTATGTTCTAAATGACTATCTGTGGAAAGGAGCGTATCTGCAGCGGATAAATAAAACGAGATAAATGTCATCGTTCGGATTGAAGTATGTTGAAAATGAATACTCACGGAAAGGAGCACATCCATGGCAGATAAGTAAAACAAGTAAAACATCATCGTCGAATGGAACTATCTGCGATATGATGTATCTGTAGAAATTTTTATATACACGGAAGCATTGGTGTCAACAAGAGAGATATCCACGAAGGGATATCTATATGTGATGGATAGCGATTGATGGATATATTAGGAGGAATTTGAGGGATGAGATATCCGCATAAACATTAGCATCTGTGGAAGCGTTGGTTACAGCAAAAATGTTGGTGCCCACAAAAAAGTAAGTGTAAATGTGAACGTGGAAGATTGTTATTAGAGGAGAAAGGAGAGTAGATGTCTACAGCGGAAGTCTCCTCGTCTACTGTAACTATGAAAAAGATTTAAAACATGATTGTTCATAGATTTCTCGAGCAATGATTTGATTCTTAGACCACAGATAAGGAAAGGATAACACTAATATGCGTTTTTTGTGGGATTTTCTTTCACAAGATTTACAATATCAGTTTATAAATGTGACGGATTGGGGCGAAACCCTAATCACCCTTGGGCAGTGAAGTCTTGAGGATTCTCTCTCAAGCTCTCTGAAGGTATATCTTCTATAGTTAGGACTTCATATTTTGGAAGGGTAATGATTATGAATGATGAAATTGTGAAAGTTGTTTATAAGTCCTTGAAACAGAGTAATTATTAAGTTCATTTTTCTTATTATTAACCTGTCTCTATTTTTAATCTTAAGGGAAGTAAAACAAGTTGAAACAAAGGTGTAACACCTGAGAATTTTATTGCGTTAAGTGTGAACTATGCAATAACAATATTCAATGATACTTATGTGATTAGATTATAATTGAAGAGATTATTTATTAGTATGGATTGATGAAAATATGGTTGGATTATAAGGTTGGTAGGGTTCATTGTGGGAATTAAACTTTTGGTAAGGTGCGGCTGTCCACATGTGAAAAACCCTCTCTAGAGTGGACGTTCGACACAAGTTATGATTTTTGAAAAAGTGTCTTGAGTAGGTCTGTGACATGCTGGGGCCTGAGGTGCAGTCGATCGGTCTAAGGTAACTACGAGTATCTGTGGAAGTGTGGAAGTCCATGATACACGTCCAAAATTTAGGACTTGCTCTCGAGTCATATTCTCGTCGACTGGTGTTGAGAGTGCGATCAATTAATCCAAAGATAGATTGTAATGTTTCAGCCTCTAGTGGAAATGCGATCGACCGAACGATGTTTTGGTCGTTCGCAACTTGTGTGTAAATGAATTTCTATGGTATGCTGGGCGTCCATGGCGGATATCCAGCATAGGATTTCCTTTGAAAAATAAAGGAATGGTTGACTGTAGCTTGTGAGTTGTTAACCAAGAATGCAAAAGGTCAATTGAAATAGGATTAGACGTCACATTTTTAGAGGGCATTACTTGCTGACTAAGCACCAATACTGCTGAGTATTGTGACACCTCAACACCAAGGGATGACACCTTATTCTTTTGGTTGATATGTTAAGGAAAAATCATCCTTTTTATACTCAAAACTACGACCATGTGAATCTATTTGAAAGAGAAGAAGTTCACCAAGAGCTACAATTTTCTCTCTACTCAGTAAAGGTAGGATGAGTTTTCTTCATGGTTTAAGGAAATTTTAAGTGTATAATTGGGTTTATGAGTTAGAAATAATGATGATAAGAAGTACGCATGGTGATGGTTGAGATTGGAGGTTCAAAATTTGAATTGATCTATTTTCTATGCTTTATAAATTTATGGACATATTGGTAAAGCATGTTGGTTGTTATGTAAGGGAATAATTTGCTGCAATTAGCACATTATTGCTTATATTGTGAAAAATGTCAAAATTGTATAGTTTTGGTATTTGAAAACTAATGGTTATCTTAATGAAGTTATAATGCAAAATCGTTTTATTATGTTATATTAGACATCTCAAAGAAAGTATAGGCTTTGGAATTGATGGAATTGGTTAAGTATATTGCAAGTCATGAATGTTTGAGGTTGGATGAAAAATATTAAGATAAAATGAAATTGGTGCATGGAGAATTGAGTTTTTGATGTATTTTATCATATGCATATGTGAGGATTCATTCAAGATGAATTGCTATGTTAATAGAAATGGGAAATGAGCAAGTTTTGTTTTGGAACTAGAGGGTTTAGTTAATTATGTTAAAGGTTATGCATGTTTTAAGTTACAAGTGCATGAATGGATACTAACATGAAGTTTAACATGTTTCAGGTTTTTCAATTTAAGGACAACTCCATAAGTTGCTGCACATTGTGTTTAGACATCAAAGTAAGTAATGATGTATGCGTTTGACCTTTAGGTCTACACCATAAGATGCTAGGTTATTTTTAATTGTTAGCCTGATATGATATAAGTTTAAGTTGAGAATATTCTTGATGTATTGAGGTTGTTGATAGATGTTATGCTCTATTGTATGATGATAACATTAACTCGAGGATATGCTATTTGCTTAGTTATTAGGATTAGTTACATAATGAATATGTTAATTTAAGGATTTAACATGACAATATTTAGAAAGTATGTTAAATTGGATGCAAATTGCATTATGTTCATGCATCATGTTTTTAAGAAAGAGAACAAAAATGTTTTAGCATGCATAGGTTTTTCATGTAAGAAAAATAAAGAACGACAAAACGATACGAAATAAGCTTTGGACAGTTTATGCTACCATTGTAGCTTTTAGTGGTTGAGCCACAATGAGATGTTTGCATAGATTTGGGTGATTCATGTGCTCCAATGATGATTATGTAGCTTTGGGTCAGACACTTTCCCCAATGATGAAAATAAAAAATGAAACGAAAAGAAAAGTATGAAAGTAAGAAAGCATTACATGTTTTATGAAAATGCATATTATTTTTATTTACACAGCATGGTTTTATAGGTTCTATGTCATGTTAGTTATGCATTACTTACTATGCAATAGGCTTATAGATGAGTCTTTTGGTGTAGGTATGAACCAAACGATAACATGGAAGAAAGAAAGGTAAAAAAGGATGATGCAGTTGAGGAAGTATCTCCAGGAAGATGACTTGTGTTGTTACTGCAAGACTGACCATGTGAGCTTAAATTTTTAAGAAAATTGTATGTAAATATGAAGTTCAAATGTTGTTATGAAAGATTTTTAAGGAAGTTGTGTTTATTATTTTAATGAAAGAATCTTTTATATCTATGAACTTCGTTTGAAAAGAAAAAGTCTTTCGCGACGCATTTAAAGAGAAAAGTTTTTATGAAACAAACATACATGCTTTTTAGGAAGTTTTGAACATCTAGTTAAAAAAGATATTTCAAACTACACATTTTATGATAAGAGATTAAGGAGCATTACAAAAGGCTTGAATACTGTGATTGAACATACTTCAATAAGAACAACAGGTAAGGGATGTTTTCATGCATTTGGCCTTTGACTTGCATCACAAAGTGCTAGGGTAAGGTAGTGTTATGATAATTTTTTGTTGAGATACCTATGGGTTGTTGATAGAGGATATGTTTTTTGTTGGTTTCTTACTGTTTACATTAGAGATATTGATAAAAGATATGTTTTCTACTAGTTGTTTACTGTTTATGTTAGAGATACTAACAGAGGATATGTTTTCCATTGGTTGCTTACTGTTTACCTTTGAGATATTGATCAAGGATGTGTTTACTACTTATTGATTACTATTTATGTTGAGACATGGATCAAGGATATGCTTACTATTATTATGTATTATGTTCATACATGTTAGACTGTTATCATATGTCACTTGTATATTTCATGCTTTAATATTTGGAAAAGTTCTTTTGGAATTTGATCAAAATCAAATTTGACATTTGATAGAGAGGGAACTTTTCCTGTGTTCAGTTCTTAGAAAAAAGTTTTCTAACATCTCATGAGTTAACAACATCATTATGGCAAAAAGGGCATTGAAAGTATCAAATACATCGATCAAGCATTCAAATATATCTTAAAGTTATTCAACATAAAGTATAAGTGCAAAATTAAGCACAAGTTTAGAGGAAGTATTGGATATTTCAAAATTGCCGATAATTTGATCCCTCAATAGTATTAGGAGTATTGCCTCTCTTTTGTGTTAAAAAATCATGTTAAAATGCATGTAGTTGATTGATTTTTATCATAGTCGAAGTTTAGTGGACAATGCAATTAAAGTTAGTGGAATATGCAAAAGTTTGTAAATTAAGCACAACTTTAGAGAAAGTATTGGACGGAGCTGATTGTAGGCACTTTTGAATAAAAACAAACCTTTAGCTTTGTCTTCCTTGCATTCTTGCAAACCCACAATTATCTCTCAAATTGTTAGCAATCTGATTGTGTTGTGTTATCAATTGTTTGATCCTTGTGATAGTTGGTCAAACATTTGTCTACAACAGCTTTCTCCCCTCCTTTCCTATCAGGTGAACCCCAAGTAAAGCTGTAAGAAATTCACCAATCATCGAGTTGGAGTGCTCCATTGTGAAGAAGGTTGCCATTGAAGTTGGAGGTTGTAATAGGAGACCTTTCTAGACTAACTTTCACCTTTTCGGTCATAACTCTGTCACTCTTTTGAATTTGCCATGATGTTTTGAAGTTATTATCTTCATCCATATTTTGTTATTTTATCAAATAATCATATCCAAATTCATTCATTTGGTTTTTTTTTTGTTCATTTTGAAATCACCTTCCCAAACTGTATTATCACCATGTCCAATCTTAGAACACCTTGCACGAGGCATAACTCCCTGTCCAGAACAAATTTTCTTAACAAATTTGGAGGGAATCTTTCTTGCACTTGGCTCTCTGTTGTGTCGAAAAATCAAATTAAAATGCATCCAACTGGATGATTTTTATCATAGTCAAACTTTTCCCCAAAATTTGTGATTTTTTCTAAAACCGTGTGCTTCACAACTCTTCGGTTTTGGTTTTGCATAATTTGGTATTAGAACCATTTTCGACCATATCAACCCCTTATTTTGGTGTTCTTTATCATTCTAAATGATGACAAGAATTGCTAGTAAGGAATCTCGAAATTGTGTGAACACTCAATGTAACGACCCAGTTTTTTTTCTTATAAAAATTGTGTGAAATTTGAAACTTTTTTTTCTTTTATAAAACAATAGTTAAAGTCTATATTAAAGCCTTTGAAGTTAACATCAGAGTACTTTTCTTAAAACCAGATTGTTAAAAACTATTTTCTTAAACTCATTACTTAAATCGTTATTAATAGCGGAAGACTTTATTTATAAAATCCTTTTCCTCAAATTAAAGTAGAAGCATAAATCATTTTATAGAAGAAGCATAAACTAGTCATTTGAAGATCAATAAATAAATCATTTACTTTACGTTTACAAAACTCATTTCTCTTTTACATTCGTTAGCTTAGCCAGTCTCAAGACCCGCCCCTGCAAATCCTTCATTAGATTCTCCTTAATCTGTTCATCATTTTCTCTCGTACTTGTATCTACATTGCAAGACATAAAGTATGACCCTAATGCTCAGTAACTGATAGAACTTAAATGCTAGATGCACATGTTGTGCCACTTTAAAACCATATGCATTTTCTTTTTTCGTTTTCTTTCCTTTATCTTTTATGTTTTCATGTTTTTATTCTTATATTTCTGTTTCTGTTCCAATATCTGTATTTGTTTCGGTATCCGTGATTGTACGCATTTTCATATCTGTTCCTGTATCTGTTTCTGAATCTGTATCTGTATATGTATTTGTATCCGTTTTCATTTTTGGAAACTCGTTTCCGTTTTTGTTTCTATTTTTGTTTTTGTTTTATTCCCGTATCGGTATCTGTGCTTGTACCGTTTCCGTATCAGTTTTCATTTCCGTTTCCGTTTCTGTTTCTGTTTCCTGTTCCGTTTTCATTTCCATATCTACATCTTTTTCTCTTTTCACGTTCTTTTCTTTGCTTATCTTCTCTTTTGTCTCTGTGTTAGACATTACTTAACCAGACCACAGAAACCTTTATCTTTTCTTTCTTTTGGGTTATGTGTCGGGCATTACTTACGGGACCACACAACCCATTTTCTTTTCTTTTTATTCATGTGTAGGGCTTTACCCACCGGACCACAGAAACATTTATCTTTTATTACTTGGGTTGCCAGGCATTACTTACTAGACCAACCACCTTTTATTTTTCTTTCTTAATCGTTCATTTGTACTTCTTTTCTTTTTCGTTTTCTTTTCAAAATTGTGCATGAAAACCATTTTTGCAAACTTTGAAAATCGTGATGCATGATGCTCGTGAATGCATAGAATTTCTAACATATAATACAAGGGAATCTAACAAAACAACCAACATACAATTCACAAATCATGCTTCATAAACAAAATGGTAGACATACTTATAAAACAATAGATGTGCTTATAAAACTATAAACATACTTAGAAAGGGATAGACATGCTATTAAAACTGTAGATATGATTTTAATATTGTAGACATGCTCATAAAGCTGTAGACGTGCTATTAAAATAGTAGACATGCTCAATATCTAATAAAGCAGTAAGCAGTCAAATGTGCATATCCTATTATTGCGATGTTGGGCTCTAAGAAACAAATCACACACATATCATTTATCTCGTTTTCTTAAAGTATTTATCACTTAGTTGTTATCCTTTCTTCTTTCTTAGTACTTGCACAAATCAATAACATTTAATTATCGATAAACACAACTCATTAATCTCAACGTCTTTCATACCCTTAATTTTCATACATTACTTAATAGAATTCCACAATCTAAATTCAATTACTCACTTAACAGTTTCCAAAATCAAAACTTAATAATCAGCAGTTAAACTTAGAAATTAACGGTCATCCAAACAGCCAAGCCTTGTCCAACAATTTATCTTAACCACTTGACCATTTCCACCATTCATAGCATTTCATAGTCCAAGCCCATCAATATTCATTGCATTTAGTAAAACAGTAAATAATAGGAGCAAGAGTCTTACACCAACAGAGCATTATCCATCAAATTCATCAACTAGTAACCAAATTCCATAATAACATTCTCAACCAACACTTCGCAGCAAGCAACCAAAAAAAAATCCTAAAATCATCAGCGCATAATCCAACTGTTACCATTTGTCCAACAAATCACATAACATTAATCCAAAGGAACAAGGAGCATACAACCAACATATTCACACTCTCGGCAATAATCAATAGAGGGCATTAATCTTAACAATAGAAAACACAGAGAGCATTTTCCACATACTTCAACATCCAATCAATAACAAATAGCTATAACCAAAAAACCATAAACCCAAATGTCAGAAAGCAGCAGAGAAGGAAATCCTTACCAGCAGAGCATCCGAGGGAAGCAACTTCCATTCCCAGTCACCAGAGAACTCACAGCTCCTTCACTCACACAATCCCTGAAGAGGACGCTGCCATAATCGTCCGTAAAGTCTTTGACCCGAACACCCCAGTTAGAAGCTTCAAAAAAAGCCAGCTTGCGGGAGTTCCATTCCTGTCGTCCTGCAAGTTCCGCAACACCGAGTCCAAGCCCCGTAACCCGAAGCCCACAGCTCCAACGCGAAGCCTTGCCCTTCGTACAAGTCGCCCAAGCACTCACCGTCGAAGTCCCTCACTCCCGAGTCTCCCTTTCAAGTTGCTCACCCACCAGAGGGAATTTATTCCCTTCACTCTATCTCTCAAAATCGCCAGAACACTTCTCACTTTCGCCCCCTTTCTCTCTGTCTCAGTCTCTCAATCCGCCTTCCTTTTTCTTCCAGAGAGAAAACTGGCTCTCTTTCTCCCATGATTGTTGGTAAGGATTTACTTAATTTTTTTACTGGAAATTGAGGTATGAAACTCAAGCCCCTTCGAGCACTCAAGTTTCTAAAGTAGGAGATTCTAGTATTCAAGGGCAACTTGATGATATAAGGGATTCTCTTCTTATGCTCACTCGACAATTGTCATATTACATATCAAAGGAGTTTGGTGTGCCTCCTTCTTTGACAAAGATAAGGGAGTCAAAATTTTGAAACATATGATGCAAGCATTTAATGGAAGCACTCAAGTGTGAAAATGTTAGCGGATAATGCAAAATCTTGTTAGTCAAATATGTTTATGTCTCCACCTACTAGTTTTAAGAAAGATGTATCAAAGTAGATACTGAGTATCCCTGAAGAAGAAGATGAGTTGGAAGTTGAGATTATCTATCCCTATGAAGGACTATTAATCACGGTGGAATCGGGAATTATAGAATCATAAATGGATGAGGAAGATTGTCCGAAAGAAGAAATCTCCAAAGACGATCATAAAGAGGATGGAGTTGAGTTGTTGGCAACAAAATAAAGAAGGAGAGGAGCCACAAGAGAAAGTGTTTTATGCTCAAGATGAACCTCTTCTTATGATGTTTCAAATGCCTCTACATCTCCAAACCTGAAAAGAGGAATTTCGAAGAGAGCAAATTGTACATAGCCAATATTTAAACTTGGACAAAGTTTGTTTTTTTATCATTGATGAATGGAGCTGTTTCAATATGGCTTCCATGAATATAGTTGTGAAGATTGGCTTGAAACTTTGTTGTAATTGAATATTTACATCCTAAAATACAAGAATGGAGAGACAAGCAAAATAGCTGATGTTATCTCAAAAAGGTTTGTGCTATTAAATAAATTGATTGTTTGGCTTCTTAGAATTGGATGACTTAAAAATCTTAATGCATTTAGTATTGATTTGGCACTTTGGATTGGGAATTTTGATATTGTGGCCGATGATTGTTTCTCATTCATGGATAACAACATTGACAAGCCGATTGGTAGATCAAGAGAAATGTTATTGGTCTTAATGAACCTTGGTGTTGAACTTGATAGCTATTTTTGGGATAGAAGAACAAATTACATCTTGAGGAAGCCTCTAAATTTTATTGATATTAATATTGATTTGGCTTTTTGACAAGACACTTGTGAGAATAAGGATAAATATGATTTCATTAGGCTAGATAGTTGTTGGATTAATGGTATCAATCACTACTTACCAAGCAGTGCATCTATGGTCATTGTTGATAAATTGCCAAAGGTGGCCTACATTACTTGTTTTTGTATGGCAAAGAATGTGCATCAAGTAACCAAGTTATTCTTTAGGGATGTGGAAACGTTGCATTAAAAGGGCATTTGAAAAACGCATGAGATCGAGTTTTTGGAAAACTTAGGAGTGTCAGCCAACTTTTATGTCAAGAATTTGTCTTCGTATTTTGGCCATGATGATTTGGAAGTCTTTGCCACTTTCTTGGTCTAGACACATCTCATTGGTGAAAAGAACTATGGAGACAAAAATCTAGATTTGAGATCAAATCCTCTTCAACTTTAGGAGATTGATGTGCCACCAAAATCTACAACTCATTATCAAGTGGGGAGATTTACTAACCTTTATTCAAATGTTTATTTTGTAGATGATCATGGAAAAAGTGTATTGAAAGTATCAAGTACATCAATCAAGCATCCAAATATATCTTGGAGTTATTCAATATAAAACATAAGTGAAAAATCAAGCACAAGTTTAAAAGAAGTATTGGACATTCCAAAATTGCTGACAATCTGACCCCCAAGTAGTATTTAGAGTATTTGGCTATCTTAACATTCTTATATCAAAATATATGCTTCATAAAGATTGTAGCTAACTTCTTCATCTTTCTAGAACATGGTGTTTTGTTAAAATTAAAGATAATTTGTTATGTCAAATGGTCATTGAATAGAGAGCTACAATTTTGTTAGAAACCCATGTTCGAGTAAAAGTATGATATGTGAGGCCCAACCTAAGAAGATACCATACATCAAACCCACAAGTTGAAGGACTCTTATGTACACCAAAAGGGAGTCAAGATCAGCCAATGCATGCTTCAAAGGGGCTTTGCATGCAAACACATGGAGGTAAATTTTATGTAGTGTTGGTAGTTAAGTCTTTTATGCTTTTAATTGTAGTTGGTGGTTGGTTGTGAGAGGGAACTTTATCTTTTTACCTTCTAAGTTTCATATGGCCTGTTTAAGCTCCTTTAGGAGCTGATTGTAAACACTCTTGAATCAGAAAAAAACCTTTAGCCTTTGGCTTCCTTGCATCTTTGCAACGCAATTATCTCTTAGATTGTTAGCAATTCAATTGTTTTGTGTTATCGATTGTTTGATCCTTTGTGAGAGTTGGTCAACTATTGTCTACTACAACTTTCGCGCCTCCTTTCTTATGAGGTGAACCCCTAGCAAAGCTGTAATAAACTCACCAATCATTAAGTTGGAGGGTTCCTTTGTGAAGAAGGTAGCTGTTGAAGTTGGAGGTTGTAATAGGTGACCTTTCCAAACTAGCTAGCACCTTTTCAGTCATAACTTTGTTACTTTTTTGGATTTGTACGTGATATTTTGAAGGTATTAACTTCATCCATATTCTATTATTGTTTCAAAAAATAGTATCCATATTCATTCATTTGGTCCTTTTTTTATTCATTTTGAAATAACCTTCCCAAACTGTATTATCACCATATATTATCTCAGAACACCTTGCACCTATTTGACCATGACTCTCTTTTTAGCCTAAGAGGCTTTAGGCTTATTTGTTTTGATGATGAGTCAGTTATTTGTTGATAAGTTGTTTATACATTGAATGAGATTTATATGCTTATCAATATGATTAGATATGTTCTTTATTGGAAATACCCTATAACAAGGGTATTAATCTTTACTAATATGTTACTCTAAGTCCATGTAGCTTATAGGTTGAGTATTGGAACTTAGAAACTTGAAAATGTGCAAAACACGGAGTACATGTCGATTGGGCGGTCGACCAAAAAGGCTATAGAGGCCAAACTTGTAGAAGTGGTCTACCATGGCATGGATGCAGTACACAAGAATCAAGATAAACTACTATGCATTATGAAGTAGCGAGAAGGGGTCGACCAAAAAGGATATGCGGTCGATCAAAAAATGGACAGTGAGCAGACTCCGTTTTGAACTACATGGATGCGGTCAATCAGGGCTAATAAAGTGGACGATCAAACCAACATAAATCACAACGATAAAATTCCAATGAGTGTTGATGTGCCTGTTCAACTGTTGTTATGTCATGATCGACCACACTATATGTTTTATAGAGTTGAGTTTTGTGATGTTCACTCAACTTTCTCAGCCATGTATTGTTTTCGATTGGTGTGGATTCTTGGTTCAAGGTGGAGTTTTTTGTCACTCCTTGTGTTGAACCAGAAGTCTTGTGCTAATCCTTCTGGTTTGGTTTTAAATTCTTGTTTGGGACTCATGTTTTTTTTCCTATATTTAATTTGAGGTTTTGACATCAATTTGGTTTTAGATTCCAATGTTGTCCTTAGTTTTGGTGCATGTTTCTGATTGCATGTGTGGTTGGTCGGCTAGGCTTCTATCATCATCGATGTAAGGATTTTATACTTTATCGTATTGTATTGCATCATGGTTTTCAAACTGTATTTTGTGGCTTGTCACATATGAAAACCCAATGGGGACTGTTCAATAGCATGTCAGTTTTTAAACTATGTATGTATGTGAGTTTTGCATGTTTACTTTACGTTCATGGTATTTCATGGTGTGATATGATATTGATACGGAAGGATAAATCCTCTTGATACTTTGGACGGTCTCAATGTCAAAGTATCATGAGGCTATCCTGATACGTCTTCTACTACGTGAAGATTTTTTGTTTGTGAGCAATGTAAAAATGGGTGATAGGACGATCTTGAGTGCTCCTTGGGTTTCGAATCCCTAAACCTGATTAGAATGTATATGTTTTGGGTTGTGTCATCGCTGATTGATTCGCTGGCAATCCCTGTGAGCTGCTAGATCTTCATATCACACTCATAGTTCTTCCTCTAGATTTATGAGGCATTGCAATCCTCGGACTACTATCTTTTTGTGTGATTGAATTAGAGGGGTTCTTGCGTGACCCTCCTTTTTCATGGATCCTTGTTTTGACTTGTGAAAAACGATATAGACTTATTTTTACTATAGTTGGCTAGGGATTCAGTGAAATTTTGATGATTGCCTCATCGGTGGCTCATTGAGTTTGTTTGATGGAGAATGATGTTTTGGAAATAATTTTAAATCCATACACAAGTATGGTATTGCATTTGATCATATTTTGATGAAAAAAGAGAAAATTGGTTTTTTCATATGCATTTCATTTAGTATAAGTTTTCCACTGAGTCAGTCACTCACCCCAACAACCCCTCTATCCTAGGTTTTGATTATGGTGATTAGGTTTGGTATCTCAGATGTAGTTATTTTAGATTTGTTTCAGTCTTGGTATTTCCTTGTCTTTGGCGAGGATTTACTTCTATATTTCTCTTATTAGTTTGTTGTATAGTATTGTCTGGTTTTATTTATTGCACAATGTTTCTTCTATTTGTTATTATTACATTATTTTTAACTATTGTTGATCACTCTATGGACCTTGACCTGTCAAGACCTGCAAAGGGACCCGAGACAGAACGGGGAATGACCAAGCCTAAAAGAGCCGATCATCCTACCCATTTCATTTACATTTAATATTTAGTAGCGGAAGACTAAAATTTATTATTTAAAAGCTAGGGCCCAACAAACACTAGCTTAACAGGTCCAAGAAATGAAATCATATAGTAAAATAATATAATCCAAATAAAAAAATTGTCCGATAAATAAACTAGGAATTACAAATTTAAATATACTAAAATTTTTCCTCACAAAGCCTCTAAAGGAAATTTATTAAGGTATGAAAATATAAAGTGAAATCCTCCGGGTCTAATCCTGACTTGGCAATTGAAGGTCCGGTTGATAAAATCCTGAAAGGTGTTATTGGGGTGAGTTGACTTAAATTCAATAGAGATTACGTGTGATGACCTGAATTTTTCTTTACTTTATAAGTGCATTAAATTTAAAACTTTTATAAAACAACTGAATCCCTATTAAAACCCTTCAATTGCAATCAAAGTTCTTTGCTTAAAAATCCGATCGTTAAAACATGTTAATTAAAACTCGTTACTTAAATCTTTATTAACAGCAAAAGACTTTATTTGAAAAATCCATTTTTCTCATTTTACAGCGGAAGCATAAATCATTCGTTTTAAAAAGACAATAAATAACTTATTACTTTACATTATAAAACTCTTCTCTCTTACTTTCCTTAGCCTAACCAGCCACAAGTCCCACTTATGCAAATCTTTCATCTATTGCTCCTTGATCTGTTCATCATTTTCTCGTGTGTGTACCTACACCATTAGCAAACTGTGAGCCCAATGACTAATAAGAAATGAGATATGCAATATGATCACGCATTTCTTTAATTCTTTTTGGAATGGGTTCTGCCCCAAACCAATCTTTTATTTACATTTCATTCATTCATTCATTTTTTCTTTCATTCATAACTCGTACGTTGAGCGAGAGATTGGAAGAACTCGTGTGGGAGAGAATAGTCTTGGTCGGCTTCTAACCACCTATGTGTAGCTAGTCTCATTCCCAACAAGGGAGGAGCGTAAGTCTAGCTACTTAATTAGATCCGAACTACCCGTCTGTCCCACAACTTCCCATTTCTTTTCCTTTCATTCATTTCATTTCATTTACCCATTTTTCTCACATAAATGCATATGAGTACCACCCCCGAGGTGACACTTCCTACTTGTTTCTATTATCATGATGCATGTCAATGAGAAACATTATCGTGATTCATGTGAATGAGAAGCAGTCATCGTAACAATATAAAAGTATGAGTCATAAAGTAGTAATCACCATAATATAAAAGTATGAGATATGGAAGTCTACTAACATACTATATAGGCATGCTTGGTAATTTAAAGGAAGCGATAACAATATAGACATGCATTACGTTTTAAAGGAAACAATAATATCATAGGCAAAGTATGAGTCATAAAGCAGTAATCACCATGATATAAAAGTATGAGATATGGAAGTCTACTAACATACTATATAGGCATGCTTCGTAATTTAAAGGAAGCGATAACAATATAGACATGCTTTGCATTTTAAAGTAAACAATAATATCATAGGCATGCTTGGCAATTTAAAGAAAGCGATAACATAGTAAATTTTCTTGGCAGTTTAAAGGAAATAATAACAATGTAGACATGCTTGGTAATTGAAAGGAAACGATAACGATATGCTAACATCCTAAACATGCTTAGAGATTAAATTAATAACGTGCGAACAACGTAATATGGCAGCATAGTAGAAGCGCAAACAAACAATCAAGGGAAAGATACTGCCAATGGTGTAGGGCCTCCACAGGCCAACGACTCTACCCATTTCTTACCTCGAACCTTTAACACGTATTCATACTTAATCTTTATCCTTCTTCTTCTTCTTTTCAATATATTCATAATTAAAAACATTTACAACTTATTAATTTCATTGTCTTTTTCGTATTCTAATTTATATACTAATTCTAGGAACCCCTTTTTACACCCCCAAAAAGGAATATGTTTATCCAATTAGTGACTAGAACCCAAACCAATAGAGCATATCATTATCCAAAGAGTTATCATATTCCAACTTAATCCTTACAAATCATTATACATATTTAACAGCTATCTTAGTAATCAATTTATTATATCCAACTTCAAACAGACATTGAGAACATAATAAACTCATTCTCACAAATTCTATAACCATTCTAAAATAGATTTCCACTTCTAGAATCAAATATGAATTTCCAAAATCATTGAGGCAGTAGCAATATATGTACAAAATTCTCAATCTACAAGAAAGGTAACACCACCCAACATACAAATAGGTATACAATTTTATTATCCATAAGTAGCATATAAACCACCTTAAATTGACAGACCATCCATCATCACAGTGAATAGAAACAGCAATTCCAACTGAGCAGTAACCACAACATGGAATCCAATATGCTGCAGTAATTAAACAGGGTGCAAAAACTATTAGAATGCATGTAATAGACAATTCATCAATATTCTCCAGAAAATCCAAAGCATAAGTCCTAACAGAAACCAGACATCCATAAACAGAGGGGAGAATCCTATACCTGAAGAGTACCTAGGAGTAGCCTCCAGCATCCCAATAACCCCCTCCCCTTCTCCCTTATTTTTCTCTCAACCATTCCCTTACGTGACAACAACTCACTCCTCTCTCTCAATTCACTCTTTCCTTCAGCTTCACAACTCTCCAGAGAGAGTTTTCTTCACTACATCTCACTCTTTCCTCATCACCCGAGAGCTCATCTCCCAGCCATCCCCCTCTTCCACTACATTTCACTCGCCAGAAAACACTCCTCACCATCCTTGCCACCAGCCATGCCCAACCATGCCCTGTCATCACACCATCTCCTTCGCATGTCCAAGTTGTTGGTTTCTTCATAGCAAGAACCAGCCACAGATGGACCGGTTCGAACCGAAGGACAAGCTGGACCACAGGCCTTCGGCTGGTCAAGCACGAATCGCCGGCTCCCTGCCCTGCCATCGCCAATCCATCATTGTCGGCCACTAGAAAAATCGACAAAGCGCCAAGGAGAAGAAAAGGAAACCCATACCATCAACTTACCGCAACATACCGCAGTCGACGATTCACAATAAGTGGAAAATGCAGAACACAAGAGTTCGTCCAATCCCGTACCCACGGCTCGACCACCCGAGCCCTAGCTCACAATCGCTCGTCGTTTAACCCCGCTGTCCGTCGCACCTTCATTGGCCGAATGGTGCTCCGAGCTCGAGGTCTCTCTTCCTCCTCACGTCTCCCTCTCTCTGTATGTTTCCTTCTCCCTTCACAAATGGCCACGGGCCATTTGGCTTTAATCCTAGATTGAACCGATTCAAGGAGAACCAGTTCAACTCTACACTTTCTCTTCTGCCGATTTTCCTCTCAATTTCCCCTCTTAATTATCAATTCCAATTTATTAGGTTATTATTCATTTTAATTTCATTTAATTAACTAAATTAAAATTTCCTTCCAACTATAAATTATTTCTTCACATTTGCCTTCAAACAAGACCGGTTCAAGATAAATCGGTTCAATCCATTAAATTCTCATTTCTCGCTAAATCTCTATTTTTCGGTTGAGGAAAGGTGTCCGCGCCTCATCCGCATGTGTCCAAAATACACTTTCCAGTTTAATCCTAATTCATCCAATAAATTTCTTAAATTATAATCTTACGAATACGTCCTTGGTAATACCTCAATAATTATCTAATTAATCCAAATACTCTCAATTACTTTCAAATTATTCTTATTAAATTCTGATATAAAAAATCGGGGTAAATTTAATTAAAATGATTTTTAAGCATGTATGAATTTAAAACTCTCGTTTTATAAATTCCTTTCAGAAAAATGTATACAAAAAGGCATGTATTTGAAATCACTCACTAATATGTGGTACGTAATTAAAATAAGTTATTGTTGTACAAATTAAAAATCATAGTCAAAATGAAGTCACTCATGGACTCTGAGCATACCATGTCATAGGCATATAACAGAATAAAAGTGATGTTTGGCGATCGCAAAAGCCAAATAATACCCTAATCAGGTTTAAGGATTCGAAACCCAAGGACACGGCACATACAGCTGTTCTATTACCCATTTTAACATCAAACAAACACATTCTAACACGTCGAATGTGCTTAAAATAAAACAGACCCAAACCAGATCTATCAAACTCTATTCTCAAGACTGAGTTGATCATGAAATATAATATGCATGCTTAATTTAAACGTGTACAGTGAAAATAAAATATAATATAAAAATCTGACAGCCATGAAATGGACGTGTTATTTTAATATGAGATAAATCTCAAAATAATTATTTTAATAAAGTTACGCATTGACAAAACCCAATGTCCAATTAGTCAAAAATCCAGAGTCCAAGGATTTTTAATTAAGTTGGGTACCTATCCAAAATATGGTATAAATGTTTGGGTCAAATTCTATATCTAAATATTTTCAATTATTATTTATAAATCTAATTCAAATTAATTGGGTAAGGGAATCCCACATCTGGCCCAAAAACAGGCCTAAATATAATCTGCTTTTTGGTCAACTCAAAATTGGACCGAAACCAGCATTTTACCTAAAAGAAAACAGGTCTAATTGGACCTTGGAATTATGGCCCAATATGGGCCGGCCCAATCTCCACTTAAACTGGACCATGGCCCATGCTCGATCCAGTTTGCTGGTTAAAACAAATCAATGAGGACGAGCTTCTTCCTCATCTCTGCCTCTCCATGGAGAGGATTTTGGAGGCAAACGATGTCGACATGATCAATGTCGCCTTAGGCCGAGATCTCCATTCTCGGCCATTCGTCCTACTTGACCGAGATCAGGTTCGAGGTGACCGACACCATAACCCAACATCTCCTGAGCCAAGAGTCATCGACTTCACTCTCAATATCTAGTAAAAAAATCTCCACAATCCACAATCAAACGATTAGATATCGACAATTCAAACTTTCAGACTATAGCCAACAAATAAAGACAATCTGCAAAGAAAAATCAAAACTTTGTACCACACAGATTACTGGCCTCCGTTTTCAAAGAATCTATATTTGCTGTGAATTTCTAACACCCTTTCTCTTCACCGAACACGCACGGTTCCTTCAACAATTTTCAAATCAAAAGATTCAAACCTCAATCCAAACATTGAAAACACAGAATCAGGAGAACGAGACTTACCACGATGAATTCCTTTTGCTAAATATCAAAGACTCGTTGACCGTGGTATTCCAAAATTTGACGGACCAAGCTTGTGTTAATCCTTCCAAAGTAACTAAATTTCAGAACTTTTAACCAATACCTTGAAACTTATCGAATCAGAAGAAATTTGTCATACCTCGGACAATTTCTTCCGATGAAATGATGGAGACATGTGCCCTTGAACTTCAACACCGAATGGAAGAGAATGGAACACAGGGAAAATGAAAGTTAAGGCAATAAAGAGGAAAGGAGCATTTCCTTAAAAATTAAAGAGGAAGGAGATGATTCGGGTAAGAATTCATCTCTCCAGCGAAGAATCCGCAACTGCCTTGCTGGGGGGAAATACGTTTCCAGAAACATGTATTTCCTCAAATAATCACCATTATTTATTTATTTATTGATTTGGCATGTTTATGGGCATGATATTACATTCTCTCCCTGATGCACTAGTGGAAAGGGATAAGAATATAACTTGAAAATATGGTGTTGAATTGTTGAAGTTTTGGAAGAATTCGGCTCAACCTTCGGATGCTTCTTTTTGAACTAGCAATTGTAGTGCGATCGAGTCTTTCGATCGAGTAGTTTTTCCAAAAAATAGGAGAATTTAACAGATTTGTTCTATGGTTGAGTTGCGATCACAGAATTCGGTTGCGTTAGGCAACTGAATCTCCACTTTTCTTAAATTGGCAGAATTTTAGTTTTGGAAAGTGAACTTTGAAAGAACGTAACTTCTTTGTCTTAGATCCCTTTGAGCTGATATTTGGACCACACCTCCTTGAATGAATAAGGAAAGGAAGCCTTCAAGAACTTTGAGAATATTCCTCAAGAATTAGGAAATATGCTAAAAACGCTTTAGGTAGTTGGATTTGGAAAGTAGGATAGTTTGCACTTTCCTTTGATGACTTTGCAGATGGATGCTTGATGGATGGTTCGACACCACTTCACACAACCTTTCTCTAGAGAGTAGGGCTGCAGATGCCACTAAAGAAACTCACTTAAGCCTAAGTGAGATCTTGCCTTGTGATATAACTTACACAAGAAGAACTTTGGATGTAACTCACCAAAGTGTTTGAAAAAAGAATCACTCTAATTTCGAACTTAGCAAAAGCTATATTGTATTCAAACTCTCAATCCTCTAAAACATAAGTATTAGGTGGCTTTATAAAGCCAATTACAAAGAATAGAATAATAATAAACTAATTAAGCAATAATAACCCTAATTAGCTCATAGAATAAATTATCTGATTTTCTACTTAATAGAAACTTGGTTAATTAACTAAAGAATATGTAATTAATATCTTTATTTCTTCTTCTCCAAGTCTAGATGTATTTTGGCAGCTATTCCATGTTGAAATCATCCACTTGGATGGTATCCATATCTTGATGTTCTTGGTCTTCAAGTTTGGACACTTGAACTTTCCTTATTCTTTACTCTATGTTCCGTGGGCCTTTGAAATAGCAAATGAAGTTCAGATTTAATGATACAACTCTAGATAAAAAGGTTAGGAAATCAGCTACAATCTTCATGAAGCACATATTTTGAAATGATGTTGTTTGAAATGCAACAATAGTCAAATACTTGTCAGAGGTCAAAAGGAAGACAGTTTTTGGAAAGCCCATCAAATATTTCACAATTGTCCTTGGACTTCCATCTATGCTTGACCTTGAATCTCTTCATATTAATCTTGGAAACTTGATTAATAATAGAATGAACTCATAGTACATCACCCCCACTTAAGAAATTTCTCCCCACAAAATTTAGAACATCCTCATGAGTACTATTGAATAAAGGGGGGTACTTAGTTGTCATATCAGATTCCATTTCCCAAGTGGCTTTTCTTTCGCTATGGTTCTTCCACTAAACTCGAACAAGAGGTATTTCACGATGACGCAGAATTATGATCTCATGACACATAATTCTTTCAGGTTCTTCTTCATAAAGCACATCCTCCTAAATAGGAACTTTAGTCTAATAAATAACATGTGAAGGATCTGAAATATACTTTCTCAGCATAGAAACATGAAAGACATCATGAACATAATTGAACTATGGCGGTAACTCCAATCGCTAAGTCACTGGACCAATCCGCTCAATAATTTGATGCAAAATAGGACCATTCTATTATTGATCAAGCCTCAAAGAATATCATGAAGTTATTCAAGGTCAACCATAAGTGGAAGTCAAGAGCAATGAAAGAGAAATTGAAAGACTTTCCAAAAACTGTCTTCCTTTTGACCTCCGAGAAGTATTTGATTATTTTGGCTTTCCGAACGATGTCATTTCAAAAACAAGTGTTTCCTAAAGATTGTAGTTGACTTTTTAAACTTTCTAGAACAAGTTGGATCAATAAATTTGGAGTCCATTTGCTAGGTCAAAAGCCCACAGAACAGAAAGTAAAAGATTAAGGAAACTTTCCTAATTGGCCGAGAATCACAACAAGAAGATCATGCTGGCAAAATTAAAGAAAGGGAAATTATCAAAGATATCACCTCCTTTAAAGATAAAGCAAGCTGAAAGTTACTAAATTCATGGTTTTGGAAAGTTACTAAAATAACTTATACTAATTGGTCAATTATGGACCAAATATCTAGGTGTTTTTAGATATTGTTTCCTATTTTTTAGTTTCCTATTTTATGCTTTGTAAAAGACTATATAAAGCCACCTAATACTTATGTTTTAGACAATTGAGAGTTTAATACAAAATAGCTTTTGCTAATCTCGAAATTGGAGTGATTACTCTTTCAAACCCTTTGGTGAGTTATATCCAAAGATCTCCTCATGTGAGTCATATCACGGAAGAACTATCCTAAAGGTTACTTTCTAAAAGTAGTCATTTTTCTTCATCCACATTCTTCTTTATCTAAAGAAACAAATCGAAAGATCATTTAACTTTCCTAAGTTCAATTCAAGCCGGATTCAACATAGCCGAGAGAAGATTTTCCTAAATCAAATAAGGAAAGAATGTTCGAAACAATCGCCCTTCATCGTCGCTAGGCGCGTTCCAAGCTACGCTCTCAAGAGGACATCCGTTCCAAGTCAAGGGACGTCTGTTCTCTTCAAGGGAGATCTGTTCCCTTCCAAAGAACGTCCATTATTCAGAAAATGCACGCAATTGCCTTTAGTCGATTAAGAACGGACATCCGTTCTTTTGTTCTTGGACTCCCATTACACTGATCAACAATAGAAGCTTAATGCACATCAATGAAGGACTCCCAACCATTACAAGAGACGCCTATTCTACTTCTAATATCCAATACCCGTTTGTTTCACGGATACAAGGGACGCCCGATATTTCATAAAGGACATTTGTCGCCTTGATAATTGCCCGACGATCATTACAAGGAACGTTAGTCCAACTATAAGGGACATCCGCCGACTATTGATCCTCATTCTTTGTCATCATATTTATAGGTTAGAACTAAATCCTTTCCAGTCGTGTATCATTTGGTATCAGAGCTAAACATATCCTTATACAATCTTTTTCCTTATGATGACTTGAGGAGCATCCAAAGGGGTACACAATGATGAGGATAGAAAGCTACTCATGGAGTTATTTTTCAGACGAGCAGAATTCACCACCGTCTACTCCTAAGGTATTAATTCCACCATTCAATGGTTCAAGCAACGGTCACGATTATAATGAGTGGGTTGAAAAAGTGGAAAGAATACTTAAGTGTTACGAATTTTTAGAACTAAGGAAAGTGCAACTAATAACACTTGGGTTCACGGGGTATGTAAGCACATGGTGGAGCAACATTTGTGCAAAGAAAAGAAAAGGAGGCGAAGAGATCCAAACTTTGGATTTTATTAAAGAGACTCATGAGTGACGAGTTCATTCCAAGACACTACTACCAAGAACTCTACTATCAATTACAAATTCTCAAGCAAGGATCCTCCATTGTCAACGATTATCTTGTTAAGTTCAAATCTTTACAAAAAAAGTATAATGTGCAAGAGTTAGAAGAGGAAACAATAACAAGGTTCGTCCTAGGACTTCACAATGACATTCGAAGCATGATGGATCTACGATCTTATGACACATTTGAAGATGTAATCAAGATGGCTCTAAAAATTGAGAGACGAAATTATGCTCTACACTCACCACCACCACTCTCAAGGTATAGATATTCTTTCGAAAGTCAACAAGCTAAACTTGCTAAAATTAGTGCCTTGTTAGAACAACTTAAAGCAAAATTATTGAGCACCCTGATTTTACAAGCACAAGATCGCAATGAGGTATTGGAAGATACTCTTGAGAAAATTGAGGAAGAATGTCAAGAAGAGCAAGTATCCGAACCTATAGAAAGCCAAGATGATTCCTTGACAACAACAACACAAGAGGATTATCATGAGGAACAAATTGTGCATAGTCAAAGCTTCAACAATGACAAGGTTTACTTTTTGGATATTAAGGATGAAATTTGTGCTAACATGGTTCCTTTGATCGTATTTAAAGGAAATTAATGCATGGCCTCGAACACAAATTTTGGTGGCATATTGATAATGACCACAATGTTCATGACCAAACTTACACAAGAAAAAGGTATCTCCTTTAATCAAAGATGAAGGAAATTACATAAATTTTTCTTCCATAGATTTTAAGGAAAGTTTGAGTTGGTTAAATGACGCAAGAGACAATGAGATAACCAAACTTGGACTGAATTTTCTTATGAAAGTGATATGGCAAGTAGTAGTAAACCTTTTGGGGAATTATCATTGCATATACATGACGAACATCTTAATTACTTTCTTAATTATTGTGCATTCAAAGATGGTGAAAGGTTAGTCAATCTATCTCCGAGTCAACCAAAACAAGTTGTTATGGATTATGATGCATTAAGAAAAATTAGTTGAGATTTCCTATGCTAATAAAAAAGAGGTATGCCCCATTGGATAAATTGATTATTTGGATTTTTAGAGTTGGATGAAATATAGTAATATTTGGTTATCGTACTATGAAAAAGTAGATTTCGTTGAAGATAATTACTATTTGTGGATTATGGAAACCTATTGCATCTTGTGGACAAACTCGTTATTGCATGAAGATGTTAAGTTGATTCTTAAGCAAGACATTTATGGCAACAAGGGTATTCTCAAAATTAAGTGGTTTTATGATTTAAAAAAGTACTTATCTATTTGTGCATCATTGTCCAAGAATATGTTGCTGGATTATTTTCCTTATTTGATCAAATGCAAAGGAGGAAAGACAAGACTAGTGGCCAATGCTTCAATTCAAAAATTTTGTTTCCAAAGATGGCGTGATTGGTATGACAACTCATGGAAGTCGAAATCCACTCCTAAGAAAAGTGTTTGTTCTGTTCCTAATAAGCAAAGTCAAGAAAAAAGCCACTCAAGATTCCATGAATATATTGCTCTATGGCCCTATATACTTAAGGTTATTCTCAAGACCATTTTTATGAAAATCATTGAATTACAAGGGTGCATCTATGTCAATCGTATGCAAGTGTTCGATTATGGAAAGTGGTTTGTGAATATCTTACTATTATTGACCTACCACATCATACAAGGATTATTTTCTCATTTTATTTATGGAGATTTCAAAGTCAATGAAAATTTCAAGGTCCAAGATACATTCCCTTATCTTGTGGAAGAGGATTATTACGGAATTATTCTTTGGCCACATATACTTAAGGGAGTTCTCAAACTTTTATTTATTGCAATCATTATTGTGGCCTACATTATGCTCAACTTGAAGACAGAGAATGAGAATCAATTATTCGAGTTATTATTCAAGTATGGAAAGATTGAAGATATTGCAAAGAAGACAGCCTATGATGATCCTTCTTATTTTGGCAATAAAAAATATGGTGACACAAGACATGATTCGAGGTCGATTACTTTTCAACCCTAGAAGGATGATCCAAAATGGGTCTATTCTATTATTGATCAAGCCTCAAAGAATATCATGAAGTTATTCAAAGTCAAGCATAAGTGGAAGTCCAGAGCAATGAAAGAGAAACGGAAAGACTTTCCAAAAACTATCTTCCTTTTGACCTCTGAGGAGTATTTGATTATTTTGGCATTCCAAACAATGTCTTTTCAAAAAGAGTGTTTCATAAATATTGTAGCTAACTTCCTAAGATTTTGAGAACAAGTTGGATCATTCAATTCGAAGTTCATTTGCTCTATCAAAAGCTTATAGAACAGAGAGTAAAAGATTAAGGAAACTTTCCTAATCGGCCGAGAATCACAACAAGAAGATCATGCATGCGAAATTAAAGAAAGGAAAGTTATCAAAGATATCACCTCCCTTGAAGATAAACCAAGCTGAAAGTTACTAAATTCAGACTTTTGGAAAGTTACTAAAATAAATTATACTAATCGGCCAATTATGGACCGAATATCTAGGTGTTTTTAGATATTGTTTCCTATTTTTTCGTTTTCTATTTTATGCTTTGTAAAAGGCTATATAAAACCACCTAATGCTTATGTTTTAGACAATTGAGAGTTTAATACAAAATAGTTTTGCTAATATCAAAGTTGAAGTGATTTCTCTATCAAACCCCTTTGGTGAGTTATATCCAAAGATCTCCTCGTGTGAGTCATATCAATGGAGAACTATCCTAAAGGTTACTTTCTAAAAGTAGTCATTTTTCTTCATCTACATTCTTCTTTCTCTAAAGAAATAAATCGGAAGATCATTGAACTTTCCTAAGTTCAATTCAAGGCGGATTCAACATAGTCGGGAGAAGACTTTCTTAGATCAAATAAAGAAAGTACGTCTGAAACTGTCGCCCTTCATCGTCGCTAGGCGCGTTCCAAGCTACGCTCTCAAGAGGACATCCGTTCCAAGTCAAGGGACGTCTGTTCTCTTCAAGGGACGTCTATTCCCTTCCAAAGGACGTCCGTTATTCAGAAAATACACGCAATTGCTTTCAGTCGATTAAGAATGGACATCCGTTCTTTTGTTCGTGGACGCCCATTACACTGATCAACAACAGAAGCTTAATGTACATAAACGAAGGACACACGACCATTACAAGAGATGGCCGTTCTACTCCTAATATCCAATACCTGTTTGTTTCGTGGATACAAGGGACACTTGATATTTCATAAAAGACATCTGTCACCTTGTCAATTGCCCGGTGATCATTACAAGGGACGTCCGTCCAACTACAAGGGACGTCCGCCGACTATTGATCCTCATTCATTGTCATCATATTTACAGGTTAGATATAAACCCCTTCCATTCGCGCATCATAATCCAAAAAGGACCTATATATCTTTAGGCGAACTTTCCTTTCATACCAAAACAACTAATACCTCGACGAGGTCGTACCTTTACGAATATAAAATCGTTGGCTTCAAACTCAACCTCTCTCCTCTAGAGATATGCATAACTCTCTAAATTGTACCTAATCGCTCTTTAATCACTTGAACTTTCTCAGTCGTCTCTTGAATTAAATCAGGCTCGAGAGTGACACGCTCCTCAGTCTCAGCCTAACATAAATGTGATATGTACGGTCACCCATACAAAGCTTCATAAGGTGAAACACCGATCTCTGAAATCCAAAATGCACGATCTTAACATATACTAGAGAATCTGAATAGTACACTCAGACTGACCATCTATCTGAGGATGATGTGTTGTACTCAAATTTAAATCTGTATCCAAAGCCTTTTGAAGAGATCTCCAAAATTTAAATGTAAATTTAGGATCCCTATTAGAAACAATACGAGAGGGAATACTGTGAAGACTAACGATACCCTCGATATACAACTAACTCAGCTTGGACAAGTAGAAATCCATTCGTAGTGGAATAAAATGTGCAGATTTCATTATTCTATCAACAATTACCTACATAACAACAAATTTTTTGCACTGTCCTAGGCAAACCTGTCACAAAATTCATGGTAATCTTATCTCATTTCCACTCAGGTATTGGCATAGGCTACAACAACCCAGCTGGTCTCTGATGCTCAGTCTTAATCTACTGACAAGTCAAACACCTCGAAACATACTCAACCACATCACGTTTTATTCCAACCCACCATTATTGACGCTTCAAGTCATGATACATTTTCGTACTGTCGAGATGAATGGAAAATCTGGACTTATGGCCCTAAACTAAAACCACCTGCCTCAAATCCAAATAACTGGAGACGACAACTCAATTCTTGAAGAACAGGAATCCATCATAACTGATTTCCCAACCATCAAACTGCTCACCAGTTTGAATTTTCTTGAATCTTTTTTTTAACTCATTGTCAAATTTCTGTGAGTCCTTCACATGATGCAAAAGTGTAAGGGTCACTACTAAGTTAAAAACTCGAATAGAATGACCATCCTTTAGGTACTGTAGCTTATAATCTACAATAATAAGACATCTTTTCCAATCATCCAAAATAAGAAAAGAAAGAGATCCTTGAGGATAACGACTCAAGGCATCAACTACAACATTAGTTTTTCCAAGATGATACTCCAAAGTGAAGCCGTAGTCCTCCATATATTCAATCAAACGTCGTTGTCGGAGATTCAAATCACATTGGGAGAAACGATACTTCAAACTTTTTTTATCCAAAAGTATCTCAAATTTAGCACCATACAAGTAGCTCCGCCAAATTTTTAAGACAAAAATAATAGCCACAAGCTCCAAATCATGCATAAGTAAGCTACGCTCATGTGTCTTTAATTGTCTAAATGCATAAGCTATAACTCTATCCTGCTGCATCAGAACGCAACCCAAGCCAACTCATGATGCATCAATATACACTGCATTAAGGCAAACTCTCATCATGTACTGCGAAAACTAGAGTAGTAGTCAATCTTTGCTTGAGTTCATCAAAAGCTGCTTGACACTTCCCATTCCAATTAAACTTCACATCTTTTCTGGTCAACTGCGTTAGCGGCATGGCAATAGAAAAAAAGTTCTATACAAATAATCGACAATAACCAGCCAAACCTAAGAAACTGTGCACACCGGTAACATTTTTGGGTGGCTTCCAATCTAATACTGTTTTAATCTTTGCTAGATCAACTGAAATGCTATTTTGAGAAACAACATGACCAAGAAATTTCACTTCAGTCATCCAAAAGTTGCATTTTTCTCGCTTTGCAAATAATTGATGTTCTCACAATGCCTGCAGAATAATTTTTAGATGCTCCATATACTCATCTAGAGTCTTAGAATAAATTAGGATATCATAAATGAAGACGATCATGAATTGGTCAAGATATGGTCGAAAGCCTTTATTCATAAGATCCATAAAAGAGGCTAGTGCATTAGTCAATCCGAAAGGAAGCACCATAAATTCAAAATGTCCATATTGAGTATGGAAAGCAGTCTTCAGAATATCTTCTTCATGTATCTTCAATTGATAATAAGCGGATCTTAAATCAATCTTTGAGAAGTACATAGATCCTCTAAGCTGATCAAATAAGTCATCAATTCTTGGCAACAGATACTTATTCTTGTCTGTTACATGATTTAATTTCCGACAATCAATTCATAGATAAAGCAAACCATCATGCTTTTTTGCAAATAAGATTGGTGCACCCCAAGGCAAAATACTATTATGAATAAACCCTTTTTGTAGTAAATCATTTAACTGTGTTCTCAATTCATTTAATTTAGTAGGAGCCATGCGGTACGGAGCAATCGAAATTGGAATAGTGTCAGGCATCAAATCAATGCAAAAATCAATCTCGCGGTCGTGTGAGAACCCAAGCAGGTTCTCTAGAAAAACATCATGGTAATCACAAACCAATGACAAATCAGAATTCTGCCTGACCGTAACAAGGTCACCGCTAATAGTAAAAATACTCTTGTAACGCTCCAATCTCCTCCGACCACCCAAACAGGCTCGCAGGACAGGATCAATAGGAAACATATGGGTATTACATGGATGCACCAAGAGTTTTCCTTCTTCCAATGTCAGTGTTGTATTCCTCCAGTAACAATCAATCTTACCTTTATATATGCTCAACCAATCCATAGGATTATGACAAACTGATCTATAGGTATAATTATTAGATCAACCGATAATTTGTGCTAGCCAACAATAAGGGCAGCACATTGGACAACAAGATATATATCATATCTCTTATTTAGGGGAGTACACAAAATCAGGGAATTCTTTAGTTTCTCTATGGTCATATTCAAAACACGAACAAGCGATGTAGAAATAAACGAATGTGTAGCACCAATATCAAATAATACATGCACCATAGTATTAAATAAGAGAAGCGTACCATCAATGATGCCCTAGCCAGACTGATCAATAAGCTCAGATCTAGAAACTGCATAAGCTTGATCAGACATCTTCTCTTCACCCTTATTGTTTCCATTAAATCCACCGTTCGATGAACTAGGAGCAACGCCAGCCACCATACTAATAGATCATGCAGGAGTGATACTAGATGCATAACTCTTGTAATACCCCAAAAATATTTTCCCCTTTTTGTTGATGTATTAAATCTAAGAAATTGAATATATAAATAGTATATCATGTTGTGTGATGGAACACGTCAATTATGCTCAGAAAGTACATGGTTAATATATGAAAATAAGTGAAGTGTGGAATTCAAGGAAAAATGCATAACAGTGGAGTTTCGGACGACGCGGACGAGGATGGTTCGCATCTAATTTGAATCTGTACAATTCATAACTCATTTTGGATGACTTGCGAAGGAGTGCGGACGAAGATGGGTCACGTCCGATTTGACTCTGGACAATTTTATGACACATTCGGACGAATCGCGGACGAAGTTTTGGATGAGACATCTCTTTCGAATGTCACCTGCGGATGGTACAGACAACATTCTGGGACACATTTTCTCTTCCTAAACTGGGTTTCGGACGAGTCTGCGGATGACTTAACTCGTCCGAATTATCGGGAAAATCTGAGAAACTCATTTTATATCTCTTCTCTCTCTTCCGATTTTGTACGTCACTCAACAAAACCTCTCTCCCCCTGCCCCCTGCTGCGATGTCCAATCTCCCCTGAGGTGTGGAAACTTCTCCACGTGGCCCTATGTGTGTGGACCTTCCCTTCATTGGTTTGTGTGATGGTCAGCCTTATTCTTGCAGCTTATCCCCTGCAGCTCCCTCTCCATCTCTATTTCGTCTATAAGAGGTAAGCTCATGTGTGTTCTCTGCTATGGAAATAGACATTTATGAAGTGTTAGGAGTGTTGTGTTGTATTGTCCTATTAGTAGAAAGTAATTTGGTGATTGAATGTGGAAGATTGTGTTTAATTGGACGATTAGTGTGCTACTCCAAGGATTCTGTGAAGTCTGTCCACCATGAAGGTAAGTGGTGGTTATGGATTTAATGGTTGATCTTCAATAGTTTAAGTCAATTTGGTTATGAATATCGAATTTAATCTCTATTGCCATAATTGCTAGGACATATTGAAAGTTTGGAAGGATAGTGGATACATTTTGGTTGCTGTACTGCTTATGCTAAATCGCTGGAAATCGAAGGTAAGAATTAGAATTGTAGTTGGCCAAGGGAGGCCCTACATTACGGGTTTTGATTGCTAGATATGGATGTTATTGTCTAATGCTTAATGTTGGTTTAATACCCTTGTTAACTGCTGTTTAAGTTGCTAGGGATTGGGACTGTTAGGTATTCACTTGATTGTTAATGCTTAGATTTTGTTTCTAAGAGATAAGCATGGAAAATGGAATTGAATCGTGAGAAGCATAAGAAAATAGACTTAAGAATGTTGGCTTATGTTGGTTCTATTTACTTGGATCCTATAGTTGAAATTGTTGCAAATGTTAATGTCTTGAACATGGATCTAATCTGAAAGTTGTGGGTCAGGATTTTTGAGTGTCATGAACTATTCTACTGCTCATATTGGGAATGTTGAAAGCTTGCTTAGCGTCTTAATCACTAGAATTAGATTGGGAAACTCGGCATGAGATTAGTTGAGTTGTTGTGGAGCCCTATTAATGAAATTGTGCTCCTTTCCCTGCTTGTAACTACCAAGAATTAAACCAATAATTGACATGTTGATCAATTTATATAAAACGTGAAAAACCTCTATGCTAGCTTGTTTTGTTAATAGTAATGTTTATGTTTCTTCCGTGCATTGCTTCTCTGATTTAATTTGTGGCATTCATGCATTATCCTAGGGTTTATGAAATTGTTTACATATTGTATGTCATCCCAATATACGTAAATAGGTGTGTGGGGATTCAGGTGAATTGGTGACTTTTCATACGGTAGGATACTCCCATGTAGAGAGCAGTGTGAAAAGAGAGTTAGCTATGTGGAATCTAGGGTTCACTTTTCCCCCGTTTTGAAACCTCCAACGTCTTCAACAAAAGTGAGGATAACAGCTTGTGGAAACACCCTCGATGGATATATCTCCTAGTCGGAGTGACTGGTTAATCCCTTGGGGAGTATTCCACCTTGACTTCCAGAAGAGATACAGTTCTCTTCTGTAATGCATTGTGTGGTCACGCATTATTTGCATTGCATTTAAATTCTGATTCCTGCTGGGCGTTAGGCTCATTGTTTTCCCCGTAATGTAGGTGATTATTTTGATGATGACGTTTCAGTTGTGGAGGAGGCGTTCCAGGATGACCCCTCGTGTTATCAGCCGATTTGACCTTCTGGGTGTGGCTCATATGGGATGAGAGATGATGGTATTTTAAGAGAATGGTATTTTGGTAAATTAATATTAGTCATATTTTGAACGTATAAACAATTGTATTCAGGGACTTTGGGACTTTTGTTAAAATATTGAAACTATGTTTTGAATTTCCTTTATTGGACCCGTTTAGTTTACTCTGATATGTTTTTCTTCCAAACGAATTTCAAACGTTAAACGATTTAAAATGAAAAAAAAATTTATATGACGTATTTTTAATACGAGAAAAATGTATTTAAATTAATGGGGCATTACAAATCTGCTAATACCAAGAAGGCCTTTGAAAATCAGTACCAATAGGCTGATACTGTTGCTAGAAAGGCGGTCTATAACCAATAGGCTACAGGGAAGCAAAGCTCTGCGGTTCAGAAAAACTGCACTGATTCTAACCAGAAAATCTTCTATCGGCTCCAAAATCAGGTCTAACGAAAGCTGACTGAGTAGGCGCTGAATTAGTCTATTGAAGTTTTTGATTCATCGGGCAGTTCTTCCTCAAATGACCAGGCTGGTTACAAGTATGACATATATAAGGGTCTGAGCGCGCAGTAACAGAATATGGAGGTCACTGAACTAATTACCAACTCTACTCTGAGTGTGTCCACCTTTGTTCTGATTCTTCTTTTGGTCCTTCTTGGTCATCTTGCCACCAACTTGTTGTTCCTTGCTTTATTTACCCTTATATTCTTCGAACAGTTCAACCAAAACAGCTTCAATACGTTGAGCAACAAAAACGACATCCGAAATAGACTTATACTCCACAGTTGCTAGCTGATGTCGAATCAAACTCAGTTCATGCGACTGAGTTGATCCAAAAATATAATATAAATACTTAATTTAAATGTGTACATTAAAAATAAAATATAATATAAAAATATGACTGCCATGAAATGGACGCGTCGTTTTAATATGAAATAAATCTCAAAACAATTATTTTAATCAAGTTATGCAAATGCAGTGCATAAAATAATTCCTATCTCAAAATTTGGCTTACACTGACAAAGCCCAATGTCCAATTAGTCAAAAAATTCAAAGTCCATGAATTTTTAATTAAGTTCGGTACCTATCCAAAATATGGTATAAATTTTTTGGTCAAATTCTATATCTAAATATTTTCAATTATTATTTATAAATTTAATTCAAATTAATTAGGTAAGGGAATACCCACGTTAGGCCCAAACATAATCTTGTTTTTGGTCCACTCAAAATTGGGCTGAAACCAACATTTGGCCCAAAAGAAAATAGGTTCAATTGAACCTTGTAATTATGGCCCAATATGGGTTGACCCAATCTCCACTTAAACTGGACCGTGGCCCATGCCCCGTCCAGTCTGCTGGTTCGAACAAATCAAAGAGGATGAGCTTCGTCCTCGTCTCTACCTCCTCGTGGAGAGAATTTTGGAGTCGACTGATCAATGCCGTTATTGGCCGAGATCTCCATTCTCGGCCATCTGTCCTACTTGATTTAGATCGGGCTTGAGGTGACCGATGCCATAACCCAATGTCTCCAGAGCTAAGAGTCATTGTTTTCACCAATGACTTCACTCTCAAAATCTAGTAAAAAAATAGCCACAATCATCAACCAAACTCCCTTACAAACAATAATTAGATATCGACAATTCAAGCTTTTTGACTATAACCAACAAACAAAGACACTTCACAAAGAAAAATTAGAACTTTTTACCTCATAAATTACTGGCCTCTGTTTTCAAAGACTTTGTATTTGCTGTGAATTTCTGACACCCTTTCTCTTCACCGAACAAGCACGTTTCCTTTCATGGTTAGGTCTTGGCCCTAGAGGGGTTGCAAGGGGACATGTAGTACCACATTCGAAACGGGAGGGTTGTGGGGCTGGTTTGAAAGTGGGTACCTGTCATGCGACGAGGTAGTGGCCACTTGTAACATTGGTATCAGAGCTAGCCTATATCCGATTGTGGAATACTGATGTCGGGAGACTGGGTCGGGGCCCCAAGGGGGGTGGACTATCATGGTCAGGCCTTAGCCCTAGAGGGGTTGCAAGGGGACCTGTAGTACTACGTCGGAAATGGGAGGGTTGTGGGGTTCGTTTATAAGTGGGTACCCATCCTTGCCTGTATGACGCATTTTTGGTCGGGAAAATAGGGTTCCAGCCCGATCAAATTCGTGAGGGCTTATGGGGGCCTAAAACAGACAATACCATGAGACGAGGTAGTGCCCACTTGTAACAGTTCCTTCAACAATTTTGAATCAAAGATTCAAACCTCAATCCAAACATTGAAAACACAAAGTCGGGAGAACGAGACTTACCGCGACGAATTCCTTTCTCTAAATATCGAAGACTCATTGACCATGGTATTCCAAAACTCAACTGACCAAGCTTGTGTTAATCCCCAAAGTAACTAAATTTCAAAACTTTTAACCAATACCTTGAAACTTACAGAATCAGAAGAAATTTGTCTTACCTCGAACGACTTCTTCCGATGCAATGACGGAGACACACACCCTTGAACTTCAACACCGAGTGGAAGAGAATGTAACACAGGGAGGACGAACGTTGAGGCAATAAAGAGGAAAGGAGCGGTTGCCTAAAAATTGAAGAGGAAAGAAACGATTCGGGGTAGAATTCATCTGTCCCACAATGAATCTGCAGCTGCCTTGCTGGGGGGAAATACATTTCCAGAAACATATTTTTCCCCAAATAATCACCATTTTTTTATTGGGCTCGATTACGAGCCAAATATTACATGACCCATTTGTTTTGGGCTGACCGATAGCATTCTTTTTGGGGATCAGGTTGTTTGACCTAGCGTTTTTATTAGCTCTGCCTCCAAATCATGATTTCTTCTCTCCTTTTTAACAAAAAAAAAAACTTGGAAAATTTTGTTTGTAGTTCGCATATCATAAAGCTAACATGTTCCTCAATGTTGTACGCGCTTTTATTCGTAAATAGCTTTATTGATACATGACTTTTTAAACTGAAAGTGTATTTTCATCATACAATGGAACGCATACTTATGGAGAATTGTCTTGTGTGCGATAACGGTATATTTTGCTGATAGAGAGCCACCCACTCCTGTAAGTGGAGGTGGTGGCAGCTTCATAACGTCATCCAACACCGTAAATGTTGAATTAATTCAATTAGCTTTGTGTGGAAGAAGACGAATGGGAAGTCCCTTTGCAAGTAAAGGAGCTGGAAAGTAGGTGATAGTCTCATTGGGATACACCAATTCCCATTTGAACCTCTTTACCAAGTTGTACAGGAACACAAGTATTTGAAGACGTGCATATTCGTTTCCTGGGCACATCCGCAACCGTCCTCCAAATGGGACGAATGTGAACGGAGTGGGTCCGTTACCTTCAAATCTCGTCGGGTCAAACATATGCGGATCTGGAAAGTATTTGGGGTTCTTATGGGTCGAATTTGTATTCCAATATACCTATAATTCATAAAAAGTATATTATATGATTGTTTAATTAATATTCTATATTTTGAATATATGAAGGTGGCCTCACACATTATTCGGCAATCTGACATAATTAATAGTTGGTACCTTCCACTCTTTTGGAAAAGAGAAGCCATTGAAGGTGAATTCTTTAATGACTTTTTGGATGGTTTTCGCGTCGGGACGAATGGCAGTTTTTGTAGGTTGAAGATGAAGTGGAACGACATGTAGTTTCTAGTTGCAGAAACTACATGTCGTATAAGGCATTACTAAACTGCATAATTTAAACGCAGTCTACATGTAGGTTGATTTTCTGAAAATTAAGTGCGCTATTGAGTAGTCGAACCTGCGCACTATGATAGGGAGAAACGAGTGGGTTGCCACTCGGCCAATCAACTTTTGCTGAAAAGTAAGGATTACATTGTGTAATAAACCGTATTTTATATGGTAATAATTGTGAATTCATTTGTTTAATAAAAATACTTTAATGGGTATTAATAATTAAAATTGCTTTTATGGAAATAAACTAAATTGCTTAATTATATGTATTAGTTTTGGCATTTTATATGTTAAATAATTTGTCAATTAAAATATGTTGTTTTAAGTAATTTGTCAATTAAATAGCATGTTAATTCATTTTATATTTTTTTACATGCTTATTTAGTTGTACATATTTGTTAATTTAATTTTTGTATGCATAATTTAGTTAATAAATGTATACAAAATTAAGAACATGTTAAATGTCGAGTGATTTAATATGATTTTATTTAATTGAAGAGTAGCCACAACATCTTTAATTAAATAAAATTATATATTAAGTATTAAAAATCACATTATGACATTTATTGTAATTAATTTAATAAATATAATAAAGTTTATCCCACAGGAAATTTTATTGTATTTATTTAATTAATTAGAATAAAATATCGAGTTATTTTTCTTAATTACCCACAGGAATTAAGAAAAGGGATATAACTTGATAGTTTTATTAATTCGGTGAAAATTAATCTTATTAAATTAGAACTTTAGCCCACAGGCAAGTTTTATGTTTTTAGATTCATTATTATTGCATGATTTACATTGGTAAAACATGTTATTCAGTTTTTTGCCTCAATTAAGCATGTTATTTACTTTTTGCAGCTATAAATTCATTCAGTTTCTCTGATTTAAAATGCGATATACCTGAGTTAAAGGGTGATAACTATAAAGTATGGAAGGAGAGAGTTCTCCTTCATTTGGGATGTGTGGACATCGATTATGCTATAAGGAAAGACAAACCAATAATTACTCCGACCAGCACTCCAGAAGATCTAGCTCTTTATGAACGTTGGGAACGTTCCAATCGCCTTAGTGTGATGTTCATAAAGACTAAGATCGCTGCTGGTATCCGTGGTTCTGTCGAGCAGCATAATGATGTTGTGCCATTGCTGAAAGCCATAGAAGAGCAATTTGTAACTTCTGATAAGGCACTAGCAAGTACACTCATCATGAAATTTTCATCCTTAGGGCTCACTTCAGTTACGGGTGTGCGTGAGCACATAATGCAAATGAGAGACATTGCAGCTCAACTAAAGACACTTGAGGTTGAAATGTCAGATACTTTCCTTGTGCACTACATTTTGAATACTCTTCCACAGCCATACGGTCCTTTCAAAATCTCTTACAACACACATGAGGATAAATGGTCAATTAATGAATTGATGACCATGTGTGTTCAAGAGGAAGGTAGGCTGGTAATGGAGAGAGGAGATAGTGCATTCATGATGACCCAAGGAAAGAAAAAGACACAAGCCAAAAAGAAAGATAAAGGGAAAGGTAAAATACCGATCCAATCTGGTGAAATCAAGAAGGAAATCAAGTGCTATTTCTGTGACAAGAAAGGGCACATTAAGAAAGATTGCACGAAGTTTAAGGCATGGCTTGAAAAGAAAGGTACACCAATCTCATTTGTTTGTTATGAATCTAATATGGCTCATATTATTTATAACACTTGGTGGATTGATTCTGGTTCTACAATTCATATTTCGAATACCTTGCAGGGTATGCGAAACCTGAGGAAACCAGTAGGAAGTGAACAAAGCATCTATTCTGGAAGCAAGATGCGTTCACATGTGGAAGCTGTTGGAACATGCAATTTAGTTCTAAGCAGTGGTTTCATTTTGATTTTAGAAAAGACTTTGTATGTTCCTAGTTTTTCTAGGAACTTAATTTCAGTTTCAAGTCTTGTACCTTTGGGATTTTCCTTTACGTTTTCAGATGTAAACTTCAGTTTATTTTACAAATCTGATCTTGTTGGAAATGGTACAATGTCTGATGGTCTTTTCTCTATTGATTTACAAAATGATACTACTCATGATGTCATGCATGTTAACACTGGTAATAAAAGATGTGTTATAAATGAGGATTGCTCTATGTTGTGGCACCGGAGATTGGGACATATCTCCATACAAAGAATTAAGCGATTAGTAAATGATAAAGTACTTAGTACTTTAGACTTTACTGACTTTGATACATGTTTGGATTGCATTATAGGAAAGCAAACCAACGTATCTAAGAAAGGTGCTAAGAGGAGTTCAGAGATATTAGAGATCATACATTCAGACATTTGTAGTCCAGTTATGGACTCAAATGGTTCGAGATACTTCATCTCTTTTATTGATGATTACTCACGATACATGTATCTCTACTTGCTTCAGAACAAAAATGAAGCATTGGATGCCTTTAAGGTTTTCAAGGCAGAAGTAGAGAAACAATGCGGTAAACAAATTAAGATCGTGAGGATTGATAGAGGTGGAGAATATTACGGTAGATATACTGAAGATGGACAAGCACCTGGTCCGTTTGCTAGATTTCTTCAAGAGCATGGAATAGTTGCTCAATACACCATTCCTGGTTCTCCGGATCAGAATGGTGTGGCAGAAAGAAGAAATCGAACATTATTGGACATGGTGAGGAGTATGCGTAGCAACTCCAAACTTCCAAATTTCTTGTGGCCTGATGCACTTAAGACGGCAGTGTATATATTAAATCGAGTTCCAACCAAGGCTGTCGAAAAGACGCCATTTGAGTTATGGAAAGGTTGGAAACTGAGTTTGAGACATATACGCATTTGGGGATGCCCGTCTGAAGTGAGAATTTATAATCCACAAGAAAAGAAGCTAGACCCAAGGACCATTAGTGGATATTTCATTGGATATGCCGAGAGGTCTAAGGGGTATAGATTCTATTGTCCATCTCACAGCACTAGGATTGTGGATTCAAGAAATGCGAAATTTCTTAAGAATGACTTGATTAGTGGGAGTGATCGATTTCAGGATATTGTTTCTGAAAGAGATCACATTGATGTTCAACCCTCTAACTCAAGTGAAAGATTGATTGTTGTTCATAACACTCCTCGAGTTCAAACGAGTGTTGAACCATCAATAAATGAGATTCCACAACTTGCTGATAATAATCCAGTAGATCAAGTTCTTGAGGAAGTTCCAGAAATTGTTGATCAACCAGTTGAACAAAAAATTTCTCAAGAAAATGTTGGAACAACACTACGGAGATCTACTAGAGAAAGAAGATCAGCTATTCCTAGTGATTATGTCACATATCTACAAGAGTCAGACTATAATGTTGGAGCTGAAAATGATCCAGAAACGTTTTCACAAGCCATAAGTTGTGGTGAATCAAGTCTATGGTATGATGCCATGAAAGACGAAATGAATTCTATGAATTCAAACGGAGTCTGGGATCTTGTCGAGTTGCCTGATGGTGTAAAAGCCATAGGTTGTAAATGGGTTTTTAAAACTAAGAAAGACTCATTAGGCAACATCGAAAGATATAAAGCAAGACTCGTTGCTAAAGGATTCACACAAAGGGAAGGAATCGACTACACGGAGACTTTTTCTCCTGTATCTAAGAAAGATTCTCTTCGCATAATTTTGGCATTGGTTGCACATTTTGATTTTGAGTTGCAACAAATGGATGTGAAAACGGCTTTTCTCAATGGAGAACTAGAGGAAGAGGTTTATATGAAACGACTTGAAGGATTCTCCTCTAGTGATGGTGAGCATTTAGTGTGCAAGCTTAAAAAATCCATATATGGATTGAAACAAGTCTCCCGTCAGTGGTATTTAAAGTTTCATGATGTTATCTCTTCATTTGGTTTCGTAGAGAACATTATGGATCAATGTATATACTAGAAGGTTAGTGGGAGCAAAATTTGTTTCTTAGTCCTATATGTGGATGATATTTTGCTTGCAACTAATGATAAAGGTATATTGCATGAGGTGAAACAATTTCTCTCTGACAACTTTGATATGAAGGACATGGGTGATGCTTCCTATGTCATTGGTATAAAGATTCATCGAGACAGATTCCAAGGTTGCTTGGGATTGTCTCAGGAAACTTATATCAATAAAGTTTTGGAGAGATATCGGATGAAAGATTGTTCACCTAGTGTTGCTCCCATTGTTAAGGGTGACAGGTTCCATGAGAACCAATGCCCGAAGAATGATCTTGAGAAGGAGCAAATGAGAAACATTCCTTATGCTTCGGTTGTTGGAAGCCTGATGTATGCTCAGGTCTGCACAAGACCTGATATTGCATTTGTTGTTGGGATGTTAGGTCGATATCAGAGTAACCCTGGTAAAGACCACTGGACAGCTGCAAAGAAAGTGTTACGGTACCTTCAAGGAACCAAAGACTACATGCTTATCTACAGACGAACGGATAGTTTGGATGTGATTGGATACTCCGATTCAGATTTTGCTGGTTGCGTTGATTCTCGTAAATCAACATCAGGATATATTTTTATGTTGGCCGGTGGAGCTGTATCTTGGAGGAGTGCTAAACAGAGTTTGACTGCCACATCCACTATGGAGGCTGAGTTCGTATCGTGTTTTGAGGCTACTTCGCATGGTGTATGGATGAAGAGTTTTATTTCAGGGCTTAGAATCGTTGATTCGATTTCTAGACCGCTGAAGATTTATTGCGATAATTCAGCTGCGGTTTTTATGGCTAGAAACAACAAAAGTGGTAGTCGAAGTAAGCATATCGACATTAAGTATTTAGCCATAAGAGAATGTGTTAAGGATGGTTCAGTGGTCATCGAACACATAAGCACTAAATTGATGGTCGCCGATCCTTTGACTAAGGGCATGCCACCGTTAAAATTTAAGGATCATGTAGTTGAAATGGGACTTGGGTCCATTATGTAATTTTTCGTTGTAAGAACGAATGTTTATAACTCTTCTTATTATATTTCTCATTATAAAATTTATTGTGTGCACATTCAGTTTGATAAATATAATTCAGTTTTGAACCTCGAATAAACATAAGGTTTATTCATTAATTTTATGGGTAATAAAGAAGGAACATAATGCATTGTGATACATGGAAGATAATTCTCGATTACATTAAGAGAATTTATCGCTATGATTCATGTATTGTGTTTTATTACTATAGTGAAATTAGAAAACGCAGACCAAGTGGGAGAATGTTGGCAGTTTTTTTTGTTTTTGCTAACTGCCAACGTATGTGGTTGGTTTTCTAGACAGTTTCAAAATGGAAACTGCCCATACATTGCATCTCTTGATGTTAACTTCTTGATGGGAGAAGTTAATGCATAAATAAGAGGTATTGCATTGAAGGTTCCCTATTCCTATTATCTCACTTCAGAAACAAAAAATACACAATCGTTCAGAGATAATTAAGGTTTAGAAGAAATTCTTCAAGGGAGGGAAAGCAGCTGTCCCCGTTTCTTCACTGTCAATGGCCGGAGGTATTCAGAAGTTATTTCCGCATTGATCTATATGCTAAATGTTGATTTGTGAAGCATGTATAGATCGATTAAGTTGTTTTACACTTCCGGTTTAAGAAATTGAGGGAGAAGTTTTTTAAACTTCTTACCCTCTTCAATGGTGGACGTTTGAGTGGTGGAAGGGAATAGCTTGTGGAAAGAATCTGGCCACCATACTTCAACAAGCTTGGTTTCATTGGAGAAGAAGAATTTATTAGAAGAAGGACCACAGAAAACAGTGACAGGAATTCCGATAATGGAGCTCTTGAACATTTCAGAGCCATACTCAGCCATGCGATCCAAGAAGAACTTCTCAGGGCAACCTTTGCGGGCACTGGAGATGAACTGTAGGGTTTCCCCTATAATGGGGTACCCTACATTTCCTGGATGATTGTTGGTTCCTGAAAACTGAGACCTGTGCTTGTTGGAGAGGATAGAGAAGATGAAAAAGAAGAAAATGGGGAGAAAGAGAAGAGCTACAATGAAAAGATCATATCCTCCTCCCATTTGTTTCAGTTTTTTAAGCAGTATCCAATGGGAGAAATCCTGAAACTTGCCTTCATCTCTTAGAAATTTATAGGCAAACTTTAGTATGCTTCATTTACTTTTGAAAATAATATTCAAATGACCCGGTAAAACTTCTGCCATTCTAAAAATATATTTCTTTTAGTAGTTTAGACTTAGGTTAATTTAAAATTCATAGTTCTAATTTTCTCATTAAATCCTTAGCAATTTTGATTACACATATTTATTTTTGTCATTATATTTAAGGTAAAATATAATTTATAATTTTGTGTTTATTTACATATTATACCTAAAATTATTTTTTGACAAACAAAACCTTTATCTTTCACCTACTTACAATTTACATCTTACCGTCAATTTTTCATTTAATTAAATGTTTTAACTCAATTTAATATCCTTCTAGCAATTTCTAACCTATTGTCCAACTTGGTCGATCTCTCAACATAGTTCAAATTCGTCAGTGAGGAGATCGTCAAGCTCAAAATCAGGTTAGAAATTGATGGAGATATTGAAATTAGGTTAAAAAAACTGATTAAATGAAAAAACATGGTATACATGTATTGGATTCAATGGATAAATTGAAGTCAATATAATACTTGAAATTTTCACGTTAATTATAATACAACAATTTAAAATTTAATAAATTTATTAGAGTCAAGATTTATAAATTTTAATAAAAGATTTAAAATATTAGAATTATTGGATAATTATTGAAATTAGGAAACTTTAAATAAATAATTTTATTTTATAAATAATAAAATAAAATAAGAATTATTGAGGAATTAGGAAAATCAAATATAGTAAAATTAGTAAATAATATTATGTAATAATATTTTGTTGTTGGAATTAATGAAATACTATGAAGGAGGATCATATGAAATAGGAGTTGTTAGATAAGGCTTAGGAACGACTTATATTAATTGGGATAGAGGAAGATCCTTCACGGAAGTATTTGATGTGGGACAAAGTTGGATCGTTAAATCGGTTTAGCGAAAGGAACGTGGATCATTGGATTTAAGAAAAAGATGCTTTCGTGGGAGTGTGATGTCATTTGAGTGCGAGAGTGTTTGATGCCGCTTTGCATGGAAGAAGTGTTAGGATCAAGTTTTGCAAAAGGATTGTGAACTGTTGGATTAGGAAAAGATTCTTTTGCGGAAGAGAAATATGTCGTTTGGGATCATTTAGTAAATTAGAAATATCGTTGTTTTAAGTTTTTGCATGTTTCTGTGGAAGCGTTGGTGTTTGCGGCAGTGTTTCGGTAATAGGAATGATGTCGTTTGATTTAATGAATTTGAGGTCTATGGGAGTGTTAGCGTCCGCGGATGGGTTTTACCAATAGAATAGTACACGTGGCAGACGATGAGCTAGCAGATTGGATTTTTTACGTGAGCATTGGCTTCCCAAAAGGGGCATCCATGGTTGCTTTGGTAATCGTAAATGAGAGTTTAAGGCTGACGTGGTTGTTGGCCATTAGTAGAGCAAATTGTTGTTGACGTCCGCTGCTGCTGTTCACGCACCCGCTCTAGCTTGGGTAGATTTAAAAGTAGTTTTCCTTAAACTTGCAAGCCACCATTCAATCCTTAGACTGTTTAGGAAAAGATAAAGTTTAGAAGCGATTTTATGGGATTTTATCCCATGAAAATTTCTAGTTTTAGCTCTATAAATAATTGGGTTGGGTTGGAAACTTAATCCCCACCAGAGAACCTCAAGATGTAGGAGTTTCTCTCTCTAGCTCTCGGGTGAATTTCATCTCCTAGTTTCTTACGGTAAGTTGCTACTATAAAGGTTTGTTATTGTTTCTTAGACTCTATAGTATTAAAGTTGTCAATTTTTTAATCAACTATTGTTTGTTTTAAGGGAAGTCTAGCGTTGAAGGAAGTTTAATAGATTGACCTTCATAAGAAATCCAGGTGGAAGATATTTTGTTTAGCTTTTGGCTGCATCATAAAGTGCTAAGGAAAGATAGTGTGTTTTGTTGATTGTATAATATTGCTGTGGTTTAAGAATGTATTGACTATTCGTGCAAAAACCATTTCTATGAGGTACGCTTCATGCAATTTATACTTTGTTTCTATGAGTTGTGTTTCATGCAATCTATATGCCACTTTGACAGTTTCACGTATGTTTGATGATATTGTTGAATAGTATATTACATTTCATTGACTTGAGGTCATGTCTATAGTTGTATGTTCACACATGTTGGATTGTATCATGTATGTTCCATGTATCATGTTCTTCAAGAAAAGAATGAAAACAAATTATATGCATAAGTTTTCCATGTAAGAAAGACAAACAGAATTTAAGATATGAGGACTTGAGGATAGGTCACCCCAAAGGTTGGCCTTATGGGGGATAAGCATGTTAGCTTGGTTAGATCGGGATTGGTTGAAGTTCACCAAGTGGTTGTACATTGAGTGCACAACACTAACAAAGGTCTCGATAAAGGGGATTGTCTCACCGAAGTTCATGAGGCTCAGTTGTGTATTTCCTATAGTTGTGCTTATTCTTCTCGTAAGAATCTCAACAAAGGTGTTGAGGTAGTTAAAAGAAAAAAAAAAAGAAATAACAAAAAGACGTATTTTTACGAAACTGCATTGCATAGTCATATTTTATGTTATACCTCTCTTATTGAACATTAGGCTCATAGTTTAAACTTTGTGATGTAGGTAACGATGAATTTATTAAGGAACTAGATGATGAGATCAATTGATATCACAGTTGAAGAGGAATTCTCACGGGCGAAGTCAAAGCGTTGTCAAAATGAAGTTGACTGTGGGTGAGGATTTGAAAAAAAATAGAAGAAAAAGAAAAACTTTATACTTTAATTATGCGTTAATCAATTGAATTTTAGTTTGAATTATTTATACTTATATTTATAATGAGTTTTGTTACGTTGAATTTAAAATAGATTTATTTTAAAGACTCATGTTGTGTATTATTTTAAAAACTTGATTTTTATGTGTGATGTTAGTAAAAAATAAATAAATAGCAAGAAAAAGAGTTTTAACAATTTGGGGTATTGCAAAATGGTATCAAAGCACCTAAGTTAAAGTTGTTTTTGCAGACTGTTTGACAACGCAGACCTTGTCATGAGAATGCTTTCTCAACTGTAAGTATACTTACTTTAGATGATAATTTTTACCAAATTATATTTTTATGTGTTGATATTTGATATTTTTTAAAAAAGAAAGTATGGTGAGAGAGACTAGGATTAATATGGATGCTAGGGATGAGGCAATTGGTCGACTGTTTGAGTTTGTGGAATGTCAGTTCCAATACTTGGAGCGTATGGTGGAAAGAGAGGAGAAAGGAAGGATGCTACCTTTTTAAGTCGAAGCTAGATGGAAGAAGTTTGGTCGATTGAAGCCACCTTATTTTGATGGAAGTTTCTCTGATCAAACCATCATTAAAGAATGGAACCAGGCCCTTGAGGACATGTTCGACTATGCGATGATCGATGAAGGAGAAAGACTTTCATATGCGACATATCTACATACTTAGGACACAAGGTTTTGGTGATACAATCAAGACAACCCCTGATGTAAAGGTATGACTGGGGAGACATTCAAGGAGATATTTTATGGTAAGTATTTGAACCAAATCGCTAGGACATAGAAGTTGATGGAGTTCACTCAGCTTCACTAGACGAGATCTAATGCTGACTATGTGCAGAATTTTGAGGCTTTGTTGCAATTTGCTCTGGATTTGGTGGCCACTAATAAGTTTAAAGTGTATCAGTTTATCCAGGGTTTGAAGGTGGAGATTAATATAGATGTGGAGATTTTTTGGCACTCAACGAATACCCTATTCGATGATTGTGACTAAGGCATTGGAGGTAGAAGAGGCTAAACTACAAGTTTTGAAACACTTGGAAGCAAGAAGAAAATTACTGAAGGAGAACTAACATAAGAAGGTAAATCAACCTGATGCTGGAAGTGCGAAGAGGTCCTTTACTGATGGAGAACAACAAAGAAAGGAAAAACATGTCATGGGAGGATTAGTGGATGACAAGGTTGGAGCTACAATGTCTCAAGTTGTTTAGTGCCCAAGTGCAAGAGGAACATACGGGAGAGTGTAAAGTTGGTACTAGTCGGTGCTTCAAGTGCAACGAGTCAAGTCACAAAGCCAAGAACTGTCCAACTTCAACTGGGGATCAAAAGAGGGTTGGATCTCGAGTCTTTTCTCTTGCCATGGATGATGTTCTTGTGCACCTTACTGATGTGTCAAGTAATTTCTAATTGCTACCTGTTTAGGAGTTATTTTAGAAAGAATTGCTTATTTAGATTATAGAGTTAGAATATTTGAAACTTTTTTAAAGGAAAAATTTTGAGGACAAAATTTATTTAAGGATGAAGGAATTTAATACCCTGAATATTCATGATTAATTATAATACGACAATTCAGAAATTAATAGATTTATTAGCATCACGATTTATAAATTTTAGTAAAGAATTTAAAATATTAGAATTATTGGATAATTATTGAAATTAGTAAAGTTTAAATAAATAATATTATTTTATAAATAATAAAATAAAATATAAATGATTGAGGAATTAGAAAAACTGAACATAGTAGAATTAGTAAAAAAATATTGTGTAATAATCCATGATTAAGGTAAGTTTAAATAGCTGGTTTAATAATTTATGTTGTTGGAATTAAGGAAATACTGTGAAGGGGGATAACATGCAATAGGAATAATTGGATGAGGCTTAGGAATGACTAATATTAATTGGGATGGAGGAAAATGCTTCACGAAAGTGTTTGATGTGGGACAACGTTAGATCATTGAATCGGTTTAGCGGAAGGAACATGGATCGTTAGATTTAAGAAAAAGATGCTTTCGCTAGAACATGACACCGTTTGAGTGCGGCGTAGTTTAGGACTATAGGATTAGATTGGAGGAGGGAATGAAGACCGTTAGATTTAAGAAATATTCTTCCAAAAAAACGTTTGATGCCTCTTGATCGCGAAAGGAGCGTTGATTGTTGGATCAGGTTTTGTGGAAAGATTGTGAACCGTTGAATTAGAAAAAGATTCTTCTATGGAAGGAAAAGATGTCATTTGGGAGTGTTAAGTAAGTTAGAAATAGTCATCATTTTAGGTTATTGCATGTTTCTGTGGCTGTATTTGTGTCTGCGGCAGTGTTTAGGTAATGGGAAAGGCATCATTTGATTTAATGAATTTGCTGTCTGCGAGAGTATTAGCATCCATGAATGAGTTTTAGCAATAGAATAATATATGTGATAGATGATGAGCTTGCGGATTGGAGTTTCTGTAGGAGTGTTGTCTTTTATGGAAAGGTAGGCACCCGCGGTTGCTTTGGTGATCACGAATGTGAGTCTTAGAGCTGACGTGGTTGTTGGCCATTGGTCGAGTAGGTTGTTACTAGCGTCCGCTGCGTTTGTTCACACACCCCTCTAGCTTGCGCAAGTTTAAATTAAAGTAGTTTTTCTGAAACATGCAAGCCACGATTCATTCCTTAGATTGTTTAGGAAAAGAGAAAGTTTAGATGCAATTTTGTGGGATTTTATCTTGTGAAACTTTCTAGTTTTAGCTCTATAAATAATAGGGTTGGGTTGGAAACTTAATCCCCACCTAAGAACCTCAAGATGTTGGAGTTTGTCTCTCTAGCTCTCGGATTAATTTCTTCTTCTAGTTTCTGAAAGTAAGTTGCTATTCTAAGGGTATGTTATTGTTTCTTAGACTGTATAGTATTAAAGTTATCCTTTTATTAATCAATTATTTTTTGTTTTAAGGGGAGTCCAATGTTGAAGGAGGCTGAACAGTCTGACCTTCATAAGAAATCCAGGTGGAAAGTATTTTGTTTGGCCTTTGGTTGCATCATAAATTGCTAGGGTAAGGTAGTGTGTTTTGTTAACTGTTTAATATTCCTGTTGTTTGTGCATGTATTGAATGTTTGTGCAAATACCATTTCTATGAGTTATGCTTCATGCAATTTATATATTGTTTCTATGAGTTGTGTTTCATGCAATCTATATGTTGCTTTGACTGTTTCTCACATGTTTGATGATATTGTTGAATAATATGTTACGTTTCATTGACTTGAGATTATGTTTGTTGTTGTATGTTCATGCACATTAGATTATATCATGTATGTTTCATGCATAAGGTTTTTCAAGAAAAGAATAAAAATTGTTTACATGCAAAAGTTTTCCATGTAAGAAAGACAAACAAAATTTAAGGTATAAGGGATTGAGGATAGGTTGTCCCAAATGGTTGTCCTATGGGGAATAAGCCTTTAACCCAGTTAGATCAGAGTTTGATCAAAGTTCACCAAGTGGTTGTCCATTTAGTGCATAACACTAACGAAAGTCCCAGTAAAAGGGATTGCCTCACCGAAGTTCATGAGACTCAGTTGTGTGTTTCCCATAGTTGTGCTTATTCTTTTAGTAAGATTCTCGACAAAAGTGTCGAGGTAGTTAAAAGAAAGAAAAGAAATAACAAAAAGACATATTTTTACGAAACTGCATTGCATAGTCATGTTTTATGTTACACATTTCTTATTGAGCATTAAGCTCATAGTTTGAACTTTGTACTGTTGGTAACGATGAACTTATTAAGGAACTGAATGATGAGATCAATTGATAATACAATTGAAGCGGAATTCTCATGGGCATTGGCAAAGTGAGGATTTGAAAAAAACTAAAGGAAAAGAAAGACTTTATAATTTAATTGTTTTTTAATCAGATGAATTTTAGTTTGAATTATTGATACTTATATTTATGATGAGTTCTACTATGTTGGATTTTAAAGAGATTTATTTTAAAGAATTCTACTGTTTATGGTTTTAAAGATATAATTTTTGTATATGATGTTATTTAAAAAATAAATAGTAAGAATTTTTTTTAACACTTTAGGATATTAACAGCTCAAAGATAAAGTTTTATTTGTTTAAAAATATAATTTAACATCTAATAAGTAAATTATCTCAAACGTTAATAAGTAAATTTTACTTTGCACTTATGTTTAATAGGGTGAGCACATTTCTGTTCAATCTACTTTCAGTGTCATGCTAGACCAAATTGGCTATTTGCAATCCCAAGAAAATGGAACAAGATGTAAGTGTAAAGAAATTGAACCAAACCAAATTGTTAACCTTGATTTGGCTTATGTCAGGTTTTTATTAAAAAAAAATTACTTCAAATTTATATCAAAATAGAAAAAAACTACCACCAATTAGGAAATTGATTAGAAAAAAATTTAGGTAATCCTATTGCCAACTACCTAATCTAAAGGTACGCATCTAGTAAATGCAATTCAACTATCTATTTTTTAATTAGATGATAATTAGGCAACCCTAAGTAGGCAACCCTATCCAATTTAGGCAATGTATTTAAAAAAAAAAACACTTCAATGATTTTTAATTGGCTGGTACAAAAAGACAAGATACTGAAGTACAAACAAACATTAAATGAAAATACTAAAAGATATTATTCTTCTATACGTGTTGTGAAAATAATAAGTGTGAGGTCAATGATACATTATCCTAACAATTAATTAGCATCCAGAATCATAAATAAATAAAATAATAAATTATTAATAAAAAAATCACGAACTTCAAAATAAAATTTAAATTAAATTTACAAATAATTAAAACCCTGAATTATGAAAAATGAAAGACACAAACCTCGTAATCATATTTTATGTTAAAAGATATCTCCTAGATGTGTGTGCCACTTGCGAACGTTCGGTTATGTTCTCATTAAAAAGAATGTTTGACTTTCTCAAATCTTTACTTGGGAAAAAAATATAGTTCGTTGAATACAGTTAAAGAATAAGTCATGAATTATACGTTGAGGAATGAATATGAAATAAAGTTATTCAAAAGTGAATCTCATTGGTTGACGGCCTTCTGCAAGGAATGATGCAATTGGCGAATGCACACTTCAAAAGTGCATGTAAACTTACATTTCAAATAAAGAGTTATAACGAGGTCACACTTGTTCAAGACAAATGGAAAGCTGACATGCTTTTGCCAAATTGGTAGGAAACCAATATTTAGATAGGTTCAAAAGTTAGGCCACATGTCAACATTACTCTGAGTGTTGATAGAAAGATAAATAATGAAGCCAAAAATTGAATGAAAGGGATGACGATAAACAATATAAACAATTATGGTTGTACGGAGAGGAGATTTGCAGATCCAATCGTGGCAGCACATTGTTTGTTAGGGTAGATAGGAACGATCTTATGCCCTATCTGATATTTCAAGGGATGTACATATGTTTGACTGCATGCAAGAGAGGTTTGATGGAGTATGGTAAACCTAACATTTGCTTGGATGACTGTCAGTTGAATGGCTAGTGCCTAGGCTAGTTGCTCATAGCCGTTAACATTGTTGGCAATGACAAAATTTATCCTCTTGTCATAGTAATGGTTGAAGCAGAATGTAGAGACCCATGGTTCTGGTTACCACAATTGATGCTAATGGATGTAGGCAGTGCTTTGGGTAGTGGATGGACATTTATTTCCGACCGACAATAGGTATAGTGTACTACCTTTCTAATATTTGTTTGTGTTATGCATTATATGAGAATGTTTGTCTTATTATGCCTTATTATTTTTGTAGGGGTTGGTGTTTGCCATCGAAGAGTTTGCACCGTCAGCTGAGCATCGCTCCTCAGACACTTGTATGTCAACTTCAAAAAACAATTATGAGACAAGTTGTACAAGAACGTGATGTGAAACACATCTAGGGCCACAATATTAATGAACTTTAATAGAGAAATGAAGAAACTATTTTTGGTTGACCAGACAACACACAAAAATTTGCGAAACATCAAATCAAGATTTTTATCAAAACAAGCTTTTAGTTCAATCCCAAAGTTTGACGTAAACCTCAACAACTCGAGTGAGTCCTTTAAAGCCTACATCCTACTAGCTCGGGACAAACTGATTCTAACTATGTTCAAGATAATAAGAAAGGACATGATGTGGAGAATCAATAAGAAACATCAAAAGATGGTTGAATAGACAAACCTGTTATGTCCACAGATCAAAAAGAGCTTGCCAAGCTACAAAATGTGGCTCAAAATTGGTGTCCAACATTTGCAAGAGTTGGTTGATTTGAGGTTAGTGATAGTAATCAATAGTACGTGGTTGATTTGGATAGATGTACCTATAATTGTTATCGGTGGGTGCTGATTGGAAACTTGTGCATGCATGCAATCCCGTGTATGCATTTTATGCGAAAGTTAGTTGAAGATTTTGTTTATGTATGGTATCACTGGGTAACATACAAGAGGATATACTCTCATAGCTAGATAGTTCTAAGTAGAAAAGATGTCATAATGACATGTAGCTAGTGTCTAGGTCTGGGACACAACATTTGCAATTGTCAAGGTGGAGGCTTAGCCACTAGTTAGGCAAGTGGCAATGTTAGGGCAAGAGGCAGAAGTGGCAGTGGCAGAAGAAGAAGCTCACTAGACACATTTATGGGTTCTAGCATAGCTCCTAGGATGCAAGTGAGTACATTGTTATGCTTTCAAACATTATTTTAACTATGTGCACTTTTTATGGCACAATATTGCATTTGCCATGCAGGAGTTTTTTGTATCAGGTCCACATCCTGAACTTAAAGGGTAGTTATTAGAAAGTGGCTCAAATCGTGAAGGCAAGACCGTGGAGGTCTAGTCTTATTTATCCTCTTTATTTTACTATTTTATTGTTTAGTAACTTAATTGTACTGATATCTTATTTGTTCATCATGAAGACAAACCTGAGTTCACTAATTGGTTGTCATGAGTCTAATAACTTTATATACTCTTCAATGCTTGCGGTATGGACATCCAAGGATTGCACATAGAATAACACAAGCAAGAACATATGAAGTTATTAGAATCATGACACTTTCAACTAGGCAACTTGGGTTTCTCTTGATGCAAATGATTTTAAAGCAAATGATTGAGCATCATATTTTAATGCAAACATTATTCGCTAATTGGGGAAATGATTTTATCTATAATAATTAATCAAAGAACAATGTTAGATCAATTCATAAATGGACACACTCTTGTATGACGATTATTTGATATAATTAGTACCTCGGTGTTGGAGGATCTCCAAGGCTAGTGTCGAATATCCCTCGTCGTTGGCATGTGTGGCCTTGGAAGTCCTTCAGCATGGGTATGTGTAGTCTCAAATGTCTCTCGACATTAACATTGGAGGATGTTTGAGGCTGATCCAAGGCTAGCATCAGACATCCTTCCTCGTTGGCATGTGCAGCCTTAAATATCCCTTATCATTAAAGGATGTCCCAGGCTAGCCTTGGGCATCCCTCAGATTTTGTTGGACATTCCTCTAACATTGTTGGAAGTTCAAGGCCAGCCTAGGACATTCCTCGGCTTTTTTAAGAAGTCAAAGGCTACCCTTAGAAGTCCCACAACTTTTGTTTGATGTCGAAGACCAGTGTCAGATGTCCCTTGGCTTTGTCAGGCATCCAAGGCTAATATTTGGATGTCCCTCAGATGTCCATGTGTAGCCTCGAACATCCCTTATTGTTGGAGGACATCCAAGGCATCCATCTTCAGAAGTTCTTCGTCATTGGAGGATGTTCAAGGCTGATCGTTGGATGTCCATGTATCATTTCACAACCAGAATAACCAATTATAATACCAAATGTACAATTACACTATTATAGGTAACAATTACATTACCAAATGTATAATTATAGTAGTAGAAAGAAATATAAATTAACAAATTACTTTAATAGCAAATGAAACAATTACACTTGCCAGAAATCAAAGATGTTGAATCGTAAATTGAGGCTTATATATACGTGTGAGGAGTGTTAAGAAAAAGACTATGGAGGCTCTTCGTGAGAATGGAATCCACTCTGTTGACATATGCTAATCACCAACAAATCGATAGGGTCTAAGAGTTGAAATATGTTGTGTGGTCTAAAATAGAAAGAGCTAAATTAGTATGTAATTTAAAACACAATGATTAAGACACAAGTGTGGGAAAATATATAATTTTTTATCTATAATGGTCATGCAAATTACAATTGCCTCTCGTAACATCTTATGGTAATCGTAATGGGTGTGTAGATCAACTGATGATCTGAAACATATTTATTTTGAGTGTGTCTGAAATTAAAACCATATATTATAAGTTGTTGGACTAAGGAAAAAAATATTATTGGAATGATTAAAAGGGACTTACATGGATCCACCTAAGAGTTACAAGTGAGTCCCAACTATCTTTTTCTCATTCATTGTATCATACTATTCGGTTCAAACCAGGTAATTGAATTGTACTAAATATTTTGGTTCAGTTTAGCTTGGTTTTCGTAAGAAAAAAATTTAATTTAGAACCGAACCAACCCAAACTGAAATGTTTAGTTTAGTTTTTGGTTGTTAGTGAAGAAAACCGATAAAACCCAAACCAAATTGAAAATCATTCATAACATAATGAAGTCAATTAAAAGACTCTCATAGTCTCACTCTATTTGCTGACTACAATTGCTAATCGAACTATCAAAGTTGAAAACTAGCCACTTGCCTTGCGTCTTGTCTTGAACTTCCACTCTGTAAATGACAATACCTCACTGGTTCACTCTATAAGTTGTCTTATCTCAGACATCATTCGATTTCTCTATTAAGTGTCAACTACCTAGTGTTGTGTTCATCGTTGTCTCCTTTCCAGCACAGCCCCAACTCATAATCAGTGCTGAGAGTTGTAGTTCAATATTCCCGGTGCGAACGTCACATAGGTTCCTTGGGTTTACAGCATATATTTGATTTTTTGTGTTTTAATCCATATATATGCATATTTGATATTTGTGTCTCAAAATTTGCATATTTGATGTTTGTGTTTTAGAATTTTTGTTTCAAAATCTCCAGATTGGATGTTTGGTTAGTTTTTAGGTGTACATCCAATCTAATTTAGTGTTCCGTTAGTGTTTGTTAGTGTTGACGTGTACATGAAAATCTGTATCTTTTCTATGTTGAGGTGTACATTTGATCTGATATTGCCATGTTGATATTAAACTTGTATGTGAACTTGGAGTACTATAACCAAATCAAAAGAACTTGAATCCAAGGTTCTATTATGCACAACATAGTGTTTATGAATGTGTTTGTTTGAAAATATTTACTTATTCAATATATCACCAATTTGAATTTGCATTATTTGTAATGGTCTAATTTTACATTCTTCATATTAGGATGGAAAGTGATATGAATAATAGCAGAAAAAGAAACAAAATATGTAAAGCGTGGAATTACTTCACTAAAATAGAACCAATAGAGGCGGATAACCCTAGAGCAACTTGCAATTACTGTGGCAATTCATATTTCGGTCATCCAATAAGAAATTGGACTTCAAACTTGAACAAATATTTTAGTAATTGTAAGAAATTGTTGGTTAGTAAAGACGAGACATAAAAAGACATTATTGTTTCATAAAAAAGAGATAGTAAAGCAAGCAAAATTGGTTATGTAATTGTAAAATCATTTAGTTTAAAAAGATGTTGAGATACACTTAATGATTGTGCTTGATGAATTACCTTGTAATGTTATTAATGGCAAAAGTTTTATAGAGTACTCAAATGAGTTGGAGCCAAAATTATTTATTCATTGTTGTAAAACTGTTGCAAATAATATTTTCAAACTCTATGTACAAGAAAATACTAATTTGAAAGCTTTTCCCCCAATTGTCCAAAAAAGTATTCTTAACCAATGATACGTGGACTTCTATCTAGAATATAAATTACATGGTGGTTGTAAAATCTGCAATTTTTTTATTTTTTTTTATTTTTCTAAGTAAGTATTTTGCTTTAGTGTAAGTCAAATTTTCTTGTGTTGACCAGATCCTTGCCCCATGTGAAGGGTCTAGCCAATGGTCAACAGGTGTGTTCTATGTTTCCCTACTGCACGAAGCTGTGGGATTATGTTCGGTAAGTTCGTATTCGTAATTTGAGTTCCGAGTTTTCTCGGGTTTTATAGGATTAGGGTTTAAGTATTTTATTTAATATTTATAATATATTAATTTATATTATATATTTAATAAAATAAATATATTTTTATTTTTCTTAAAAGGAAGTATTCTTCCTCTTCTCCATGGGTTTTCATTATGCAAAGAAGGAGAAGTGGGAGAGAGGGTGGAGAACCAATGAGTGAATCTCATTGTTTTTCCACCCAATTCGCATTTATGGCATTTGGATCTACGTCCTTTGTGAAGGAATTTTGTGGGTAAGTCGTTTCTTCACTCACGTTTTGCCATTTGAAATCTTTGTTTTTGTTAGTCTTACATTCAAGTTTGGAAACAAGAATCCTTTGTTTGTTTTTGTGTTATTGGGATAGATTTATAGTGTATGCAAGAGTATTTGCAATTTGGAGGCAAAAAGAAAGGAAACTGCTTGTTTTGGTCACATAAACAATGCTAGAGGGTCATCTTGGCCGACCTTTGGTGGTGCCCGGTTGATCACGGATGAGGTCATGTGTATTGGTGAGGCACTGGTCAATTTGCGAATGACTACAGCTAAAAGTGGTCAACCATGTTTGGAGGGGTCGACCTCAGTAGTCGATTGCACTAGCAGGCTAGTCTACCACAGTTTGGCCACTTATCATTTCCTAGTCGACCAGGTTGCCTACATTTTAGTCAGTTTGGCCACTGATCATTTTCGGTCAACTAGTACAGTACCTAGTTGACTGAATAATGCATTTTTGTGTATTTCTGAGCTGTTTACATGTCAGATGGGTTACTCAATGTCATTTGTTGATGACAATTCATGAACTTTGCCATGTTTTTAGAGGCTCAAACGAGTTTTTAAATTTCAAACCGATTTCCAAAAAAATTGCACTTGATTAACTCCAGTTGTGTGTCCTTTATTGTTGAGTCGTTTGGGTCGGGTGTGTTGTATCTTGTTGACTGGAGTGGTGTATTGTCGACTAGTAGGACTTTTTGGTTGGTTGTTGAAGTCCCTGATCGACTGTTGTTGATGTGCTTGGTTGACCACACTATTTGTTTTGAGGAGTTGAGTTTAGTGAACTTCATTAAGCTTTCTTAGCCTTATCTTGTTTCCAGTCAGTGTGGCTTCTCGATTGAATATGTGGGTTCTTGTCATTCCTCGACTCAAGCTGAGAAGTCTTGTTCTAATGTTTTCGGTCTGTTTTTGAATTCCAATTTGGGACTCGTGTTCTGTCCTTAGTTTTTGTTTGAGATTTTGGCGTTGGTTGAGTTTTAGGTCCTGACAACGCGCACAGCTGGTCAGTTGGGCTTCTGTCATCATCAAGGTAGAGATTTTTATACTTTATGAATTGTATTGCATCATGATTTTCAAACAACTATTATGTGGGTTGCCACATATAAAAATCCGACGAGGATTATTCGATAGCACGTATGTTTTTATGTATATGTACGTATGTTTTCTCATATTTAATTTGAATCCTCTTAATGCTTTGGGGAATCTTGGTGTTAAAGCATCACTAGGTTATCCTATGTATCTTATGTTTGGTGAAGATTGTTTGTGTGCATGTATGAAATGGGTAATAAAGCATTAGTTACATGTCATTTGGTTTCGAATCCCTAAAGTGAAAATGGGTAATAGGTTAGTGATTGCATGCTCTTTGGGTTTTGAATCTCTAAACCTGGTCAGATTATTTAGTCAAATAGGTTGAATATGTTAGCCTAAATTGTGTTAGGCTCAATTATTTTGATGATAAATATTTCGATTGGAATTATAAGTTGGTTATTGAGTTTTTATTGATTTTATGCTTAATTGAATAATTTTTATATTACATTTATATTCATTGGAAATACCCTCACTACAGTTATTAAAGTGTGGTAACATGTTTATCTAAGTCCATGTAGTGAATATATATCATATTGGGACTTAGAGAATTCGAGGAATGCGAATCGAGGATACGAATTTCATTCTGGAAGATTTCAGACAAAGTGTGGTTGAAGCCGCTGTCAAAGATCACGACCAAAATCATACATAGATTACTCCTGAATGTTTCGGATGGGACGCGATCGAAGACCCGATCGAGAAGTGCGATCGAAATGCTTTACAAATTAATCCATGAAGTTTTGAAAGCTTTAGATGAAAAACTGCGGTCGAATGTTTTTTGGATGCAAAGCGGTCGAATGTCGCAGTCAAAGAATGAATCTGAAAAGCTACACAGAGAGCTCCGAAGATTTTGGGACGATGCAGCGGATGACATTGCGGACGAGATATGCGACTGAAAATGTGCAGAACACACAACAATTAGTTTTTAACAGTCGAGTGTGGTTGACCAAAAAGGAGTTGGTCAACCGAAAATGTAGACTTCTATAAATACAAGACACTCCAAGACTTAAGGTAACCAACGTGAGAAGTTGTGAAGCTCTAGCAAAATTTATACTCTTCTCAATACGCAAGTAGAGTGTCAACCCTAACTCTCCAATCCCTAAACTTGAGAATTTATCTTTGGGAGAGTTAGGTCATTTGTAATCTTTCAATTCCGTATTTGCACTCAAAGCAAGGGTGACGCCCTGTTATAGTCGAGCAAAGGGTGACACTCTAGAATAATCATTGTAAATGTTTGTTTGACACTCGGAAGTCAAACATCGTCAATCGGAGCGATTGGGTGGTTAAGGATCTCCAAGTTGGAAACTTGGAGCGCGGACGTAGGCTAGGGTTGCCGAACCACATGAACAATATTGTTTACACTCTCTAACCCTTACTCTCTTATATTGTGATTAATTGTATATTTAGTATTGATAAATCACTTAGGGTTTAGAAAATCGAATATTGCACAAAAAGATTAGAACACCTAAATTCACCCCTCCTCCCACTGACCCTCTATAGATGTATATAGGACCTACAATTTGTATCAGAGCAGAAAATTCAAATTTTTGTGTGATATTGTGCATAAATTGCTCGAGTTTTATCTATTGGATTGGCTTGTCGGCATTTGGAGATTATTGGAGAATATTGCTTGAATCATTTGTTGATAAATTACTCATTGGAAAATGGCATTGAATATGCAGGTAGAAGGACAATCTACTTCTAGGCCTCCATTTTTTTATGGTAGTGATTACACATACTGAAAGGCTAGGATGAGAATTTTTATTTAATCTATAGATTATAACCTTTGGAAAATTGTTCAAAATGGGCCATTCATTCTGCTTAAACTTGAAAATGGCATAAATGTTCTAAAATTTGATGATAAATTTAATGATAGTGATATGCGTAAAATGAGCTTTAATGCCAAGTCTATAAATTTTTTATATTGTGCTTTAAGTTGTGAGGAGTTTAATAGAGTGCAATCATGTGAAAATGCTTGTGAAATATGGAGATTACTTGAAACCACACACGAGGGCACTAATCAAGTAAAAGAAACTAAAGTGAATATGCTCATTCATGATTAAGAATTATTTTGCATGGAAAATGATGAAACCATTACTTGTATGTTTATGCGCTTTACTAATATTACTAATGGTTTAAAAGTGTTTGGTAGAGTATATACCAATGAAGAACTGGTGTAACACCCCGAATTTTTAAGTTAGATAATTGTCGGGGTATTACCGAGTACGTATTCAGAGCGTTAGGTCGAGGAGTATTCCTGTTAACGTTTTCCCCGTACATGTAATGTAATTGAAGGATAGGGTAATTAGGATATTACATTTCGTATGGTTACATGTTATTTTATGACATGTAATTAGGGGGAAACTATTATAGGGTAGGAGTTAAATGGGAAAAAGGTAAGGAAATGCTGTTATGGGTGCTTCCAGACAACTTGCGGATGAGGTATGTCGTCCGCACGTCCATTGCACGTCACCCCTTAACCTTGGGATGACTCAGAACACGATTCCGTGTCCTGAATTCACTGGTGTGTTGGACTTTCGAATGCTTGCGAATGACTTGCAGATGAGGTATGTCATCTGCACGTGCATTGTACGTCGCCACTGAACATTGGGACGACACAGAACGTGATTCTGCGTCCCGCCTTCACTAGTGTTTTGGACTTCTAGACGCTTGCGGACGAGTGCGGAAGTTGAAAGGCCTCATCCGAATTAAATCTGTCCAATTTTTGGATAGATTCAGATGCGTGCGGATGGAAAAACGCGTTCGAAAGTTGTTTGCGGACAGTACGGATGAGAATGGAGATGCCATTTCTTGTTCGTGGCCACGATTTAGCCTTAGGAATTTTACCCATGCAGATGAATGCAGACGAGACCGGTGTGTCCGCACTCGTCCAAAATAGCCCAGACCTATGATTAAATTAGAGTTAAAATGATGAAAATTGTTGTGTAGTCAATAATTACTTGATCTCCAGACACCAAATCACCCCCTCCAGGTCTAAACCCATGTAGGCACCGACCTCCCCCTGCATTGCCGCCTCATCTTTCCCTCCCCTATACGAACGCTGCCTCCTCCCCTCACCAGGTATAGATTTCTATTTAGCTACTCCTTCTCCCATTCTTTGGTCTAGCTTCTTTCAAGTGAAGAGTGTTACAACGAGAGAGAGTGGGTTTTTGAGTGAGAGAATTTGTGGGTTAAGTGTGAGTTTGTGAGTGTTTGAGTGAGTTGAGTGAGCCTTATATGTTGGAGCTAACGAGCTGGAGCTGCTGCCCCTGTTGACGTCCATGAAGTTACCGCGAGTTGGAGCTGCTGCTGCAAGTTGGAGCAACTGTGGAGCTAGAGTTTGTTGTCTCTGTTATTGTGTCATTGTTAGTGGTAAGGATTGGGTGTGTCTGGCCGTCTAAGCCCTACCCACAAGTAGTGTGCGTGAGTTGAGTTATGGTTGGATGGTTTCTGTCGTTAGCTTTCTTTGTATTTGTTGATTCTACTACTATTAATTTCTACAAATTTATATGTTGTTGTTGATTTCTATTGATGATTTCCCTGCTTTGGTTCCTGCAATTTAATTTCTGCAAATGCAATATTATGTTGTTATTTCCCTGCTATTCCTTTACTGATATCTAGCACGTTTAATTTACACAATTCATAATTAGAAGGCGAGCATGTTAGGAATCACACTTAACCAACTAGAATCTCATTGAGTATGTTAGTAAATTAGAAGGCAAACATGTTTAACTAGGTAGTGCATGTTTAGTTAACTATTTGAGCATGTTTTAGCATAAATTCTTGTTTATCACATGTTTAGTTTTCCAAGTATGTTTAGTTAATTAAATTCTATTTTTCACTGTTAACCCTTTCCTTTGTGGTATAGGTACTTGTAGGCAAAGATAGTGTACAGATTAGAAACAAGGATGAAGAACTTACACGCGCGACGCTTGTGGTTGGTCAAGCTATGAGAAGTAAGAGATAAATGAGTTGTAATTTAATTGTGTTCACTTGTTTGGTATTCATAAAGCAAAACAAACGATTAAGTTTGCAAATCAGTTATGTTTTCATAAATGATTTTATAAGTGCTTCCGCTATGTTTCAACAAATCAGCTATATTTTTATAAAATTGCTTCCTCAAAGTTTTAACAAAGAAAAAGATTTCTAATGTCCCGACTTGCACTCTGTTATTCTCTTAACAAGGCTTTTAAAAAAAGTTTTGAATTTCAGCAAAATGTTTAAAGGAATAAGAAAAATCGGGTCGTTACAAATGGTATCAGAGCAATGGTTTTAAAAATGATTTTGTAGACTGCTCTAATAATCGTTTTTTAAAACTAAGTCTCTCGCTGAGTAAAGCAATTCTGTAAAAGTCAAACTAGTAATGTAGTCTGCTTGCCTGCTCAAGCCTCGACGTGGAAAATGCTTAATCGACTGTAAGTACTTTAATTGAATCACTCTGTACTTTAATTAAATCGTTCTAATTATTTTCCCTAGTTAAGCATATTTATTTTTAACGAAAATGGCATTATAGTTAAGGAAGGAGTCGTAGATAATGTTCTATTATAGATAGAAAGATGATTGTATAAGTGTACGTAATAGAGGGTAGATGATACTGAAACTGTTTGGAATTTTTATGCAGGAAGTTTAGCTTTGGGGGAGTGTAAAAACAAGGGAGACTTTGCCCAAATTTTTGGAAATAGTAACGGGGGAATAAGTGGAAGGGACGTAGATTAGACCAACTAGATAGTTAAACGATGTTAGGTAGTTAAACGAGGACAGATAGTTAAACGAGGGCACTTAGGTTGAATTATGCACAATTTTCGATACAGACGACAAACAAATCCCGAGCAACAAGAGTGAAGACAAAGAATTAATAAATAATGAAAAGTGAATTAAAGAAAAGTGAACTAATGAAAAGAACAACCAATGGTTAGCAGACTTTCGAACTATTCCATTACTGCTATACCGGAGGTCACGAATGGAAAAGAGAAATATAACGACGATTTAAAATGCGAGCAGGGTACGAGTGGATGGTTCTCAAGGACAAGTAGATACATTTCAGGATGGGTAGGATACGCCTATCACTGGGAAAAAGCCTTGATGGCGGCATACGCCAAAGAGGACATATCTGCTTGGTAGTGAGAACAATGCCAAGTAGACCCATTTTAGGATGGTTGAGATATGCCTATCACTGGTGTAACACTCCAAAATTTTATACCAGAATTTATTAAGAATAATCACAAATTAGTTAGGGGCATTTGGATTTAACAGATATTTATTGGGGTATTACCAAGGACATAACCGTTAGGTTATAATTTAAGAGGATTATTGTAGGTTAATTGATGAAATTTAATTTAGGAAATAGAATTAAGAAATTTAAATCGGACCCGTAATAATTCTTTAATGACATTTGGAATAAGTCGAGAGTTACAATTTGGGTCGACTCATATGTTGTGCGAATAATCAACACATGAAAATACATGTGTTGAAAGTAATGTTTAATTTAAAGAATAAATCAATTAAAATAAAATAAAAAAATGGGAAAAGGGAGGGAATTTTCTGGACATTTCACGTAGAAGAGAGGGAGTGAGACCGAGGAGACCGAGCGATCGGTGACGACAAGCGGGAGTCGGAGATCAGGCGACGTCTGACGAATGGGCGACATTGTCCGACGATGTGGCGACCTCCTGGTGGCTTCCATGGGCACAGAACAATGGAGCTAGGGCAAGGGTTCGCTCGGCCGTTCAGATTGTGATTCAACGAGCTTCAGCGACGAGCTTTCCGGCAAAGTTTGGAGGTATGGTTGGCTGAGTGTTCTTCCTCCTCCTTTGTTTTTGATTAATCAGGCATGGTAGGAATGGATTGGACGATTTCTGCGTTGGGCAGGGGTGATTTTGGTGGGTTGGGTTGTGATCGGGTGCTCTGACCCATGTGCATCGAATTGGATTAACCCAATTTGGATGAGCTGTCCATTTTCAGGGATGAATCTTCCAGCTTTACTTTCCAGCTGGAATGGTGGAGGAATTGAAGGAAAAAGGGGCCACTATTAAATATAGTGAAGAAAATGGAGAGATGTTGTCAGGAGTGAATTAACTCAGTGGTTGGGGTTTGTTGACAAATTGAAGAGGTTGTCGGGCATCAGTGAAGGATAAACCTCGGCAGAGCAGTGCTGTGCAGGAGAGCTGTTGGGCGAGAAGGATGAAGTTGGATGATAGAGCTTGGCCAAGAACTCTGGTACAGTTCTATTCCATTTTCTCTGTTGCTTCAATTTGGATTTTGTTTATGGATGCTCAATTGAGACTACTACTTAGGTATTCTGGATAAATGGATGGATAATGCCTCTGTTGGATTTTGTGTTGGCTGTTGGTCTCCTTGTTGCTGTTAGTCTGAAACATAATAACATTTATATTTTGTGGTTGATTGGGTTTGTTGTTGCAATTGGATTAAGTAGGTGATGAAGGTGAGGAAGGATTTTAATGCTTCCTGTTTATTTATGAACAATAAATAAAAATTATTGTGCTCCTGTAAATTGCTTCTTCAGGTGTTATGCATAAGAAATTTGATGCATTCTCTATTTGATTTCAATATTGGTTAGGTTTTGTGAGAAACATAGTTAGATGTATACTTGGCTATGGATTTAGCCCTTTGTTCCATACTGGCTGGTTTAATGAAGTGGTAATCTATTGGGATTTTGTATTATATTGATGAATATTGTTGCCATATGGATTGTTAAAGGGTTGTTATTAATAAGGAAAAGTTTTAAATTGTGAAGGTATTGGAAGAAGAAGAAAAGATAGCGGTTATGCGTCGACGCAATAAACTTTGAGATAAGGAACTTGGGTGTGTCTTGGCCATTTGGAGGCCCTACACCACAAGTGTGTGTGTGTGTTTAGTGTTAACATTCTTAAAATGTTTACTGTTAGTTGTTGACTGTTGATTGTGAGTTCTAGTTCCTGCCGTGATCTCTCTTATTGTGATGGATTGCTAGCACTATGTAGACGTTGTGCTCGGTGATATGTTATGATTGTTTTCCTTGTTGTATAGCTCAATGATATAGTGATAGTGTTATCATCGTCATTTGTTAATGCTGCGATCAATTATTAGTAGATGCTGTTAGTTGAGGAATGAGTTTTGTGAAGTATGAAGTAGTTGTGGGAACGTAGAGAATGATGAACTGCAAAAGAGGATGTGTGGTGAGCATGAATGAACTTTGATTTCCCTATTGATATTCCTATTATTGCTTTAATTTTCTAAGAGATAGATTTGATGCCTATTGAATGAGATATGAACTACTACGATGTGAATTGTTAACTGAACAACGAAGGAAAAAGGTTTAGTTAACTAAACAAACGAGAGAAAAGGTTTAGTTAACTAAACAAACGAAGGAAAAAAGGTTTAAGGAGTTAAGATGCATGAACGTTGTAAGTCATTTCAGATTTTCATTGTTTTCTTTAAATGTGGATTGTGAACTGTGAACTAGTTAATGAATAACAAACTTGACTCGTAAATGCTATTTCTTGGTTCTGGATAGGAACCTTCTGGTTTTAGATATATAGATTCATTCAGCATGTTTATTATTGAATTCATTATTAAGCGTGTTGATCATTTAGAGTGATCAATAGATTCGATTGGCCCTCAAGCATAGTTAGCATATTAAGTATATGTCTGTCATTCGTTGCCACAACATGTTTTCATGTTTAACCTAACCTAGTTCAATGAGCATGTTTAGTTAATTATAATTGTCGTACGTTACTTTATTGTCTTATTGTGCTTGCCCGCTGTTATAATTTGATATCATAATTGTTCCTCCTATCTACATATGCTTTCAGTTATTGTGGTTCATTATATGCGCAAGTTCAATTGTAGTATGTTTACTTCAATGAGCATTTCAATTTCCATTAATTTACGTTACAATGCAGTATGCTCCTTGTTAATAGAAACTCGTAGGGAATGCCACTTTGGGGTGGTACTCACGCATGCATGAGTGAGGAAAAACGCTAAGAGCAAGAATGTTTAGAATGGGTGGGATACGCTCATCACCGAAGAAACCCACTTGGCGGGATACATCGAGAGGGAAGAAACCCTAAAGGCAAGTTACGCCAGAAGGGGAGGACCCTTGAAAGTGAGATATGCCAGAAAGGGGACGAATGCTAAGAAAAGAATGTTTGGGATGGGTGGGATACGCCCATCACCGAAGAAACCCTTTGGCGGGATACGCCGGGAGGGAAGAAACCCTGAAGGCAGGATACGCCAGAAGGGGAGGAACCTTAAAGGCGGGATACGCTGGAAAGGGGACGACTAGGGAGTTGGAGGGCGGATTCCATCCCCTTAGAACCCTCCAATCTCCAGCTCGATTTACGAGTAAAGAACGAATGTAATGAAACGATTGGTTTGGGTGGCCCCCATTCTAAGCAGAACTAAAGAGAGAAATGCATATATTGTTTTCCCCCATTTTCTTACTGGGCGTAAGCTCACGTCCTTACTTTTGGTGTAGGTACAACGACGAACAGATAGCAAACGTATAAGAAGTAGATGAGAAACGCATAATGAAGCAGGGATGGATGATTTCACACGCACGGGATTTAGGCTGGCAAGGCTAGGACAAAGATGGGTAAATGGTTGTGAATTAATGAAGTTAATTGTCAAGTTTTATTTGATAGACGTAGTGTTTGAATGGCTTAGTACTTCATTTTGAAAGATTTCTTTCGCTTTCGCCATGATTTACAAGGGGTTATTTTATAACACTTGCGCAAGACTGTAGATAGATGATTTTCATTATAGTGTTTACGCATCTGCATATCTAATAAGTTGGTTTTCACAACGAGTTTTAAGAAAGAGTTGGTAGCGATTCGGATTTACGCACTCTTATTTTTTAAAAAGAAATTTCAAAATTTTATGCCTTTAAATGATTTACGAAAAATTAGGGTCGTTACAACTGGGAAGCCTTGAGGGCGAGATACGCCAAAGAGGACAATATCTGCTTGTCCTTGAGAACCATGTCTTTTACTTGTGAAAATTAATGACTAATAGGATTTCCCCTAGCCACGTAATTATCCACTTTGTTGAAAATTGATGACTAATAGGAGCTCCCCTAGCCAAGTAATTACCAATCGGTCTTGAACTTTGGGAAGGAATAGAGAGAGAGAGTGTTGTAAAGCCTAGGCAAATAACACGAGCACATAAAAACTGAAACGAAAATAGGAATGAAAATAGAAACGAAAACAAAAATGGATATGAAAATAGTACGAGCACAGAAACCAAAATGAAAAGGGGAACAGAAACAGAAACAGAGATGGAAATAGAAACAAAGTTTCCAAAAATGGAAACGGAAACGGATACGAATACAAATATGGATATAGAATCAGACACAGAAACCCGTACAATCACGGATACTGAGGTAGAAACGGAGACGAAAATATAACCTAATACAGATACGGAAACAGAAATGGAAACAGAAATGGATACGAAAATGGTACGAGCACAGAAATCGAAATGAAAATAGAAACAAAGTTTCCAGAAATGGAAACAGAAATGGATACGGATACAGATATGGATATAGATACGGATATAAAAACAAACACAGAAATGGACACAAAAATGCGTATGATCAATGATATTGAAACGAATACTGAGACAGAAACCGAAATGGAAACAGGTACACACACACACAAAATGGGAAGCAAAAAAGGGTTAGAAACCTAGGAGGTCAATGGGTCAATAGATTTAATCAAAGTGGCGCAGCGGATGTGTGGAAGAGTGAGTTCGATAGTCGGATCGACTTTGGTATAAAAAGATGCGTTTGGATGTAGTCAAGCCAATCCATTAGCAAGAATTAGGCAACTGTCAGTCTGAGAGGGGTTAGCATTCTAGAAAATCAAAGCCTAGAGTTGACTAGGACACCAAATTAGGTAGCTAATGAAAGGTCTGGATAGATAGTTAGCGTTTGTTAAGTGTAAAAAGGGTAATACGCTAGGCAAATTTTGAGGATGAAATTTCTATAAGGAGGAAGGTATGTAACACCCCGACTTTTTAAGTTGGATAATTGTCGGGGTATTACCGAGTACATATTCAGAGCGTTAAGTCAAGTGGTATTCCCTGTAACATTTTCCCCGTACATGCGATGTAATTGAAGGATAGGGTAATTAGGATATTACATTTCATATGGTTACATGTTATTTTATGACATGTAATTAGGGGGAAAGTATTATGGGGTAGGAGTTAAGTGGGAAAAAGGTGAGGAAATACTGTTTTGGGGGCTTCCGGACACTTGCGGACGACTTGCGGACAAGGTATGTCATCCGTACGTGCATTGCACGTCGCCCCTGAACGTTGGGATGATTGAGGATGTGATTCTGTGTCCTAACTTCACTGGTATCTTGGACTTCCGGATGACTTACGGATGAGGTATGTCATCCGCACGTGTATTGCACGTCGCGGTTAAACCTTGGGATGACTCAGGACGTGATTCCGCATCTTGACTTCACCGGTGTCTTGGACTTCCAAACGCTTGCGGACGTGGAGAGGCCTCATCCGAATTGAATCTGTCCAATTTCTGGACACTTTTTGACGCGTGCTGACGCATTATACGAATGCCATACTGCGTCCAAATGTCACTCTCGGACGAGTCCAGATGAGTGTGGATGTGGATTAGCCGTGTCTGATTCAACTCTGTCCAATTTGTGGATAGATTCGGATGCGTGCAGACGCCAAAATGAGTCCGAAAGTCGTCTACGGATGGTACATATGAGGATGGGAATGCCATTTCTCATCCATGGCCACGATTTAGCCTAAGGAATTTTACTCATTTGGACGAATGCGGATGAGATCTGTGCGTTCGCACTTGTCCAAAATAGCCCAGATCTACGATTGAATTAGATTAAAATGATGAAAATTGTCTTGTAGTCCACAATTACGCGATCTCCAGACACCAAATTGCCCCCTCTAGGTCCGAACCCATGTAGGAGCTGACCTCTCCCTGCACTGCCACCTCCTCTCTACCTCCCCTATATGTATGCTGCCTCCTTCCCTCACTAGGTATAGATTTCCATTTAGCTACCCTTTCTCCCATTCTTTGGTCCAGCTTCCTACGAGTGAAGAGTGTTCCAGCGAGAGCGAGTGGGTTTCTGAGTGAGAGATTTTGTGGGTTAAGTGTGAGTTTGTGAGTGTCTGAGTGGGTTGAGTGAGCCCTGTAAGTTGGAGCTAACGAGCTGGAGCTGCTGTCCTTGTTGATGCCCGTGAAGCTACCGCGAGCTGGAGCTGCTGCTGCGAGTTGGGGATACTGTGGAGCTGGAGTTTGCTATCCCTATTATTGTGTCATTGTTAGTGGTAAGGATTGGGTGTGTCTTGCCATCTAAGCCCTACCCGCAAGTAGTGTGTGTGAGTTGAGTTACGGTTGGATGGTTTCTGTCGTTAGCTTTCTTAGTATTGGTTGATTCTACTACTATTAATTTCTACAAATTTATATGCTATTGTTGATTTCTGCCGATGATTTCCTTGTGTTGGTTCCTGCAATTTAATTTCTTCAAATGAGATATTATGTTGTTATTTCTCTACTATTCCTTTACTGACATCCAACACATTTAATTTGCACAACTCACAATTAGAAGGCAAGTATGTTAATTAGCTAGAATAATTAATAGGAATCACACTTAACTAACTAGAATCTCATTAACTATGTTAGTAAATTAGAAGGCAAGCATGTTTAACTAGGTCGCGCATGTTTAGTTAACTATTTGAGCATGTTTTAGCATAAATTCTTGTTTATCACATGTTCATTTTTCCAAGCATGTTTAGTTAATTAAATTCTATTTTTCATTGTTAGCCCTTTCCTTACTAAGCCGTTAGGCTTACAGTATACTTGTGGTGTAGGTACTCGCAGGCAAAGATAGTGTAGAGATTAGAAATAGGGATGAAGGATTTGCAGCCGCGAAGCTTGTGGTTGGCCAGGCTATGATAAATAAGAGATAAATGGGTTGTAATCTAATTGTATTCACTTGTTTGGTATTCATAAAGCAAAACAAACGATTAAGTTTGCAAATAAGTTATGTTTTCACAAAATATTTTATAAGCGCTTCCGCTATGTTTCAACAAATCAGCTATGTTTGCATACAATTTCTTTTGCTAAGTTTTAACGAAGAAAAAGGTTTCTAACTGCCGAACTTGCACTCTGATATTCTCTTAATAAGGCTTTTAACAAAAGTTTTGAATTTCTACAAAGTTTTTAAAGGATTAAGAAAAATCGGGTTGTTACAGTTGGCGAGAAAAATTCTTAGGTTTCTACCAAGCAAGTTGCAACCTAAGGTGACGCCGATCTAAGAGGCACGTGATCTCAAGGTCTTAAAGATGGAGGAACTCATCGGTTCTTTAATGACACACGAGATCACACTATTGAGCCACGAGAAGGAGGAGGAAAATGAGAAGGGAATCTTCAAACCAAAGACCCTAGCATTCAAAGTCTCCTCAAGCACTCATAATAAATTCAAGGAAGAAGGAGAATCCGAGGAAGATGATGAAGATCTAAAATTCATAACTCGGAAAGTCAAGAAATATCTTCAAAGGAAGAAGGAAAAGGGAAGGAAAAGCCTAGTTTGTTTTGGTTGTGGAAAACACAGTCATATCTCCATCGAATTCCCCAGGCAAAGAAGAAATCCAAAGCCTCAAAGAAGAAAGCGTTTAAGGCCACATGGGATGATAACGAGGACTCTTCTTTTGAGATTGAAGAAGTATCCCATATTTGCTTCATGGCCAATGAGGAAAAGGTACATGATTCTTCTAGCGATTTCGATAATTGTGATGATGATAGTGAATTGGTAGATGCTTTCAATGAATTGTTTGAAATATTCATTATGTTCAAATGTAGATATAAATTGTTGAAGAAGGACAACAATAATTTGATTAAGAAGCATGGTAACTTGGTTGAATCGCTTGAAAATCAAATTGTGGAATTGAAGAGCATGAATGAGAATATGCTTGCTACTAACAAATCACTAGAAGAAAATGTGTGTATTGAATGCTAAAAATAGTGATTTGAATTCTATTGTCTTGAAATTTACTAATTGTAGCAAAAATTTCAATATGCTCTTAAGTTCACAAAGGGTTACATTCGATAAAGCCAGAATTGGCTATGAACCTTTTGTAAGAAATAAAAAATATAATAATTTTTTTGTTGTTCCTATGACATGCAATGTATGTAATTGTGTAGGACATAAATCTTTTGTATGCCCTACAAAATTGATTGATCAAAGGGCTAAACCAAAATTGTTTTGGGTTCTTAAAGGAACCATTGCTAAGGATAAGGTATCCAAAAAGGTGTGGGTGCCCAAGAAAAGCAGTTAGGTGTTTTTCAATTTTGAATCAAGAGTATGCATAATTATGTGATGAATAATACTCTTGATTAGATTTTTTTTTGAATTAATAGTATGCATATAGGTTAGAACTCTATTCCCTTTGTGAATTTTGATTTGTAAGATTGCATTCTATTTTTTGGAATCATTGGTTTTAATATTCAATTATTTTCATTCTTCAGTTGGTTTACTTGTCTTTGAAAATTGTCTAATCGAACTAGTGGTTTAATAAATTGCATATATCAATTGATTGTTGAAATTCTATTTTGATTATGTTGTAATCCACAAAGACTTAAATATGTGCATTGATTTAGGGCGAGAGAAAAAAATTTTAATCTTGGATATTTTTGCTTGATTATTTCTATTGGTATCATTGAGCTTACTTTTCTACCATTGACATATTATTCTTGAAAATAGGATGCTTTGAATGATTGAGTTTCCCTCCACATATGCATGTTGATAAGTCTATAGAGGGAGAAGAAATTAAACTATGTAGTCGCTTAAAGTGTAATATTCCTTCCAATGTTTTGTTTTTGGTATAAGTGTTAACAAAAAGGGAATTACATTTGTTTTTATTGAATTGCATAAATTTGATTGATTAAACTCTACTCACTCCATAGAATCTTAATGATAACTCAATAGGGGGAGAAATTATTTTGATTGCTGAAATTGGTATATTCCTCCGATATTTTACTTTGGTTTAAAAATTGATTTCTTTTTGTCTCCATCCCAAGGAGTCTTTTTGATTATGACAAAAAGGGGGTGAGTAATATATAAGTTGTTATGGGGGAGAGAAATGATAGCATGTATGCATGAATATAAATGTTGATATATTGTATAAACTAAAAGGGAGAGATTAAATATGCAATAATATATGTACATGCTTAAGTTTAGGAATAACCAATTTATAATATTTTGTCATTATAAAAAAGAGAGAGATTGTTAGCTTTAATTGTGTTAGGCTCAATTATTAAAGGGAGCTAACATGTTTATGTAAACTCATGTAGTGAATATATATCATATTGAGACTTAGAGAATTCAATGAATGCAAATCGAGGAGACTAATTTCATTCTGTAAAACGGGACGTGGTCGAAGACCCGGTCGAGAAGTGTGACCGAATTGCTTTATAGATTAATCCTTACAGTTTTAGACAAAGCTTTGGATGAAAAACTACGACCGAATGAATTTGCATGCAGAGCATTCCGAAGTTTTTTTGGATGCAAAGTGATCGAATGCCCCAGTCAAAGAATGCGTCTGAAAAGCTACACAGAGGGCTCCGAAGATTTTTGGACGATGTAACAAATGACATTGTAGACGAGATATGAAATTGAAAATGTGCAGAACACACAACAGCTAGTTTTCAACGGTCGGGTGTGGTTGACCAAAAAGGATTTATGCAGACTTCTATAAATACAAGACACTCCAACACTTAAGGTAACCAACATGAGAAGTTGCGAAACTTTGGCAAAATTTATACTCAACTTCTCAATATGCAAATAAAGTGTCAACCCTAACTCTCCAATCCCCAAACTTGAGAATTTATCTTTGGGAGAGTTAGGTCATTTGTAATCATTCAATTCTGTATTTGTACTCAAAGCAAGGGTGATGCCCCGTAGTAGTCAAGCAAAGAGGGACACCTCATAATAGTCGTTGCAAAGGTTTGTTTGACACCCAAAAGTCAAACATCGTCAACCAGAAAGTTTGGGCGGTTAAGGATCTCCAAGTCACGAACTTGGAGCGCGAACGTAGGTCGGGGTTGTTGAACCACGTGAACAATATTATTTGCATTCTCTAACTCTTACTCTCTTATATTGTGATTAATTGTATATTCAGTATTGATAAATAACTTAAGGTTTAAAAAATCGAATATCGCACAAAAAGATTAGAACGCCTAAATTCAACCTCCGTATAGGCGTATGTATATAGGACCTCCAGAAGATTGTTAGTCACTGATTTTTACTTGCCTAGTACCTTTCCACTATATAGGCGAATGTGTAGTCTTGGAGCTATGGATGACAAAAACTATTGTGAATTTGGATATAGCAGGTAGTTAGTTGTGGAGTAATCCATCGCCGACAATCTTATCCATTATTTGATTATACGGATGATGTTGCCACTTAGTCTTCGTACTTTGAGCACTGTTTTTTTCAGACTCATGAGGTGTTGCTATCGACAAATGCTGCCTTTCTATGTTATGTGCTAGATGGGTCATTGTGTGATCATTCTATTTCATTGAGGTTGTTTTTAAATGAAAAACAATGCAAACATATATTTGAGATATAGTTGTTTATGTATACACGTTTTAGTAAAAGCGTAATCGATGACTCATTGAGCTAGATTTTAAATTAAATGGTAAAGTAATTGGTAAAATGACTTAAAAACCCATGTACGATAATAAGATGTATTAAATCATGATTTTCTTAAAAGAAAATCAGTTTTTTCATGCATTGCATTTAGTGTAAATTTTCTTACTGAGTTAGTCATTCACCCCAACGAACCCTCCATCCTAGGTTTAGTTTGTTGTGGTCTGTGTGGCATCTGAGGTGCGATTACCTTGGATTTGGGTTTTCTTGGTGTCTTTGTATTGTCCTCAGTGAATATTTTTATTTATTGTATTCGTTTTGTTAATTTTGTTATGGTGTTGAATGACTTCATGTCCTGCAGAATATTTTTTTCTTTGTTATTTTTTTATGCTATCGTTAACTCTTGTTGATCACTCTGTAGATTATGTCTCATTTGTTTTGGATTTTGAGCTTAATTTTATATTAAGATTTTAGTTGACAACCTAGCCTTGGGCAAGGCGATTGGGTCCTCTTTGAGGATTGGGTCACCTGACCTGACATTTATGTTAGGCTATCTCTAGATCATGACAGTGGTGACTGCTCATTTCATTGACGCAAATTGATTTTTGCAAAAATAGATTATCAATTTTTCTATCATTCCTAATCATAGAGGAGAAACTATTATCATGATTATAAAAAAAAATGTTTATTAGATAGGGGATAGAGAATTTTAACTTTCACTGTTGATAATACTTCTGCCAATGAAGTTGTTTTGAATAATTTAGTTAAGACAATTAAAAACTAGAATGGTTTGATGCTTAATAGAGAGTTTATAAACGTTAGATGTTTTGCATATATTGTAAATTTGATTATTTACAATAGTCTAAAAGAGCATAATGATTCTATTATAAAGATTTATAAATCTATGAAAACTGTCAAGTGTTCTCCTATGAGGATTCAAAAGTTTAAAGCATGTGTAGAAAGTGCGAAGATTGCATACAAAAGTAATATGTGTCTTGATATTTCAATTCAATGGAACTCAACATACTTAATGTTGAACACTACTGAAAAGTTTGAAAAAGCTTTTGCAAAGTTAAGTGAATATGACAGTCAATATGTATACGAATTTCTTCAAGATGAGAATTTTTAAACTCCTCCTATTAATGAAGATTGGTGTGTCGTTCGTCAATTCATAATATTCTTGAAAATATTTTATGAAATGACATTGAAAGTTTTGTCAACTTTACATGTTATCGCCAATGTCTTTTTCTCATAAATATGTAAACTTCATAGAGTTATCAAAATATTTGCTGCAAGTAATAACTCATCACTAAGAACCATGACATTTGATAAGAAAATTAAGTTTGAAAAGTATTAAGGAAATTTCAGTAAAGTTAATCCCTTTATGTATGTTGTTGTTGTGCTTGATCCATGATATAAACTGAAGCTTGTGATTGCTGAATGAAATTGCATGGATTGGAGATAACCACTGAGTTGATAATGAAATTAAAACATACAATTAGAAGGTTGTATTCTGAGTATAAAATAGATTCACCAACAAATAATATGGAACATGCTTCTACTTCTAAACCTGTGGTTGATGTTACTTATGAGAATTTAGATGATGACGAGTTTGAATCAACATTTTATCTAGAATTGAACAATAAAGATGAGTTTGCCAATAGAAATGAAGTTGAAAATTATTTGTCTAGAAAACTTGAGAGTTTTTCAACCGATATGGATATATTGAGTTGGAGGATGATGCACACTAAAGAATATCCAATTTTGAGTAAAATAGCTAGTTATGTTTTTTGCTATCCTTATTTTGCCAATTGCCTTAGAATCTACATTTGGCTGTGATGGTCGAGTGTTAGATTTCTTTTGAAATTCCTTAGCTCTAAAAATTGTAGAAAGTCTCATTTCCCTTCAAAGTTGGATTTGTGATTCCAATAGGCTTATAAATATTTACGAATCATTGAAATAAGTAAAGCAGGTATAATTATTTATATTTTTCTCTATTCAATACTAGTTGGTTTAAATGTTAATCTAATTATATATTTTTTTGTTGATTTAGATGATTTTATAACGACAGGAAAAAAAATTTATATTTTCAGGACTATTTTCTCTCACGTGATGATGTTTCTATTGATTTTTCTCTTTAATTATTCATTTTATTTGTCTAAATGTGCTGATTTATTTTAAATATAACATTATATTTTCGTCACTTATCATCTTTTATCTATTTTGCTAATAATTATAATGAATCAATCATTATTAGTTTGTTATTGTGATTTTTTATTTTTATTTCTCTATATTCTATAGAATTGGCAATATGAAATTGTATGCCAACCACATTATCACCTTTTTGCTTATATTAAGTTTAATGGGAAGATTAGATGTGAGTTTTAAACAATAATTGTTTTCATTCGCAAATAGTTTTAATCATATTGTACAACTTTTTGTAGCAATTTGATTTTGAAATAGGTTTTAGGTGTCCTTGATAGTAGGATATTATAAACAATATTCGTGCTACTATCTTTTATTTATGTTTATTTTTTATTGTGTAGTTAATTGAATTTCTTGATTTCTAGAAATTGAATGAGATTACAATGTAGTGCAATTAGGAGGCTGACCTATAAAACTGCAATTCGTTGCTAGGAAATCATCATACATGACATGATATGATGATCTCTTTCTTTTTCTTTTTTAAGTGAATTTGGATATTTTTAGGATCCTAAAGGAAGCCAAAAACTACAACGTTTGATTTTGTTTCAAAAACAACTCTCTAGAGCAGATTCAGTCTGAGTACTGAACTTTAAAACAGAAAAAAACCGAGCCCAAAAACGAAAAAAGCTAGGTCAAAAATAGAAACAAATTGAGCCCAAGACCAAATAACCCAAGCCCAAACCTAGAAAAAAAGTTGAAACCAAACCAAAAACTAAATCGATAAGAACCGAATACTGAGGTTTGGTTTTTGGTTCGGTTTCTTAGAGTCATTGGTTCCGTTTTGATTTTTAAAAGTCAAAACCTAACTGAGTCAGTTTAGTTCTACGTTGAACTAAAACTGAATCGAACCAAACTATTTCCACCCCTAATATAAAGAAAATATTCAAGAGATTTATTTAACAAATCAGCTTCTTATACATTGATAAAAAGTTATTCTCACCAAATCAAATGTTTACTTTTGCTTCTTGAAAATATTGTTTTGCGAACAAATAGAACATGAAGCAAGATGTACTAGCCTTGCAATAAAAAGAATAACTTTCAACTGATAGCATTTCTTACCACAATGCTCACAAGAATACCAAATGTCTTCATGTTCCTTTTGATATTTGTACGAGTCAATCTTATGAAATCTTACATCAATAAAAAAGGCAGCAATGATTAGTTTAAGCACTACTTTCAGACTACTAACTGTAAATTTCATACCTTACACAATAGCAAATTAAAGACATACCACATGCACATTTTGATGTGAAGTAGCTCCGGGAACTACTTCAATTGATGGAAGAGCCATTACTAAAACCTTCTATACTTCAGAAAATGTTGGAGCAGGGGGCGATTGCCTAATGATAAGAGATCTGCACAATTGTAACACATTGTTATATTTAATTCAAAGAGCCTAAATCAACAAACTAATGCATAGATGGAAAGTGCATATAAATTAAAAGACTTACAAGCATCTGTTTGGTCTAGCGTCGAAAGATAAAGAGGGTGCTGAAAGGGCTACTAGTGAGGATGCTGGTGAAACTGCTGGTGGGCCTGGTGAAGGAGCTGCTAGCAGAGCTGCCAGAGTATTTTCTGGAGGGGCTACTGGTGGATCCACACGCCTCTTCAGCTCATCCAGGAGTGATTGTTGAGTTGCATGAAGCTCTTTAATTTTCCTGTCCATTCTTTCAATTCGGCTGCCATAGACTGCAACTAATGAAGTCGGGCTCTCCAAGGAACCTACAATCCAGTTCCACCTCTCCTTACTCATCAACATAGAGTGAGAGAATTGAAGAGGGTCTAAACAGTATCGTTCTCCACCTCCATCTGATCTAGGCATAGTGCAACTAAAGTCAAAGGACGTTGTGCAGCTGATATCGAAGGAGGCTGTGTAGCCAACGTGGATGGAGTCTATAGGCCCTTGAATATTCTTTCCTCTCTAATTTTTTCCATCAGAGCCAAATTCAATTGATTTTAGACGTTAAGTGCCTTTTCATTGATTCTTGCCTCGTTGGTAGGGAGCGCCAACACGTTACTGTCAACAATTTTCTGAATGAGCCAGCTATAGGGGAGGTCTTTCCTTGGGCTGTTCAAGATGTCCTTGAGCTGCACAAAATTATATATTTGAAAGTGTAAACTTAATTCATATTAACATTCACAGATAACAGGATGTTCCTAGGAAGCAGATGTCTGTTCATTTTAGTATGGATATCTGCTTCTGTGTGAATGAGTATACGTGAATATCTGTTATAAGAACAGACATCCACCTTCATGACTTTGAAGTTTATGTCATCTATTTCCTATAATTTAGTATTTTAGTTGTTAGTAAATATAGTTAAAGATTGTGCTTTTCATTAACTCTAAGGTTTAGAGTTTTTTTTGTTAATTACCTTATAAGAATTTATAAAATTTTCTATAAAAATAATTAATATATATAATTAAAGGTATAATATTTTTTTGGTCCGTATATGTTTAGGGATGCTTTCACTTTAATCCTAATAATTTTAGCTCTCTCATAAAAATCTTTATATTTCCAATTTAGTTTTTAAATAATCATTTCATATATTTTTGTTGTTAAAGTTAACTCAGTGTACTATGTAACCATATTTATCTACGTTATATTGTCACGATAAAACTTTATTTAATTAATATTTTTTGTTCATTTTTTTAAATAAAATAAAATTTTAAATCTCTCTCTTTTTTTTTTCCTATTTATTAAAAGTAAGCCAATTTATTTAAAAAAATGAAACTAAAAAAAATTGTACTTCAACAGGTATGTGACATGCCAAACCATGCAGCTAAAAATAAAGTCACGTGACATATTTAGTTAACTTTATTGACATATATGGATAAAATGATTATTTTAAAACTATTATGAATTAATAAAAGTAAAAAGAGTGAAGTGAAACCATCATTAAATTATGAGAACTAAAAATATATTTAATCCTAAAATTAATTAAAAACTTGAATGGATTTTGGGTATTAGTTAAACTAATTAAACAGAACTAAATATTAATTAAGACTGAAGCATTTGTCTGTTTGACTCCATACAAGATATGATTGAGATTCAAATTTGCTTACCTTATAATTTATTCATATGTATTAGTGCATTGCTATAACATTATCAACTACCCAAATGAGAACTTTAATTTCTTTTACAAGTTTTCTAATGGATCTGTAATTCATTCCTTTATTTTTCTATTTATTCTTGTAATATCTTGAACGTTGAGGAAAATTAGAATAAAATCATATAATTTTGGACATAAAAAACCAGTACATTAAATGGGAAAAATATATTTCAAATTGTGTAATCAAAATTTAAGGAAATATAGAAATAAAATTCCCATCATTTCTACCAATCCAACGAAGCATATGATAATAAAATTAAAGTGAAATTCAATGCGCTAGCCAAATCTCCTACTTTCTTAAAGGAAAAATGACAAATCAACTATCATACTTTGTGGTCAATAACAAGTCAACCACTAAAGTATTTTTGTTTACAAATTAACTATGAATTATGAAAAAAGGTCACCACAAATATCGTTGTCATGTTTACCGTTAAACGAATTGATTTCGATCTGCGGCGAGTTGAGAGTAGTGAGTTGAGAGTGGGCTTCCCTATAAGTTGAGAGTAGTGAGTGTTATTTGGATGAGTATGTACGGGAGTGAGCTACTACGAAGTAGGTAGCTGCGTGAAGGCTTGGTTTCCTTGATGTCCTTGTGGTGTTCATCAATTTAGGTAAGGAAATAGGGGTGTTTTGGCCAGTGGAGGCCCTACACAACAAGTATGGGTGTGTGAGTTGCGTAATTTTACATTGTTATGTTGCTAAATTTCCTGTGACTTTGTTATGGTGATTCCTTATTGCCTTGATAGAGATAATGTGCCTTGTTAGAGATAATGTTGTGGAGAAGGCCATAGAACGATAAATGAGCTAATTAATGACGAATAACCAAAGGGTTCCTTTGATTTTTATACTGCTATATGAATTTTCTGCCTTATTTCCAGTTAATACATTGCTCATGCCATATACATTGTTTTGTTATTCAACCCCTTAAATATCTCTATGATAGTTAGATGGTTTTCCTTAATTAATCAAACCTGTCAATTTGAGCATGTTAATCTTGTAATAAGTCCTTGAAGCATGTTTAATAATATGTTCATCACCTAGGTTATCTAATTAGCATATTTAATTTACAAAAGCATGTTTAATTAATGACATAGTCAACTAATTAACTGTTAATCACTTCATTGAGCACATTAATTAAGACAACAATTGGTTTACAAGTCGAGCATGTTTAATAATTTTGATTAAGTCTTGATGCATGTCAATTAATTAGAATGATTAACTAACTATAGTAAGTAAACTAGACTTGACTATGTACAATTAACTAGTTTGATAGTCGTAGCATGTTTAATTAAGAGCATGTTTAATTTGCTAGCATGTCTAAATTCTTAATCACGTTTAATTAGCCAGAATTGAAAATGTAATTGACTACTTGAGCATGTAATCACTTAGAGTAATTAAATAGGATCACTAACTAGATTAATAATTTCATGTTAAATATTCCTTAGCTAATATTTTGTATATTACTCGGTTACGGTAATTTCCTTTAAAGTGTTTACATTGTCTCGCGATGTAATTTCCCTTACTATGCTTAACCTTATTCAAAGATAATAAAGATGCTTTACATTGATAGAAAAGAATGAAAAGGATGAAAGGCGAACGAATGAAACATAAACGAATTATGGGTTTCGTTGACTATGTGAATGATTGTTTTTACATTACCTTTGCTATTGTCTTCTGGGTATTGCTTATGACTTTGTTTATAATTACTTATCTTTAGCATGCTAGTTTCTACCAAACCTAAGCACTGTAAGCAACTCTTGAATATGTTAATTAACTAACTAGATGAGCATGTTAATATTAACTAGTGAAGCATGTTTAAGTGACTTAATCATTTCTTGATGTATGACAAATAATCATAGTAAAAGGCATGTTTAAATCATCTAGAGTAATAATTGTAATCCTTTCTTGAGCATGTGATCAACTTAAGCATGTAATTAATTAGGGTAATAATCAGACTATTAATTATAACATGTTTAATCAACTAGAATAAGAAATTACCAATTCACAAGCATATTTTAGTTATTTGTTGTTTAAAGCACGTTTTCATGTTCAAATTAGCTTAGTTTAACGAGCATGTTTAGTTGACTATAATTCGTTGCACGTTACATTATCATCCAATATTGTTCATGCACTGTTTTAATTCGATACAAATGTTCCATGTTGTGAACTTTTAATTTTCGTTATTCTTTATATGTGCCTTTAATTTCAGCTGCTTTACTTCAATGCACCTGTAGTTTACTTTTCTTACATGCATCATTATTGTTAGTGTTATGATATAAGCATCATGCATCATGTTAAGTTGAGAATGTATGGTCATGCATCATGATAATAGAAATCCGTAGGGAGAGCCACTTTGGGGTGGTACTTATACATGCATGAGTGAGGAATGTTAAGGAATAAAGAAGCAGAAAAGAATATTCAGGATAGGCAGGACACGCATATCACTGAGAATAAGCCTCGAGGGCAGGATACGCCTGAAGGGAAAAGAAAGCAAAAGGGAGTTGGGGTAGATGGGTAGTTCAGATCTATCCTGACAGCTAGGATACACCCTCAGCTTGTCGGGAAAGAGACTAGTGTGCACATAGGAGGTTAGAAGCCGATTAAACTAAGCTATCTCAAAAAGACAATCTCCAATCTCCAACTCGATGTACGAGTAACGATCGAACGAACGAACGAACGTAATGAAAGGATTGGTTTGGGTGGCCCCCATTCCAAAAGAACTAGAGAGTCATAAGCATAATTGTATTAAACCGTTTTTCTTACTGGGCCATTAGGCTCACATATTACTTGTGGTGTAGGTACAAACGATGAACAGATAATAAGCGGATAATAAACAGATAATGGAGCAAGGATGAAGGATTTGCACGGGCGCGATTGTGGCCGGCCAGGCTAGAGCAAGAAGAGAAAACAGTTGTAATAAAAGTGTATTTGATTCTTCGATTTTCATTTCTCTTAAGTGTATTTAATTATTTAGTTCTTCCGTTAAGTTTCTTTATTAATGATTTATGCTTCCGCAACATTTTAAACAAATGATTTTATAACGCTTCCGTACTTTATTAATTGGATTCTTACAACGAGTTTAACGCAAGGTTAGAAGCGGTCCAATTTAGCGTCGTACTCTGATTTATTTTAAAAGAGATTTCTACGATTTTACAAAAATTCAAATTTTTATACGCTTTAAAAGATTTATGAAAAACTGGGTTGTTACAAATGTACCCTCCGAGTGCAAGGCGGAGCACCCACAGTTCAAGTTAGAGCAACCGCGGTTGACATTGGAGGACCCGTGGTTGCCCATGTCATAGAAGCCGAGATTGAAGCACAACCTCAACCTTAACCTTAGCCTCAAAAACGCCTGGCAACAAGTGCACTGGTTTGTTTCAAACCTGTTATAACAGGTTTCCACTCCCCACTCTTCAGGACAGCCGACGCGAAGGAACGATATAAAGCTGATGTTAAAAATCGTTCAATTATTGTTTCTAGAAGAGTAGACTTTGAGTTTTTGACAGAGTTGAAAATTGAAGAATTGTTTGAAGGGCTGACTTAGACAGTTTGTGCCGATTGGGTGGAAGTTACTATGAGAGGATTGTCAAACTATTTTATGCGAATTTGGAACATTCCACCCAACCATTAAAGATTAGGACTTACATGTTTGGACCGGAGTTAAGGCTGACTCCCAACGGTATTAACGTGCTTCTTGGATGTTCGATTGAGAGACCAAGCGATCACTATTACCATGTATCTCGGGAGCCACCTTTCAACAAAAGAGGAGAATGGATGGTAGTGCTTAGACAGTTGCACCCTGATCGCGAGATCGCAACATACAAAAAGCAAAAGTCCAATGACTTGAATCTCATAGCTCGAGTGATCCACATCATCATGACGCACACCATTTTTCCTCGGGATAGACATCGAGATCTTGTTAGTTGCATGGATCTTTATCTGCTTAAGAAGGTGTTCAATAGGAAAAAAGTGGACATCAGCTTTGTCATTTTGAGTCACATGTACGAGGTGCTTAACAACTCAGTGAAGAGTCTACCTTTTAATTGGCTCATTCAGAGGATTGTTGAGCATTACAAGGTATCGATCTCGGAGGAGGAGCTGAGAATCAAAGAGAAGGCTACAGACGTCCACAATAAATTAAAAGTGGAGCAAATGGAGCTCCGCAAAGTTGAAGGGGTATTGGTATGCAAAACTCCATCCAAGCTGCCCCAAAGAAGCAAGCTATAGTGTCCTAGCCACCAACCCCCCCTCAATTGTATGCCTTCCACCTCCCCTAGTGGCTTAGCCTCCACCCCTCTTAGTGGCTCAGCCTCCAGCCCCCTTGGAATAACAACCTCCAACATCGCCTCTGCAACACATGGAGGATGATGTTCCACAGGTGATGACTCTGCCCCCTTCTCATTTATCTCATTTTACATTGATACCTGAGGAGATTTCTAGCTTGATGTGTTGGATGGAGGAGCTACATCAAATGGTGCTGAACAGAATACAAATGATGGAGATCACCTTCAAATGGGGCTGCTCCAAATTAAAAAATGGAGGAGCAACGCCAAATGGGGCTGCTCCAAATGCAAAAAATAGAGGAGCGAGCAGAGGATTGACATAATGAGATGTTGGCAACATTGCGAAGAATGGGTCAGCAAGTAGCTCCATCGTCCTTTTCAGCAACGGAAGGAACAGACCGCTTGTAACTCAATTACTTTTCACGCAATGTCCATTATTTACTTTATTTGTATACGACGTAATAACGTGTCTTAAATTTGCAGCATTATTGCCCTTAGAGGCAAACCTGCTCCTCCTACCGTGTTTGAGACAGATGCGTTGGGTGGATCGCAGCCTCTGCCACTAAAAACTATACATGTGGTATGTTTTTTATTTGGTTATCTATGTGTGTCTATATTTATTCATGCCTTATTAGTCTGACAATCTCTTATCAATGTTTTTTTGTAGTCACTCGAACTGATGGATCTTTTCAAGAAGTATGTTGCTAGAAATACTTGGAAGAACCTAGAGACGTGCGTAATTCTTTTGGGAAATCTGGTCAATGATGAGTACACCATCACTAAGATCATCTTCCCACAACAAGTTGGGATACAAAACACGGTGAGAATTACATTCTGTTACATTAAGTAGTTCAGAAGGTGTTATTCTAGTACTCATCCATGTGTTGCGTTCTTTGTATACAATGTTATGAGGTAAGTAAACATCTCGCTTTTCCAGTTTGTCGTTCATGTTGCAATAGTTTTAATGCATGGTTTACATTTTAGTCACACCCAAAGTAGACATGTTTTATGTCATCTGTTGACCTGCACACTCACTTCCCTTACCAATAATTGCTACATGAAGCAATTTCGATCGTCGTAGCGCCAACTGACAATGAGTGGTATATCTTTTCCCATTTGTAGATTCATATTGCTTTCTACTTATGTGCTGATTGTTCCCTTTGTATTTCAGCCTGCATGACATCTTTTGGTGTATGAGTGAGGGGTTGAAGGTGATTCGACATTGCAAAAACAAGGATGACTTCCACCATCATGATAATGTACCTATGAAGGGTCCGTTGTTTGCCAAAGCATCCAACGTATACATGGACCAGCAGTTGTATTTTGAGATCATGAATTTGTGGAAGATACTTGGCAAGAAGGTGGCTTAGGGTATTTGAGCTGTGTAGGGATACAAATTGAGAAACTCATTTTGTTGTACATAATAAAAATTTATGTTTATGTTTATGTTTTACATCGTTTACTTGGATAATATATATTAATATCTGTTTGGAAAATATCTGGCTTTGATAATATATGGTTTTTGATAATGTCACAAGGGGAATAGATTAAAAAAACAAAAGAAACTCTTGCAAAATTTTCAATTTTTTAAAATGAAATTGACTCAAACCATTTCATTCATCATCAACAAACAACTAACATTTTCATTGCAACAATTTAAGCAACCTATGCATAACACCAATCTGTGGCAGATAGTTAACAATCTGTGGTGAATTGATAATAATCTGCCGTGGATCATCGTGCATCATTTGCCTTGTATAAATTCCTACTACAATCCTCGCAATTTTCTTAGTGATTTTGTCAGCGATTAGTGAACCCTAGAGATTTCTGAGAGCTGAATTATAGTGCATTTTGGAAAAGTTGAAACATTTTTTTAACAAAAAATGACATCTTTGAGTGTTGAGAAATCTATTATTAACCGCCAACTTGAAGTAGGGCCCACGTTAACAGTTTTGGCAAATGAGGTACGTGTAATTAGAGACGAAGTTGCTATAGTGTTGCATTCCATCTTGCCTACTCTAGACGAGGAGGAGTTCTATTCATTATGTGAATCCAATAGTGACGAAGACGTGGATATGGCCGAGAGTAGGCCTAAACGCCGCGAGATGTTGTCATTGCGGACCAACGTGTTTCTACAGCGGAATATCAACTTTCCGTGGCGGACAGACAAAATTCCCGTGCCTTTTATATTTCGCTGTTATGCACAGGTTGCTTAAATTGTTGCAGCGAACATGTTAGTTGTTTTTGGATAATGTATAAAATGGTTTGAGTCAATTTCTATTTCAAAAAATTAAAAATTTTGCAAGAGTTTCCTTTGTTTTTAGTTTATCCCCCATGTGACATTCTCAAAAATCATATATTATCCAAGTCAGATATTTTCCAAACAAATATTATCCAAGTAAACAAAATAAGACATAAACATTAGCATAATTTTTTACAACCATATCGTGCATATGTGCATTACAGATGCAATTTATCAATTCAATTACAACCATATCATGCATACTTGCATTATAGACACAAACAAAATTATCAATTCTGTTACAAGTTTATAATGTACATGTGCACTAAGAATCAGTGTGATCTAACCACATCAAGTGTTTGTATTGTTTCCTGAAGAACATCCAATTGTGTCCCGTAAATAAACTGTTGTAGATGATGTATATCTAGTTTCAACGCACAATTCATCTATTGATCCTTGCATGTTTGCTCACTCAATCTCATTATCTGATGTTCCATGCATACAAGTGTCGGATGCAAAACCAATGCTCCACTTGCCACCCATTTTGCAGAGGCATGGCGGCATTCCATCTTTGTCAAGCAAGTGTGAATGTCGTTATAGGACTTTATTTGAAACGTCATTTCACCTTGCATTTTCGACGTGTGTATCTGCGACGTGTATCCTTCCTTGCAGGCAACCCTAAACCGATGCATGCACACATTTTCCTGTACCTATGCCCTAGTATATAAGACTCGATGGTGCGATCGGGTGAGTTGATTGGTAACCACGATATCCTCGACGACGCTTTGTACAATATTGAAGTAGAGCTCAACGGCGATGTTCTGAGGGTTAAGTACTACGATTTTCCTGTCGAGTAAGACGAAGTTTTTGACATTTGTAAATTTGGGAGCTATAAAGAGGAGAAAGATTTAGAGGCTAGGTTTCGGCCATTTTCGGTACAGTTACAAGACTCTGAGTGCTCGGAGTTCCTTTCTACGACAAACGCGTTCCTGTAACTGTAGCGACAATGGCTGAAACCTAGCTTCCAACTCTTTCACCTCTTTCCAGCTCCCAAATTTACGAACATCAACAACTTTATCTTGCTCGACAGGAAAACTGTTGGACTTAACTCTCAGAACATCGTTGTTAAGCTCTACTCCAACATTGTAACAAGCATGGCCGAGTTTTTCGTGGTTTGCAGTGAACTCATCTGAATGCATAGTTGAGTCTTGTATACTAGGGCATAGAAACACAGAATGACGTATGACAATTCATGGCAGATCGTGGATCGTGGTCAATCCACCACAGATCATGGTCAATCTGCTGCGGATGTGGATTGGGACACGATCCGCTGCGAATCAGGACATCGTGTCCCAATTTGTCGTGGACCATCTATATATTAATGTTATTTTTAAAAATAATGATCCGTCAGGCATTGTGACATCTTGTCCCTGTAATGACCCAGTTTTTCTTACTTTGAAATCGTGTGAAATTTAAAACTTTTTCTTTTATAAAAATAGTGGAAGACTTTACATTATTAATACTTTTTAAAACTAGGAATAGAATTCCCTTCATAAAAAACCTTTTTCAAATTGTAGCGGAAATAAATAATATTTTATTGTTTGACAATTAAATACTTTTCAAAACATCTTACAACTCATTTTTCTTTCTTAAATCCATTATCCTAGCCAACCACAAGATTCGTGCGTACAAATCCTTCATCAACTTCCCCTTAACCTATTCTCCTATTCTTGTGTGTGTACCTACATCGCAAGACATAAACTAATAAGTCAAACGTTCCATAAGTGATATGAATAAAATATCTGACTGCACATACTATGCCACTTTAAAACCTATATGCAGTTATCTATTTTCCTTTCCTTTTTCTTTTGCGTATTCTTATTCTATTTCTATTTCTGTTTTCCTTTTCTACTTTTGTTTCCCTTTTCTTTTACATATTCTTTTTCTACTTCTATTTCTATATTTGTGTCTTTGTCCGTGTCTGTATCCCTATCCCTATCCGTATCCATATCTATATCCATTTCCATTTTTTTTTTCAAAAATCTGTTTCTGTTTCTGTTTCCGTTTCCGTTTTTGTGTCCATATCTGTATCCATATTTATGTATGTATCTGTATCTGTTTCCATTTTCGTATCTATATCTGTACCCTTTTCGTTTTTGTTTCTGTTTCTGCTATTGTTGTAATACCCCGACTTTTCATATCAAAATTTAATAAAGATAATTGGAAAATAATTGGGAGTATTTGGATTAATTGGACAACTATCGGGGTATTACTAAGGACGTAATCGATAGATCATTATTTTGGTGGATTATCATGGATAAATTGATTAAGGAATAATTTAAATAAAATTTGTAATTTAAATAGAAGAAAAAGAAGAGGAAATAAATTGTGTTTCAATAAAAGGATTAATTTGAGATAAAATAGAGTTAAAATAAGAGTTAAAATTAAGGTAATTGAGATTAAAGATTTAAGGAGAAAAGAGAAAATTAAATAAGTGGAAAGGATAATATTTATAAATTAAAGAAGGAAATTAGGAATTTGAAGTAAAAAAAAAAAGAATAATTGAAATAGAAGGAGGGAAGAGGTTGAATCGGTTGAAGAAATTAGAGGATGTTGACTGATTCCTCTTCGCTAAATCGCTGGTCCAGTTTGATCTACAAGGAAAAGGGGGAAAGGGATTAGAATGTGGAGGTCAAATTCTGAAGAGAGAAGGGAGAGTGGTTTGCGGTTTTTCTAAAAGAGAGAGACAGGGGTTGGGAGAGCGATCGGGAAGGAGCCAATCGATGGACGTAGCGTAGGAGTATGTAATTTCCATCCTCGTGTGCTCGGGTCAGTGGTGTTTGGCTGGCGTGCGACTGGCGACGTCGAGGAGTGACGGGTTTCAGGAACTAGGGCTCGGAAACGCCATGTCGAGGGATGGATTTGGCCGAGCTTATGAGTGCTGCAAAATCTAACGCCAAATTGAGGTAAGCAATTGAAATTACACCCTGTTGAATTCGATTACCGGTGATTGGGAGGATTGCAGCGGCTCGCGATGGATTAGCGATGACAGGGGCTTCAATTCACGAAGGAGTCAGCAAGCTAGAGGTTGTGGTCTTGCTGCAGTCTGATCCTGTTGGGTTCGCATTGAACCGGTCCGAGTGTGGTGTACTCCGCCGACAAGCAATAAATGGGAGAAATCAGTTTTGTCAAAGTCTATGGACTAGGGTGGCGGAATTAGGGGCTATGGTCAGGCGTGCAGGAGAGCTACACTTTGCCTCTGGGAATTGGCACAGTGTTGGTTTTCGGGTGATATCAGTCGAGATTTGTGAAGTGAGAAGGGAAAGACAGTGAAGAAAAATGGATGAGCGAAGGCGGTTGGTTCGGGTATTCTTCCTTCCGATATTGGCAGCAACTTCTACGTTGGTGGTAAGTTTTCTACGTGTTGAATTCTCAACTTCCAGTGGTATTGTTATTGATTTCCTTTGGTTGTAATGAGCTGTTTGTGTTTTGTGTGGGTGAGATGGATGTGATGTGACCGTGTGTTTTGCCAAGATTACTATCGGTTGCAGCTGCTGTGTTTCAGTTGCTGTACAGAGTCTGCTGGTGATGGCCGTGTATTGATGGTTGTTGCGGCTATGGTCTCGGATGCTATGTTGTTAAGGAGTTTCCTTTGTCTGTGATTTTTGGTTGTTTGGTGGTCTTGTGGTGATTGTTGATATGGATTCATTGGATGATTGAAATCATGTGGATATATGCCCGATTGTCATTATTTGGGTGATATGTGCTGTACCCGTTACGCTATGTGTTGTTGGTCTGAAGCATGTTAAGAGTAAATGATCTGGGTGGATTTGGATGTTGAATATGTGATTAATGCCTCTGTTCATTATTGCATTGTTGATTGACTACACCTTTTTTCTTAATCAGATATATGAGTCTTGTAAGTTGGATTTAAAGCTTGACTGTGGGGTTATTTCTGGATGATTTTTGTTAAGGATTGTCTACAGGGGTTGTTTAGGATTCTATTAAGTTGGTAAATTGTTTATGTAGTGAATGTTTATTAAGTATTTGGCTCAACTCTTGGTTGCTAAGTTATGATGGTGGGGACTGATAAGTATTATGGTTTATAGAACGTTGAAAATTGGTTTTGGAAAAGTTGATATTAATGATTAAATGTTATTTATTGTGAAGGTATTGAAATAGAAGATTAAATCGGAAGTGCTAAACACTTTAAGGACCACAAGTAAGTTGATACTTACTGTGCTTTGGTCTTCAGACCTTACATCACAAGAATTAGGACATTGTTTGCTGAATGTTACCACTATCATAGAATATTTAGGTTGTTTATTGTTTTACCATAAATTGAGCATGTTCCGGATATTGTGCTATTATTGCTGGATGTTTACTAGATTTAGGTTCTTTTAATGATATGTTTCGTAGAAGAGCATGTTTAAAGATTATTGAAAAGATATGATGGAATTGTATGCATTTACAAGCCTCATGGTTTTCAAAAGATACGAAAATGGTTTTCATACATGGTTTTGAAACTGAAACGAAAAGTGGTGGAATGGATGCTCATACATACTAAGTGAACGGCGTTCTCAAGGGCTGATCACCCGAGCGAACAACCATCACTTTGCTGTAAGAATATTCATTGTATCATTGAATAAACGTAAATAGGCATGTGGGAGTTCGGGAGATTTGATGACTGTCCATCAATGGGGACACCATAGGATGTATCTCCCTATCGGAGTGACGGTTAACCACATGGACTCTAGGGTTCATCATTTCTCTTGTACGAAAATCCCCAACGTCTTCAACAAAAAGAGAATGGTGATAGTCATCGGTGGTGAGGCCATAAGATGTATCTCCTCGCTATAGTGACGGATAGCCACATGACCATAGAATGTATCCATTCTCTCAGTATATGGAACAGATAGGTTCCTTTCTAGAAAATGAAATTAAATAATAACAAAACTAAGTTGGGTAACTTTACAAAATTCTTTATATTCTTATTATCTCGAATTACACCCAATAATGTAAAAAATTGCATATCTAATTTATAATATGAGGCAAAATGTATGTCATACCATCTTTAACAAACAAATTCAAAATATGACACACACATCTCATATGAAAAGGAGAATCATGACTAACATCTAATGGAAAATAATTTTTAAAATATGAAACAACAACATTGTTAGCACTAGCATTATTAAGAGTTATACTAAAAATTCTATCTCTAATACAATATATATAAATAGAGATATTAGTGTGAAGATATTCACAATTACAAATCCTAAAATTCTTTTATTTAATTACCAAGATTCATCAATAAGATGGAAAGTTACAACTATATAACCTATAACATTACATGCACTTCATAAATAAGACGTAATACAAATGAACATTGAAGGGACATTTGCAAAAAATATAATTAATTCATTTTTCATATCATTAAACATTTTAATAATATTGTTTCTCGTTGTACTTCTACGTACGCGTTTAAAACTAGGAGTAACATATTCTTTCATAAATTTTTCAAACACCTCACTATTGGAGTATGATAAAGGCAACTCGAATTGTGCTACAAGTTTTGTTATACCTTCTCTCATTCTATTTTGTGAATACACAAAAGTGTCTCTATTACTAGCAGTCAATTGTATTTGTTTATTATCTCTTACTTGCTCATTTAAGTGACATTTTTTGAAAATATCTAGCAAGTGTGCCAGTTGATTTACCATAAACATATAGGTAATTTTTTATATAGTATTTAGATTGAGCTCTAATTTTTATTTTTCTACCGATATTAATTTCTTTTAACTCAAAATGATTACATACATCAGAAGTTCTATTTTTTTTTTCTAAGTGAAGATGTGAATTACGATACTTGTGTATATGATTGTTTAATTGAAAATGTAATAAGAGTATGATCTAACTCTCTATTTTTTTTTCAACTTCATCATAATTATTCTCGACATTATAATTATGCGAATCCATAATAGTTAAAATTAAATATCTAAAATAAAATTTAAATAATAAATTGATACCACAAACCAACAATAGCTTGTAGGTGATGTGAATTTGATCACCTCCACGTATACGAAACTTGCAAAAATTAATACAAAAATTATTAACTCTTATAAATAAAATTAATAATAATACACAAATATACAAATGAAATAAAAATACAATTGTTGAATGAAAGGAAAGACTGAAAGAGTATAAAAATTTGTAAAAAGAAGAAATATTTGAAGAATGATAGAGCACTGCACTATAAATTTAGAAGTATGAGATTAAAAGATTGAGAGATTTTTCGGTGAATAATTATGAAGAAGTTATAGTATTTTTAGAGTTAAATTGAGGAGAACTGGGAAGAAGTGAAGAATAGGTTAGCAGAAGAAGAGTTCATCATTGCGTTGCCTATTAGGACTTGGGACATGGGAGGAGGATGAAGACTAAAAGTGAAGAATGGTAAAACAGTCACATACATGACCACTTGGCCAAGTGTCATTATGTCACATGAACATTGGGATTTGATGGTCGTAAGACTGTTGGGATTTAATGGATGAGGGACTGAGATCGACAACTATGGACGAATGTGATGAGAAGAGAGGGAATCCAAAAGACGCTGGTGAATGAAAAGATGGTCGTTGAATTAGAGAATGCCAAGCGAACGAATTGATGACTATTGGATGAACAAAACATATGTCTTTTTCACTTAAGAACGTCCCAAGCTGGGTGATGGATTGGAAATGGATGTCCTTCAGTGACAAAGAAAGTTCGATCTCGTTATCATCCAACGATCATCAGTTGACAATTAATTCGTCTGCTCTCTCATCCAATAGATAATTTTATATTTCTTTTGATGGCAGGCTCATTGAGCTTAGCCCGATCGAGCCATTGAGTGAGCCGGGTGACCTTGTTAGCTAGGCCCAGTCATAAGCAGCCGATGAGCTCAAATTTCATGTCAAACTTGGCTCACTATTGTAACCAGCCAATGATTTGGCATTGATTTCTAAATCTAGATCGGTTGGGGCACTTTCGGACTAGAAGTGGTGTGCAGACTACAAGCCGGTTGTCGCTCGTTAAACATCTCTTGATTTAGTAAGAATAGCAACTTTGAGAATGAGAGTGTTAATTCTTTTTCTATGTAAAACTTCAAAATAAAGAGAAGCAGAAAAACTAACTTTATCTTTCGCTAAAAATCCACCTTCCTCTACCTTGAACCCTGACTATCCAACAAAACATCCCCTTCTCCACAACCCCTGGAAATAGACTGCCTCTTCCTCTCCAGCCTAACCGATTTTTAGTCTAAATAGCCTCTTCTCGCAGAATCAAAAGGAAAATAATGACAAAGCATCCCGAAATCTTCATCTCAAGATCTCGAAACCTTCAATGTCGAACAATCAAATGAAAGAAGAAGAAAGATTAACCACTTTTCCTTTGGCTGTTTAATCGAACCAGACAAAAACAAGAAGAGAAACAAAAGAGAGACAAAAATCAAGATGAACCAGATTGGGAGGAGAAAAAGAGAAGAAAACGAGATGGACATTGGTCGGTTATCTTAAACGGGAAAACTACTAGGGACCAGAAATGGTAGTGAGGTTGTGAGTCAACTAACAACCTACCTGGCGAAGGAACGCAACATAGTTGGATTTTCTTATTTGAGAAAGTTATTAGTGTAAAACCCGTCAAAAATTTTAATAACGAAATCCACGTATAAATTTTTCACGTTAAAATCAGTCATGACGTTGAAAAGTTGACACAAATTATTGCGTAGCGACCAAGTGTGAATTTTTAGTCAGTTAGGCAAATTGGTGGAATTGAAAATTTTCGAATGAAAAATTAATTTAAGTAACAGAATTGAAAAATTAAATTGGACTGTTAATCATTGTCAAACGATTTTCGAAATAAGTCGGGGGTTGGAAGTGAGTCGATTAATATATAATATGTATATTTAATATATATATTTATATATTAATTAAGTAAGTGAAATTGATGTTGGAGTAAATAAAATAAAAAGGGAATTAAGAAATGAAAGAATTAAATGAAGAAAAACGGGAAGGGAAGAACTGCTCGCGGGCAGATTATGAAGAAGGAATTGAAGATTAAAGGAAATTTTAACCATAGACCCTATAGTTTGTAATCAACGACAAGTTAAATTCTGAATAAATTTTACTAACCACTAAAACCCTGAACTATGAAAAATTCTCGCCGGCGACCTCACAGTCACTTTTCCTGTCCAAATTCGTCGACATTAATGCCTCCATTTTGTTGAAGGGAAGGACCGTCAAATGGAGATTAAGGATGTCAATTATCGGAAGCTCGAGTTGGTCGGAGGAAGTCAAAATTTCTCTCTACAATATCTAGGGCATAGGACGTCCTTCGCGATTATATAGGCAGATTTACGTCGTCCGTCGATAGGAGAAACACTATCATTTAGCATTCAGAGAATGACATTTGGTCACAAAACAGAGGTCCCTTGTATTAAGCCAAATGTCCGTTTCATACTAAACGACGACGTCTTAAGAAGAGAGATGTCCATTGCGAGCAGAACAACGTAGTCTTGGTCGAGGGACTTCCGTTTCTCAACGAGAGACGTCCAAAATAGGTTGTGGGATATCCGTTATGGAATAGGGACATCCCTCGCTCGATCCAATTGCCAGGGTTGAATTTGTCAATTTCTAAGGGTGATGGCAGATGACATTCTATGGTCGTTGGATCAAGCGAGGGACATCCCTTATCAAGATTGACAGCCAGCATTGAATCTGTCATTTTCCAAAGGTGATGGTGGACGACATTTCATGGCCGTTGAATCGAGTGAGGGACGTCCCTCATAGAGATTGACCACCATGATTGAATCTTCCATTTTCCAAAGGCGATGGCGGACGATAATCCATGGCCATTGGATCAAGTGAAAGACGTCCTTAGATCAGAATGGACGGTCAGGATAGACTCCAAATTCTTTTAAGTTGAAGGGTCACATGCAAGACACACATGTTTTTAAAATGCTTGAATTCCCTCAATTAAGATGGACGTCCCTCTTCCATAACGGATGCCCATGACCTATTTTGGACATATCTCGTCAAGAAACGGACGTCCCTCAACCAAGACTACATCATTCTGCTGCAATGGACATCTCTCATCTTAAGATATTGTCATTCAGTACGCAACGGACATCCGCCTTAATACGAGGGAAGTCTGTTTTGCGACTGAATGTCATTCTCTGAACGCTAAATGACAACGTTTCTCCTATCGACGGATAACGCAAATCTACCTATATAATTGAAAAGGATGTCATGTGCCCTATATATTGTAGAGAGAAATTTTGACTTCCTCCGACCAACTCAAACTTCCAATATCTATCATCCGCCATTGCCCAATAATCATTTTGACACCCAAATAATTGGTAGGAGGGATGTCCCTCATCCCCCGATAATTAACGTCCTTCATCTCCGTTCAACGGTCCTTTGCGTCAATGAAACAGAGGCGTTAATGTTGACTAATTTGGATGGGAAATGTGACTGTGAGGTCTCCGGTGAGAATTTCTTATAGTTCTGGGTTTTACTTGTTAGCAAAATTTCTTCAGGATTTGGCTTGTAGTTGACCCCAAACTATAAGGTCTGCATTGTTAATTTCCCAAGATTAAAATAAGGAAGAAAAAGAAGTAAATGGAATAAGAGGAAAAATGATTCAAAAATAGGGAAAAGGAGAGAAGACCTCATCCCTTCTTTCCTTCAGCAGATTAGAAGAGAAAAGGGCAAAGTTTAAGAGAAAAGAAGAAGGGCAACCTCCTTTAGCCAAGAGAGCTTCGTGGGGAGAGGGCTGGCCGAGATGAACCTTCAATTCCGGCCAACGAGAGTTGCGATCAGTCGAGCATTTTTTACCACGGGAGAGTGATTCGTCCGTCTATTACGAATGGCACTATGCTAGATGGGGACGACATCGAAAGAGGGGAAAAAGAGCTAGAAGAGTGATTCCGAAAGCCTAAGTGAAATGTTCGCGTTTTGTGCTTGGTGAAGTCAAGTGAAGTAAAGAATATAAATAGAAGAGAAGAAGTGGAAATGGGGGGGCTTTGTGATACTATTACTTCTTCTTTTTCCTTGTTTCAGAATAATTTTAAGACTTAGAGGCCTTTGTTGGTTGAAGAAATAATTCTCTTCTACTCTTACTTCTGTTTGCAATTTTCTCATTGTTGACCATAACAATTTGGTATCAAAGCCACAATGATAAGTCATGGTGGAGGCACGATAAAAAATGAATGAACATTTATGGTGGTGTATTGACAGAGATATGAAGGAGTTTCATTCCACTGTGACTTCCTTATGCACTCATTGAGGGGTCCCAAATAAGAAGGTTAATCAAATGGCAGGACGATTAGATCAATCTATACAAAGCATGATTCAATTATGGAAGCCTTGAAATAGCTGCTACCTTCAAAGATGGATGCGACACAAAAACAACCTATTACTCCAAACCAAGGCCAATCATCCACTTCACCGGTTTCATTTATTTCGCGACAACAAGAAGGTTTGCGGTCAGATAATTCTTTTTTGCATTGTCTGCCACATTTTGATTTTCCATATTTTTCTGGTGAAGGATTGCCCAAATGGATTTGTAAGGATTAGAAGTACTTTTCAATTCATCAGATTCTTGATCATTTATGGATAGGCATTGCAAAATTGTATTTGCAAGAAGAAGCAGATGTATGGTTTGACATATTCAATGCTTGTTATCTACAGGCTACAAGGGAGCAATTCATGACGGATTTATGTCGGTGATTTTTTGCTGTCACTGCTCAAGACACGATTGAAACCTTGAGCAAAATAAATCAAACTGGGATAGTTAAGGATTACATTAGAAGATTTGAATCACTAAAATCTTTGGTTCAACCAACACTGCCTACTATGTCCGAAATTTTTTTATATCACTATTTTCTAGTGAACTAAAGGATCAAGTCAAAGCTATGGTAAAGATTACGAAACCTTTAACATTATCTCATGCTTTTGAGATTGCTTTATTACAAGAATCAGTCATGGTTACGATTCTGAGGGTTTCGAATTAATCTCACCAATTTGCTGCTTTAAAATGGCCAGAAAAATCTTTTTCGAATTTCATTTCAAATGATGATAGTGGTATTGGTGAGGACAAATTTGTTCATCGTTTCAAGAAAATTTCGACTGGGGATTTACAATTGAAACGAAAACTCATACTTTGTTTTGAATGTGACTAGAAGTATTTTGTAGGTCATATTTGTAAAAATAGTTATGTCTATTTTATTGTAGTCGAATCAGTGAATAAAATAATGGAAATGGAGGATATTATGGAGGGGACAATTTTAACCGATAATGCGGAATTCATGGAAGTATCGCTGAATGCTTTGGCTGGACATTTGTCTCATTCAACATTCAGGATAACTGGATTTATTAGAGGAGTTCCAGTGTCCATATTAGTTGACAGTGGTAGCACAAATGTTTCCTTGACAAGTCTGTGGCTAATAAATTGCATTTTTCTTCAACAAAAGAAAGTTTATTACAAGTAATGATGGCCAATGGAGAGAAGCTCTACAGTACATATATAAAAGAACCAGTAGTATGGACGATGAATGATCGTTTTCAATTCCAGTTACATTTGATCTTCCTGCTGTCTAAATAGTTGTGGTGTGGGAAATAAAAAACTCACTGTTTGAGGAATTCCTCACGGTCTATGAGCTGTGATTTTGAGGATTACAACTTTGATTGTTGTGACTAATTTTATGTATGGAGAACCGGGAAGTAGATACTTTGTTCACTATTATTCATGAATCAAGGATTAAATAATAGCTAAGTTGAAATGTTGATAGAAGTTGTGTAGTCCCTGTTTGTAGGATGTTACTTGGAATGATTAGTATACTATTAAGGAGGAGTTATTTACAGTTGAATTAGACAAGTTGAGGAATCTGTTATTTGCACTGTTGATGCACCGTTATGATTATTGAGTGATAAAGTTTGAGAATTTTATTGGGGATCTTAGATGAGTTTTTTATATGTCAGTTGGGTTTCTAACCCGGTATGAGACCCTTCCACCTATTTCATGATAGTCATTGACAAGAATGTTTGTCCTCTAACATGTTTTAGGCTCGGATGAATTTGTGAACTTTGAGTCGGTACCTGAGGTTACTTCTCCTTTGGATATGAGGAGAGATCGTTGTCAAGGTAGGGATTTATACTTCTTGCATTACATTGCATTCACGTTTTCAAAATGATATATTTTCTGGAGTACCACACTTGAAAACCCAACGGTAAGTGTTTCAACAGCATGTCAGTTTTTATATATACGTATGTTTTCTCACGTTTATTTCTGTACATGGTTTGACTTATTTTTTTGTGTAATATATTGGGAGGATGAATCCTCTTGATGCTTTGGCCACTCTGGTGCTAAAGTATCACGAAACTATCCCGTGAAACCTTCAATTGTGTGAAGGTATATTGTTTGTATATGTGAAATGGAGATGAGACATTAGTGACATGTCCTTGGGTTTCGAGCCCCAAAAGTCAAATTGGAGATGGCAAGGTAATGACGCTTCCTTGGGTTTCAAGCTCCAGAATTTGGCCAGGATGTTTTAGTCACACAGATTAAAGGTTGTCAGTCGCTGAGATTCACTTATCCTATTACCATTCCATTTGACAGGTGGCGTGATGGCTTGTAGCTCTGCTCATTGGCAACCCGCGTCAATTTGGAACATATGGGTATTTTAGTTGAGAAGCAATCCGTCGCAAACAACCTTATCTGTTTTTATTTTATCGTACGGGTTGTGTCGACTTGGAGCTTGGCTCATCCGGCAACCCGGGTGACGCACTGGATATTCAGATCGCTGTTATTTGAGTTTTCTTTACCTCATGAGGTGCTTTCATCACGGATGACCACCTGTTCTCTGATGAGTGTCGGATGAGACCTGAACGACCATCCATTTTCAAAAAATAGTAATGGCCTATTTTCGAGGTATAGTTGTCTATGTATACAACAAGTTTTGATAAAAGCATCATCGGTTGCCTTTGTGTCAGATTTATAAAATGATAAAGAAATTTTAGTTAAATATCCATGTACGGGAAAATGGACACATGACATTGTTTTCAAAAAGAGAAAAACCAGTTTTGGCATGTAATGCACCTTGTCTAGATATTCTTTACGGAGTTAGTCACTCACACCAAACGACCCTCCCAAAAATTCCAAGTAAAGAGAGGAGTGGCTGAGGATACAGAGTTAGAGGACCCTATTTATATTCATATTTCTTGTTTCATTGACTCGAGTGATTAAACTATTATTTGGTTAGAATATTACTGTTTCTATTGGGTCTGTAACTTAAATTCTAATGGTTTGGATTTGTTGCACAGTGTTTGGATTTCATGATATTTTATGCATCTTTATTTCTTTATGATCACTATATGGACTTAGGCTCATACCTTTTGGGCTAAGCTAGAATTGTAAAAGTCTTCCGTTAAAATTCACTCATTGGTTTGGGTGATCATGTTCTCGAACATAATCAAGTCGCTTGACCCAGTGGTTCTGTTAGACCCACCTCCAGGTTGTGACAGAATTTTATGGTATCGGAACTTCAATGTTTTAGAATTCCTAAGTAGTGATCATTTGAGAATTTAATAGTGTTGAGTAAGGATTTTGTTAATTGTGCACAAATCAAGTTTTCTTCTTCGGCATATAAATTATCAACACTATAAGATGGCTTCGGCGGAGTTGATGAAATGAGGAAACATATGAAAGAAGTGAGAGAAAGTGGATTCATTCGGAAGAGTGTGTCCCCTTGGAGTGCTCTTGTCTTATTTACAAAGAAAGTCGATGGGACTTTGAGGTTTTGTATCGATTATCAGAGATTGAATCGAATTAGAGTGGAGAACAAGTATACTTTCGCTAGGACCAATGACTTGTTTGATCGCCTTGAGGTCTAGATATCATCAGATGAGAATTCGTGAAAAGGATATCCTGAAAGCAATTTTTCGAACGAGGTATGAATATTTCAAGTTTTGGTCCTACCTTTTGGTTTGACCAATGCTCCAGCAACTTTTATGGATCTCATGAATTGGGTTTTCAGACCCTATCTAGATTGGTTTGTCATTGCTTTTATCAATGATATTTTAATATACTCCAAGTCTTGGAGTTAGCATTGGAAACATCTTTGGGTTGTACTACAGAATCTAAAAGACCACCAGTTGTACACCAAGAAAAGTAAGTGTGACTTCTGGATGTCAGAGGTCAAATTTTTGGGACATGTTGCTTCACAACATAAAATTTCAATAAATCTTGCAAAAATCGAGGCAATTGTGTAGTGGTAGCCTACAATAAATGTGTCAATGATTTCACAGTTTTCTTTGTCTTGTCGATTACAATCGGCGATTTGTAGAAAATTTTTCTTTGTTGGCAGTGTCATTGACGAAGTTGACAAAGAAAGGGGTGTAGTATGAATGGAGTGATCAGTGTAAGAATGTGTTTGAAGAGTTAAATAGTAGACTGACGAGTGCACCTATCCTAATAGGGCCTCACAGTGAGCAGCCTTATGCAGTTTACACTGATGCATCGGGAGTTGGACTTGGTTGTGTCTTGATGCAGTATGGCAAAGTGGTTGCTTATGTGTCCTGATAGTTGAAAACCTATGAGAAGAATTATCTGACACACGACTTGGAACTAGCTGCTATAATCTTTGCTTTGAAAATTTGGAGGAGTTACTAGTATGGTTCGAACTTCCAAGTGTATTCAGATCACAAGAGTCTAAAGTAACTTTTCATTAAGATGGATTTGAATTTGAGACAGCACAGGTGGATGGAGTACCTGGAGGATTACAATTTCCGCCTAGAGTTTCATCTCGAAAAGTTCAATGTAGTAGCCGATTCTCTAAGCAGGAATCCTAAGAGATCACTCGCTTTTCTGGTTCTTGATGAGTGGAAACGATCTATGGTTGTTGGAGACTACAACCTCCAGTACTACGAGACAGACGATATGGCTTGTGCGTATAATGTGGTTGCTACACCATCCTTACTCTAGAGGATGAAGCAGCTACAACATCAAGATGAGTTGATTCGAAAGAAAGTTAGATAGCTTCAGAATGGTGAACAGTTCGATGGCTGGAAAGTCAACACTAAGGGAACTGCTCTTTAACGTGGTAAGGTAGTAGTATTGAGCATTTCGGAGTTGAGGCAGACAATACTTGCAGAGGCTAACAAGTCAAGGTATGTTATTCACCCAAGCAGTACAAAGATGTAAATAATCTGAAGCGACAGTACTAGTGGGTGGGTATGAAACATGATGTAGTAAATTTTGTGGCCAGTTGCTTAACGTGTCAGCAAGTAAAGGCTGAACATCAGAGGTTAGCTAGATTGTTGCAACTATTGCCTATTCTAGAGTGGAAGTGGGATAGGATCACTATGAACTTCGCTGCGGGTCTTCCTAGAACTCAGTAGAAATTGGACGCAGTGTGGGTCAATTGTGGATCGTTTGACCAAATTCACTCACTTTATTCCCATCCGGATGGATTTTGCCCTGACGAAGTTGAGCCACCTCTACATAGAGCACATCGTTTGTTTCCATGGCATTCTTTCAAGTATTGTTTCAGATCGCGACCCGAGATTCACATCTAAGTTTTGGAAGTCCTTGTAGAAGGCTTTGGGGACATGGTTGAATCTCAACACCGCCCATCATCCTTAGATGGATAGTGGAGAGGACTATTTAGATTCTGGAGGATATGTTGCAATCTTGAATCTTGGATTTTGGTGATAGTTGGATAAACCATTTGTCATTAGTGGAGTTTGTGTACAACAACAGCTATCAGACCAGTATTGGCATCTCTCCATACGAGGCATTGTATGAGAGGCTGCACTGTTCTCCACTATGTTGGGCCAAGGCAGAAGAGAGAATTACTATTGGACCAGATATAATCTAAGAGACTACAAACAAGATACAGGGAATTCGACAAAGACTTAAGTTGTGGATGTTGGTTCCTATTTTGATATTTGTTCTGGGTTTCTAATTGGTTGATGAATTTTTGAAGTGTTGTTTTGTTGCTTATGCTCCGATTTTTACAGAATAGTAATGATTTAGTTATTGGCTGTAATTATTTGAAGTTTACGCTTTTGCTAATGAAGCCAGAGGATATATGGCCTGATTTACTAATGAACTGTGAAACTTGATGGTTGTGGTGATTTCTTCCCTGTTATGTTCACAATTTTGTAAATAAAACCCGAGGATGGTATATGTTTGTTATTGCTGTCTAAATAGTGGTGTTGTGAGAAATTAACTACTCACTGTTTGAAGACTTCCTCACAGTTTATGTGCTGTGATTTTGAGGATTAATGCTTTGATTGTTGTGACTAATTTTATGTGTAGAGAACCGAGAAGTAGATACTTTGTTCACTATTATTCATGAATTGAGGATTAAATAATAGTTGAGTTGAAATAGAGATAGAAGTTGCTTAGTCCCTAATTGTAGGATGTTACTTGGAACGATTAGTATACTATTCAGGTGGGGTCATTTATGGTTTAATTAGGCAAGTTGAGGAATCTGTTGTCTACACTATTGATGGATTGTTATGATTATTGAGTGATAAAGTTTGGAAATTTTGTTGGGGATCTTAGATGAGTCATTTATATGTTGATTGTGTTCCTAAATCGGTATGAGACCCTTCCACCTATTTCATGATAGTCATTGACAACAATGTTTGTATTCTGACATGTTTTAGGCTCAGACGAATTTGTGGACTTCGAGCAGGTATCGGAGATTGCTGCTCCTTCGGATATGAGGAGAGATTCCTATCAAGGTAGGAATTTCTATACCTCTTACATTGCATTACATTCACATTTTGAAAATAATATATTTTGTGGAGTACCACATTTTAAAATCCGACGGGGACTATTTTGACAGCATGTCAGTTTTTATGTATATGTATGTTTTCTCACGTTTATTTTCGTACAAGGTTTGACTTATTTTTCTGTATAATCTATTGGGAGGATGAATTCTCTTGATGCTTTGGGCACTCTGGTGCCAAAGCATCACATGGCTATCTTATGAAGCCTTCAATTACGTGAAGATATATTATTTGTACGTTCGAATTGGGGATTGGGCAATGGTGGTATGTCCTCAAGTTTTGAGCCCCGAAAGTCAGAAATCGAGATGGGAAGGTGATGACGCTTCCTTGGATTTTGAGCCCCAGAACCTGGTCAGAGTGTTTTAGTCACATGGATTAAAGGTTGTCGGTCGTTGAGATTCACCTTTCCTAATACCGTTTCATTTGAAGGGTGGCGTGATAGCTCGTAGCTCTGTTCGTCGGTAACCCCCATCAATTTGGAACACATGGGTATTGTAGTTGAGAAGCAATCCGTCGCTAGCATCCTTATTCATTTCCGTTTGATCATACAGGTTGTGCCAACTCGGAGCTTGGCTCATCGGCAACCTAGGTGACACACTGTATCTCTGGATTGCCGTTATTTTTATTTCCTCTACCTCATGAGGTGTTGTCATCAGCGAATGAGTACCTATTCTTTGATGAGTGTCGAATGGATCAATGACCGACCATTCATTTTCACTGATAACGTTTTCGGATTGGAAAACGGTGATGGATTATTTTTGAGGTATAGTTGTTTATGTATACAGTAGATTTTGTTAAAAGCCTCATCGGTGGTCTTGGGCCAGATTTATAAAATCATAAAGACATTTCAATTAAATATCCATGTACGGTAAAAGAGATATGACATTGTTTTCTAAAACAGAAAAATTGTTTTCACAAGTGATGCACTTAGTCTTGATATACTTTAATGAGTTAGTCACTCATCCCAAACGACTTCTCCCAAAATGTCCAGGTAAAGGCATGAGTGGCTGAGGACCACTAATTGGAGAATCCTATTTATATTCCTATTTCTTGTTTCATTGACTCAAGTGTTTGAACTATTATCAGGTAAGGATAGTACTGTTTCTATTGGGTTTGTAACTTAAATTCTAATGGTTTGGATTTGTTGCACAATGCTTAGATTTCATGATGTTTTATGCATCATTATTTCCTCGTGATCACTATACAGGTTATAACACCCCGACTTTTCAAGTTGGAAAATTATCGGGCTATTACTAATGACGTGTTTTGAGCGTTAAGTCAAAGAGTATTTCCGTTAATGTTTTTCCCGTATACGTGATGTAATCAAGTGTTGGGAGTACGAGGATATTACATTGCGTATTTTTACGCGTTAATTGTGAAGGGTAAATATGGGGAAGAAGTTACAGGATAAGAGTTAAGTGTGAAAGGATGGAGAAAAGTAGGAAGTATGGAGTTGCAGACGCATGCAGACAAAGAAATGTCATTCGCATGTGTATAACGTGGCTGTCTTGCAGATTGGGACGAAGTGAGGATGAGAGGAATACGTCCTCACGTGTCTGAAATGTGGACCTCTGGACGCATGCGAACGACTTGCAGACGAGAAGTGTCATCCGCAAGTGCTTAGCCACGTCACTTTTAAGCTTAGGATGACTCAGGATGCGATGTCTCGTCCGAACTTCACTGTGCTGTGAAGTTTCGAACGAGACCACGGACAATACGGACGAGGAAGGCTGCGTTCGCATCGAATCTGTACAACTCTTGGGACTTTCAAATGAGTCTGGAAGGCTGTGCACGTGGAGTAGTCTCATCCGATTTGCCTGCGGAATTTTCCTACGGAATTTTTCTCATGCGGACGAGATCTATGCATTCGCAATCGTTCGAATCATCGCAGCTTTGCGACAGAAAATAAACTAAAATCAGAATGAATCATCGACTCAACCAATAGGAACACAGCTCTCGACACTAAATCGCACAGCCAGGCCGACTAATAGAGATTTGTCCACTGCATCTCCTACTGGATGTACTGGTGGTCACCAGGTGAGCTTCCTTTCCCTTTAAACCTCAAGACCAGCTCCTCCTCACGGGCATTACCTTTTCCTCCGTTTGAGCTTTGCATGAAGAATAGTCCAGGGGTGGGGATGTAGCTGTCTGTGGGAAGAAACATCTACAAGGGTAAGGAATGGGGTAGTCGTTGGCCATTTTGAGGCCCTACACCCAAGTAAATGTGTGCATATGTGTTTTTGATTGTATTGAGTCTCTGTAAATTTCATGGTGCCTTCATTTCCATAGTCTTCATTGTGTGTATTACTCTATCGTTATTTCTAATAGATTTCCTCACTGCTTTTTGATGTTTTACGTTCTAGTTTACTCCCTTGTTATATACATATCTATCATTGTTAGTTTCACTTTTCCTACAGTCTAATGCTTGATTGTTAGTTCTTTCTAATTAATCATTGTCGATTCCTTATATCATTGTCATTTGTCTTCCGTGTATGTGTTATTTAATTTGGAAGTGTTATGCCGCATTCACATTGATAGAAACCAAGTAGGGGGTTCCACCTTGGAATGGGTACCATACATGCATGAGTGAGGAAAAGCGCTAAGAAAGAACGTTTCAAGATGGGCGGAATACACCCATCACTAAAGGAAACCCTGAAGGCAGGATACGCCTGAAGGTAAAAGGGAATAGGGGTAGATGGGTAGTTCGGATCTAGCTTGGCAGCTAGGGTACACCCTCACCTAGTCGGGAAAGGGACTAGTGTGAACATAAGAGGTTAGAAGCCGATCAAACTACGCCATCTCAAAGGACAACCTGCAATCTCCAGCTCGAAGTACGAGTACGAACCCATGAACGAACAACTAAATGAAAAGATTGGTAGGAGTGACCCCCATACCAAAAAGGAACTAACAAGAGGCATGCATAATTGTATTAACCTATTTTCTTACTGGGCGTAAGCTCACGTCCTTACTTATAATGTAGGTACAAACAATGAACAGATAATAGTAGAAGATAAACACATAATGAAGTAGAGATGAAAGATTTGCACGTGCAAGGATTGTAACTGGCCAGACTATAGCGAGAAGAGAAAATAGTTGTAATAAATTGTATTTAATTGTTAGAATTCATTTCTCAAACACAGTATTTAATTGTTTAGTCCTTTCGTTTAATGATTTACGCTTCCGCAACGTTTTAAACAAATGATTTTATAACGCTTCAGCACTTTATTAACTGGATTTTTATAACGAGTTTAATGCAAGGTTTAGTAGCGGTCTGGTTAGCATCGCACTCTGATATGTTTTATTTTTAAAAAAAGAAATTTCAAATTTTTACACGCTTTAAAGGATTTACAAAAAACCGGGTCGTTACAATTGGTATCAGAGTAGTGGTTTTAAAAATGATTTTTGTAAAGTGCTCTAATCATTTTTAAAAGTAAGTCCGTAGCTCGCTTGCTTTGTTTTAGTGCATTTTAAACGGGCTTTGATACATTTACTGAGTAAAATGATTTTGTAAAAGTCAGACTAAGAAAAGTAGCCTGCCTACCAGCACAAGCCTCGATGTGGGAAATCCTTCATCACTGTAAGTATATTCTTAAAATCTTAGTAATGCATGATTCCCTTATCTTACTTTTGTAAATGTTTTGTTTGGAGATAACATGAATAGGGAAGCGAGGAGCGAGGTAGGAGATAACATGGATAGGGAAGCAAAGGGCGAGAAGGAAATTGTGAAGCAGTTAAGGGATCACGTGGATAGCCAGTACCAACTCCTCACGGCTATGGTGAAAGGATTTAGGACTTTCAACGAAAAGTTTGTTGAGGGCACGTTATCACTACCAGTTGAGGATGGAGAATCGAGTATTGGGAGAAACAAGAGACCATTGCAGGAGGGAGAGTAGCAAGACCAGAAGCATCTTCAAGTAGATGATATCGCCAAAGAGACTACGGATGTATCACCAGAAGGGAAGCTAGGCTCGCAGTGTGCTGGGGTTCATTCCGGGACATGCCTGATGGGGTTAGGGCAATGCTACTGGTGCAAAAAACCTGGACATACCGCCCAGCACTATGCCACCAGACCTGTCGAATGGTGGAAGGAATTTGAGGAAATTTACGGCTTGGAGAAACGATCAGAGCGATGCCCCACGTGCAACTGGTATGGGCATGCAGCTCGGCAGTGCCCCATCTTGTCCGAAGGAGAGAAGGTAAGACTGGAGGGGGCCTTCCTCCTGTAGAGTAATCGGTAGGGGTAAGCCATGGGCCATGGGTGGCCTATGTATTTTGTGTACGAATGCTAAGGGGACTGGTAGACTTGGTAGATTAGCGATGACTATGTGTTTTGTTTAATTTTGGAAATGGTGGGCCTCAATGTATTTTGAAATGTGGATGGTGAATGAATGAACTTTTCTGGAACTGTTTGAGATTTTATGCAGGATTTATAGCTTTCAGGGAGTGTAGAAATAGAGGAGACTCTATCCAAACTTTGGAAACCAAGTGAAAAGAAAAATCCCAAGTGAAATAGACCGACTAAATAGATAAACGAGGTTGCCTGAGTAGAGACGGGGTAGAGCAACTAGGTAGGTAAACGGTATCACCTAGCATATCACGTACCAGATAGAGAATGGATTAGTTTCGGGAAGGAAAATATTAAGGACTAAGCCGAAGCAAGAGGACAAGACTGCTTGTCGGACTTGGATATGTTCTCCATCTCGGTTTGAACCCATTCAAGGTAACTAAGAACGTGGCTGCACAACTGTACAACAAAAGAGGACTCAATTAGTTAAGCTTCTCCTTGAACGAGTACGGAAACAAAAACGGGAGCAGGAACTGGAACAACAACAGAAGCAGGAACAGAAACAGAAACGGAGACAGAAATGGAGACGAGAACATAAACGGAAACAGAGATGAAAATGACAACGGGAACAGAAATGGAAACAGAAACAAAAACAGGAACGGAAACGGAAAAAAAAACGGGGACGGGAACAGAAACAAAAACAGGAACGGAAACGGGAACGAGAACAGAGACAGAAATGGGAACGGGAACAGATATGGGAACATGAACTCAAACCAAATCAGAAATGGGTATAGATACAAAGAGAAGCAAAACAAAACACGCCCGACTCAGCCATGGAGCGGTGTAGTTCATAACTCAGTAAAGCTTGAATGGATGGATTTGATGGTAGAGAATACGTTCGAGTATGCCTAAGTTGTGGGGTGAGAGAGAAAAATATAAGTGATAGGCCTTAGGTCACGGAATGCGGAGGATCTGAAGAGAAGAACAGTGAAGGAGGGGTGAGTTTGATGTCAAGTTGGAAGTCTTTTGGTGGTAAAAAGGTCATGGAGACTCTCTCTTGGTGTTGAATTACATGGAATAAGTGGAAATTTTGATGTGGAAGTCTTTTGGTGGTAAAAAGGTCATGGAGACTCTCTCTTGGTGTCGGATTAAAGTGTCGTTTGGATGTAAGACAGTTGCCATTTTGCTCTTGATGTTGAAGAATGGCTTTGATTAAGGCAATTCTTTCCTTAGAAGGGACGTAATCAAAGTGGCACAGCGGAAGTGTGGTGAGTAAGTACGAGGGTTTGGTTGACTTTTTTGTATCAAGAGATGAGTTTGGATGAATTCAAGCGGGTAATTATAAGTAAGAAGGGAGTAGATAGTCTAGATAAGATTAAGTGTTAGAACCACTAAGGGAACTACGTCATCAAATGGAGTAGCTAAGAAGAGATTTGATTTGTAGGTTAGCATTAGTGAAAGTACTAGGTAGGGCAAATTTAGAGGACGAAATTTATTTTAAGGAGGGAAGTATGTAACACCCCTACTTTTCAAGTTGGACAATTATTGGGGTATTATCAAGGACGTATTCTGAGTGTTAAGTCAAAGAGTATTTCCGTTAATGTTTTCCCCATATATGTGATGTAATCAAGTGTTGGGTGTATAGGGATATTACATTGCGTATTTTTACGCGTTAATTGTGACGTGTAAATATGGGGAAGAAGTTCCGGGATAAGAGTTAAGTGTGAAAGAATGGAGAAAAGTGGGATGGAGTTGAGGACACATGAGGACGACGTGCGGACGAAGAAATTTCATCCCCATGTGTATAACGTGGTTGTCTTGTAGATTGGGATGAAGTGAGGATGAGAGGAATGCGTCCTCATGTGTCTGAAATATGGACCTCTGGATGCATGCAGACGACTTGCGGACGAGAAGTGTCATCTGCAAGTGCTTAGCCATGTCACTTTTAAGCTTAGGATGACTCAGGATGCGATGTCTCGTCCTGACTTCATTGTGCTGTGAAGTTTTGGACGAGGTCCCAAAGATGCGGACTAGGAAGGCTGCGTCTGCATCGAATTTGTACAATTCTTGGGACTTTCGGACGAGTCCGGATAGTTACGGACGTGGAGTAGCCTCTTCCGATTTGCCTCTGTCCAATTTATGGACCTATGCAGACGCTTTATGCGGACGTCACAACGTGTCCAAACATCGACTGCGCACGGTACGGACGAGAGTGGGGACGCCGTTCCTCATCCGTGATCACAAATTTGCCTACAGAATTTTACTCATGCGGACAAGATCTATGTGTCCACACTCGTCCAAATCATCACAGATTTGTGGCAGAAAATAAATTAAAATAAGAATGAATCGTCGACTTAGCCAATAGGAACGCAGCTCTTAACACTAAATCACACAATCAGGCCGACCAACAGAGATTTGTCCACTGCGTCTCCTACTGGATGTACGAGTGGTCTCCAGGTGAGCTTCCTTTCCCTTTAAACCTCCAGGCCAGCTCCTCCTCACAGGCTTTACCTTCTCCTCTGTTTGAGCTCTGCCTGAAGAATAGTCCAGGGGTGGGGAAGTAGCTGTCTATGGGAAGAAACATCTACAAGGGGTAAGGAATGGGATAGTCATTGGCCATTTGGAGGCCCTACACCCAAGTAAATGTGCGCATGTGTGTTTTTTATTGTAGTGAATCTCTGTAAATTTCTTGGTGCCTTCATTTCCTATAGTCTTCATTGGGTGTATTACTCTATCGTTATTTCTAACAGATTTCCTCACTGCTTTTAGATGTTTTACCTTGTAGTTTACTCCCTTGGTATATACATATATATATCACTGTTAGTTTCACATTTCCTACAGTCTAATGCTTGATTTATGGTTGTGGAATGTTAAGTTTGGTAAGGTTGGTAGTAGAGAACCATGAGCCAAGGACTTCATGGTGATTGTTAATGAATGAATGAACTAGACTCTGTAACGGATGAATGAACTAAACTCTACACCTCTACTTATGATGTATAATGTTGCTTGCTTGTAGTGTTTTGTTCTGCGATTTGCTTCTGTTCAAAGCATGTATTTACTTTCTTGATGTCCTCGATTCTTTTTTTGCATTAACTAGATATTTATAGAACTTCTGTTGTTGATATATAAGAAGCGTGTATCGATGTTCGTTTTGATTCATTATTCATTGCTGTCATTAGTCGATCAAAAGCATTCTTTGTTGTTTTAACTTGATAATGCTCACAGTCGTTTTGGTTGTTCAAAAGCATGCTTCGCTGTTTTTAAATTGATGATATTCGCTGCTATTTATAGTTGCTTGAAGAGGCATGTTTTCGAGTTTAATTACTACTATCTATTGTCGCTAAGAAACACGTTATGATTTCTCGTCGTTGAACGCTACATTGTATTTTAAAAGTAGGTTCACCAATTTTATCTTGCTCGATATATGTATTGTTGTTTTTAATGCATCGTTAAAAGCACGTTCTATTGATTTATTTTGTCCATCGTACGCCGCTATGTGTTCATTTAAATTGCTTCATATTCCCTAACCTTTGCCAATGCATGTGATACGTGTTTTAAATTCTAATTAATGATTGTCGATTCCTTAAATCATTGTCATTTGTCTTCCTTTTATGTGTTATTTAATTTGGAAGTGTTATGCTGCATTCACATTAATAGAAACCAAGTAGGGGGTTCCACCTTAGAAGGCGTACCCATACATGCATGAGTGAGAAAAAATGCTAAGAAAGAATGTTTCAAGATGGGCGGGATACGCCAATCACTGAAGGAAACCCTGAAGGTGGGATACGCCTAAAGGGGAAAGGGAGTAGGGGTAGATTGGTAGTTCGGATCTAACCTGGCAGTTAGAATACACCCTCACCTAGTCGAGAAAAGGACTAGTGTGTACATAAGAGGTTAGAAGCCGATCAAACTAGGCTATCTCAAATGACAACCTCAATCTTCAACTCGAAATACGAGTACTAACCCAAGAACGAATTAATAAATGAAAAGATTGGTAGGGGTGGCCCCCATACCAAAAAGGAACTAACGAGAGGCATGCATAATTGTATTAACCAATTTCCTTACTAGGCGTAAACTCACTTCCTTACTTGTGGTGTAGGTACAAACGATAATAAGTAGATGATAAACACAGAATGAAGTAGGGATGAAAGATTTACACGTACGAGGATTGTAGCTAGCCAGGCTAGAGTGAGAAGAGAAAATGGTTGTAATAAATTGTATTTAATTCTTAGAATTCATTTCTCAAATGTAGTATTTAATTGTTTAGTCCTTTCATTTAATGATTTACGCTTCCGCAACGTTTTAAATAAATGATTTTATAACGCATCTGCACTTCATTAACTGAATTTTTATAACGAGTTTAATGCAAGGTTTAGTATTGGTTCAGTTAGCGTCGCACTCTGACATGTTTTGTTTTAAAAAGAAATTTCATATTTTTACGCGCTTTAAAGGATTTACCAAAAAACTGAGTCATTACACGGGCCTATGCCCATACCTTTTTTATGCGGGAACGGAAGGGGTTTAGATTTAACCTGTAAATATGTTGATGAGATAAGTGGACCAAGAATCAACGGATGTCCCTTATGGTTGGACGGACGTCCCTTTTATTCGGGAAACAGATGGATTTTGAATATTAGGAGTATAACGGTCGTCCTTCGTACGAGTCGGGCGTCCTTTGTTGATATACGTCAAGCTTCTATTGTTGGTTGCATTTGATGGACGTCCATGAGAAAAGAACGAATGTCCTTTGGAAAAGGACGGGCGTCCCTTGAGGGGAACAGACGTCCCTTGAAATGGATGGAACACGCCTAGTGAACGGTGAAGAGCGACGTTTTTGGACATCCTTTACTTATTGAATTAGGAAAGTCTTCTTCTCTCGGCTAAGCTTGGATTTGCCTTGTATTGAACTTAGGATAGTTCAATGAATCTTTGACTTGCCTTCTCATTTTATTTTATACGAAAAAGGATTACTTTAGAAAGTAACCTTAAGGATACTGCTCCCGTGATATGACTCACACGAAAAGTTCTTTGAATATAACTCACCAAAGGTTTCTTTGGATGTAACTCACCAAAGGTTTGAAAGAGGAATCATTCCAATTTCGGGTTTAGTAAAAACTATTTTGTATTCAATTCTCAACTGTCTTAAACATAAGCACTTGGTGGCTTTATATAGCCTTTAACAAATCATAAATTAGGAAACTAAGAAAACTAGGAAAACTAAAAATATTAGAAAACGAAATCTAAGCACTCCTAGATATTCAGTCCATAATTGGCGGATTAGTATAAGCTATTTTAGTAACTTTCCAAAAGCATGAATTTAGTATCTTTCAGCTTGCTTTATCTCCAAGGGAGGTGATATCTTTGGTAGATTTCCTATCTTCAATTTCGCCGTGTGTGATGTCACTAAAATCATGATCTTTTTGTTGTGATTTAGTCTCTCTGTTCCGTGGATTTTTGACATAGCAAATGGACTCCGAATTTGATCTAACTTGTTCTAGAAAGATTAAGAAGTCAGCTACAATCGCTATTAAGCACTCTTTTTGAAATGACATCGTTTGGGATGCCAAAATAATCAAACTCCTCGGAGGTCAAAAGGAAGATATTTTTTAGAAAGTCTTTTCATTTCTCTTTCATTGCTCTTGACTTCCACCTACGCTTGACCTTAAATAACTTCATGATATTCTTTGAGGCTTGATCAATAATAGAAGGGTTCCATTCTACATCACTTTTGGGCCAAGCTAATTGTTAAAATCTTCTACTAAAATTCATGTCTTGGACTTGATGATCGGGTTCTGAAGAAAATCGTTTCTCCTGACCCAACAGTTCTATTAGGCCCGCCTTGAGGTCGTGACAATCAGAATCTAGAAGTGGTAGTGGGATCGTGGGTTGCTAAGTAGCCTATTGTACTAAGGAATTCAACAATATGTTATAGTGTATAACTATTGGAACTTGAGTATGCATTTTCGTTTGTTGTGCTTCTTTTTTACTTACTGATTTATCTCCTTGGTAGTGGTTGATTAAATTTTATTATATTAAGTTAAGGGTTGGGGGATGTGGAAAGAAGTTCTGATGGGAAGGGGAGAGAATCTAGGAGAAGAGTTGTAAGGTAAGAGAAGTTTAAATGCATTTTTGTGAATGAGTGATTAAGTTTTGTTTTAGTATGTTGTAAGTTCCAAAAATTGGAGATATGTTGCAGTAGTTTCTGTGTGTGTTATTAACAAAGTATGTTTTAGATTATAATCATGTTTTGATGAATGTTTCTGGAAGTATGTGGAGTAAGAATGACTTAATACAATTTTTTGTTAGATGATTGAAGTTTTCAGTGGATTATTGATGAGTTTGAGCTTTGATGCTCGAACATGACTCGATCATGTTGAATATTGTTTATTTGGAGTTCTAGATAGAATGAATTGGTGATTACAATGGATGTTTGAGTGGCAGTTTAACAGGGACTACATAGTAGACAACAAGGGATGTTTTTGAATCGTTCTCATTATTACATAACATTGATGCATTCATTATGCATAGAGTATGAGCACATTGTGATTGTTAGTGAAGCATTGATACATGACAGAGGAAAATAAGTATACTTTCTGCATTATTGGCCTTAGCCAAATTGTGATGAGCATGATCACCATCTAACTTGTCTAGACATACATGGATATGGCTTATTGCATATTTGATGGTTCAATGTATTATGGTTATTGACAAGATAAGGTGGTCTATGTATGGGTAAAAATGAAAAAGGAAAAGGGGAGTGATTATGTGTTTCCCATGGGGGAAGAACCTTAAACCTCCAGAGAAGAACGAATCCTGGGCACCACAATCTTGTGGGTGCGAGTTCAGAGAAGCTGTACAAATCATATATTTAAGGGGTACTATAGTTTTGCTGATGAAAGGTCCAGGGAAGTATTGAGTGGCATGTGATGTGGTTTCACTTATTCTCTTTTATTAAACATAACTGCACATCAATGAAGGATGATAAACCAATATAGGTTTATTTGATGTATTCATACATTGTGGTATATTGTGGTTGCAAGCATGTACATTGAACCTTCATTTATGCATTTCATTATTATAGGATGCTAGATGTGCATCATTTTGCATCATAGTGAGCTGTGCACAAGATTGAACATGGATATGTACTGAAGTGTGATTGACTGAGTAGTTGCAAGTTGCAATTGAGAAAACGAGTCTACAAAATTCTCAATGATGATGATTGAGGTTCAAGCCACTAGGCATGGTCGGGTTCAAGCCTGACTGGTCCTGGTTTCATGAGAGTGGGCTGGTATGCTAACTATGTTCGACGTGCTCATCGGTGGGCCTCCAACTGTTCCATCAGATGCCCTTTTCTTTTTCAATTAACATTCCTAAGAACAATACCCCTCTAGTTAAGAGATGCAAGCACACATCTCTCAACTCTCTCAATATCTCTCATTTCCACTCTCTAAATTCAACTCTTTTTTGGCCCTCAATTCAACTATCTAGTTTTTCCACTTTCAAGTATGAAATTGACGCCAAGTATAATTTACTAAATATTAAGTGATATTCAATTGGTTTTAGTTGTTTTATTAAATTTAATTACTTTTATTTTTTGATATTAATTTGTTGGTTGATTATGGAAAATAGAACTAGTATTTGTGATGAAGAAGTTAATTTCATGATATCTATTGGTTCTCTTACTCCTCAAAATTTAGCACAAATGCATTTGATTCGTTTACTAATAATAGAAAATTAGATGCTTGAGAAATATTTGAAAGAATAAAAATTATACTTGGAAATTGATTAAAAGAAAATAAAAAAACTAGAAGTATATATTATAATTATTTGTTTAGTAGAAAGATATCCAAACATTAAAAGAGACATACATAATTTTGATGTTAGACAATATTTACAATTAGAAAAAGATAAGAAAGATAATTTGTCTATTTTTAAATATAATTAAAGCTTGTTATGGTCGAATTAGTACATTATATGATTAGAGTTGAGTTTTCATTTATATTTATAGAAAAACATGACTTAATCCTTAATATTTGTATTTTTTGTCGTTTATGTTAAAGAGAGGTATTAAAAATAGAAAAACAATAGCAAAGAGATATTTTGAGAACTATGGTGGAAGTATATGTTTGACTTCCAATATGCGCACCTTCCAAAGTCAAATGAGTTTTTTTTGTTTGACCGCACATTATATTAATTAAAAGTAGAATTTGTGTAAACATTTTATTTCTTTTTTTTTTTTTATATGATTGAATCTTTTCATACAAGTGGTGTTGTTAGAAATGCTATTATAAAAGAGCTCAAAAATTAGAATTTTTTTTTTTATTGTTGTGCACATATTTTTAGTTTGGTTGCACAAGATGGTTTGAAAATTTTAGTAGATTTGAATTCAAAATTAGAAATATAATTTATTTTATTAATTTTTCTTAAGCAATACTCTGAATTCTTTTTTCTCAAATTTCAAAACCTAAAAAATTTTCCTAAAATTGATTAATAATTTAAGTTTGATTAGTTCGTTATAAATACTAAATTAAAAAATTTTGTGAAACTTTGAAAATAATAAAATTATTAATTAAGGGGGAAATATTTAAGAAAAATAACTATATCTATTATGAATCAATGCTAGCCAAAATAAAATACATTCATCAAAGAAAATTAAAATTATAAATAGAGATTATTAAACAAATTTGTCAGAGAATGAAATTAAAGAAGAAATAGTTTTCAAATTTTATTATTCCAAACATTAAAACAATGTTTATTGAAAATTTCAAAAAACTAACGAAATAAAATTTATAAAACATCCTTAATTTATTAAATGATACTAATACTAGAGCAAAACTTTGATTTAATCATCTAATTGAACTATGATATTATCAACACTTTCTTCTATATGCTCATTCGCCTATGGAAAATCTTCGATCAACGCTAGTTTTTCTTCTAGTAAAAATTCACACATATCACAAAAAGCTAAAGGTGAGACAAACTCAGTAAGTAAAAATATGTGCATATTTGAATTAATTCTATGCAAAGCTATTATGATATAATTTTTCATGAATTTTAGTAATTAGAATGTTAGCTAGTTTTTATAGAAAATAGCACTTTTGTTACAGTAGTGCAGAATTTCAAATTTAAGAACATGTTTTATGAAAGTAGTTAACTTTCTATATTTTTTTTATTATTGGAGTATGATTTTACTAATTAATTCATTTTTTGAAGAAAAAGAAATCATGATGTACTTTTAAAGAATTGGAAAGAAGAATTATTGGAAAGTTGCTAAAAGCTTACAAAGAATAGATTTGGAAACTTACGGCTCAAGAAAGCCAAATATTTAGAAAGTCGACAAATTCATGAAATTGCATAAGTTAAAGCACAAATCTTCACCTACAAATAGCTAGCGTTGATCCAAAGTAGAATAATTCCTTATGAAATTTTTAGAAGTAGTATAGCGATAAAGTGTAGTAGTTTTCATGAAACAAAGGAAGAATACAAAGAGCAAGACGCGAATCCTACAACTAGTTTGTCTTCCAAGATTGACAATCAAAGAGAATTAGTTTAGTGATTTTTTTTTGTAGAAAATAAAGTGAAGATTTATAAATTAAAAAAAAGGAATTTAAATTATTAATCAAATATAAGATTCTAAAGAAGAGAGCGATAAGGAAATCTTAAGGAAAATAAGGAGCTAATTCAAATCTAAATTGTAGCTCGATGAGAGTGAAAAAATTCAAATCGTCCATGCTAAATAAGGAGGAAACTAAATGACCAAAATAGTGAAAAGAATAAAGGAGGAAAGAGAGAAACAATTTAAGATATAAAAGGAAACGATTTTCGAAGAAAAAAAAAAAAATTATGGAGGTGACGTCTTAGGGGGGAACAAAATGAGTTTTTAGGTAACAACATTAAGAGGAAACTAATGAAGAGAGCTCGAAGGTCTCTTTGTGTAAATTTCTATTCATCAAGGTAATAATCTGGATGCAGACGTTGCTGAAGCATCGAACAACATCAGCATAACAAAGAAGATTCTACATATTTTTTTGTGTTTTTCTTTTATGTTAAATTTCAGATTTAATATGTTGAATTTTACTTTGATTATGGACTAAATCCTTTTTGTGTTGAGGAAGAGAGAGTACCAACCTATGTGACGCTATTTTTTTTGTTAAAGTTTGTTATGCAATCTGGTTGAATAATTTAATATGTATCAATTATTTAGTTTAGGGAAAATGAAAAATCAACCATCGTACTTTGTAATCAATGACAAGTAAACCGCTAAAGTATTTTTGCTAACAACTTAACCATAGAACTATGAGAAATCGCTGCCACAAATATTTTTGCTAACTTTCTGAAAACCGCAGTGAAAAAAATAAATACCCATGAAAAAAATAGAAAGAACTCGGGATTTTAGTAGAGTCTTTCAATGGAAAAGAGTTAATATCTATGGAGAATAGATTTAGAAGATTTTGGATTTTATAATTGAGAAGATTTTATAAAAGAATGTTAATGTTTTAGTTTTCAGATAATTTATAATTGTTTTACAGTACATGAAAAAATTACAGTTTATTTGTGTTTTTCTATGAAGAAGACAATGAATTTTTTTTTATTTGCAGACGTTCCTCTGCAAATCGACGATGTTCCTCTATAGACCATCGACGTAACTGTGGTGTTTACTCCGTCAATTTTTCATAGTTTAGTGGTTAAATTGTTAACAAAAATACTTTAGTAGTTGACTTATCATTGATCACAAAGTTTGATGGTTGATTTGTCATTTTCCCTTTATTTTATTCAATGTTGATAGACATAAATAATTATTGGCATTCCTCTTATACTTATTGGTAATTAGGAATTTTAAGGCTAATATTGAATTGTGTGAGAATGACATTTACACATCAATTTGTTTAGAATCATATGACACATTAGAATAATGCTAAATTAAAATTTCTAAAATATTTATCTTTCAAAAGTCTAGAACAAAAATATTAAGGAAGTTTTTAGGCAATCTTGATAGTTTAGAAAATTTTGAGTAATTTATTTGATTATTGTAGCATTCTTTAGCAATTGTAGTAAAAGTTACATAAGGAAGGAAATCAATTTGGAGCCAATTCTTTATAAATCGAACCTCTCAATAGCTTATTTTCATTTTATTTTAATTACTTAACATCCACTTCTCCATTTCAATCGATTTTTATTTTATTTGTTATTTTACTTATATATAAAATTGTGTCAAAGTTTTCCTCGTGGAATCAACACTCTACTTACTTTTTATTACTTGGTTTACGATACTTGCACTTGCGTAGTGTTAGTTTCGCACAAAAAAAATTTTGGCGACATTATAGGGGACAATTTTTGGCTATTTTAACATTTGTGTAACAAAGTTTTTGTTTTTATTTTTATTCTGGACACCTTCTTTTATTCGTTTCTAAGGTACTCTTAGATTGATGCTTAAAGGCAACCATCAAGATTTAGTAACTTACAACTCAAAAATCGAAAGGACATTTTGTGCGAGAAGGAGAGACAACAACAACAACAACATTTTATTCAAGGGGAAAATATGGTTGAGCAAGGGAAAGGTGAAACGATTTTAATAGAAATATTGATGATAGAGAGAGGCTGATTTGGGACTATCTTATACCTGCACTTCATATGTTAAATCTGGGTATTGTCAGACCAGACATTCAAACACTACGGTTTGAACTAAAACCCATAATGTTCCAAATGCTACAAACAATTGGAAAGTTTAGTGACATGGCGATGTAGGATCTCCACCTCCATCTCTAGGTGTTTATGGAAGTTAGCAATTCATTCAAACTTCTTGGACTAACAGAAGATGCTCTAAGGCTGAAGCTATTTCCATATTCTTTGAGAGATCGTGGAAGAGCATGGTTGAACTTCTTACAACCCAACTCGATGAATACTTGGGAAGAACTAGCAAGGAAATTTTTGGTGAAATATTTTCCATCAATCAGAAATGCTAGAATAAGGAACGATACCATGAGCTTCCAATAACAAGAGGGTGAATCTGTCTATGAGGCGTGAGAGATATTTAAAGAATTGATGAGACAATGTCCAAATCATGGAATTTCTCAATAGTTTCAGTTGGAAACTTTTTACAATGGACTAAATGGTCAAACTAGATCAATCCTTGATGCCTCTGCGAATGGAGCTATTTTATCTGAAACATACACTGAAACTCATGAACTTGTGGAAAATATGACCAACAATAACCATCAGTGGCAATCCAAGAGGGTAAATTCAAGTAGGAAGGTGATGGTGTGTTTGAGTTAGACACTTTAAGTACCAACCAAAATGTCATCACTAACTAATGCAATAAAATCAACAGGTACATGAACAGTGCAGAGAAAAACAAATATTTAATGGACATTTTGTCGAGAAGAACACAATTTCAAGTATTGCCTCTCAAATCCAGAATCTGTCAATTATATGGGTTACAACCGAAATGACGATCTCTACTCAAACTCTTACAACCCAGGTTGGAGGCAGCATCCTAACTTCCAATGGAGCTATTATATGCAAAATTCCAATACCAACACTTCTTACAATAGAGCTCCCAACTCAAACCCTCCTGGATTTGCTTAACATAATCAAACTTTTCACAGCAATCTCTACTATTTCAACTTGAACAATAGTCACTACCTATAGGGTAATTATTTAGGGAATATATAGAAAAGAATGATATAGTTATTCAAAATCCAAACACAATAATTCAGAATCAAACTACCTCACTTTGAAACTTGAAAAATAAAGTTGGACAGATTAGCCAAACATTGAATACTCGACTTCAAGGAGCTTTGCCAAGCAATACTGAAGTTTCAAAAAACGAGGGAAAAGAACAATGTAAATCAATCATTCTGAGGAATGGAAGAAAGGTTGAAATAGTGGAAAAGCATAAGGGTTCGGAGAAGAAAAGTACAAAACTTCAAAAGGAGGTAGCAGTGAATGAAAATTCATGTGTTCTGAAAAACAATGTTTAAAATCTTGATGCTATAGTATTTCCACAGCAAAGAGTCATAGAACAACAAATAGAACAACCTCCCTAACCATTTTTGTGTAGACTCTAGTGATAATACCAAGTTAAAACGTACAAGAAATTCTTAGATTTTTTGAAGCAACTACAAATTAATATTCCATTAGTGGAAGGATTGGAGAAAATGCCCAGCTATACCAAATTCATGAAAGACATTCTGTCTGAAAAATGAAGGCTTGGTGAGTTTGCAACAGTGGCTCTCACAGAAGAAAATAGTTACATTTTACATAATAAATTACCTTCAAAGCTCAAGGAACTTGCTAGCCTCACCATTATATGTACTTTGAGGAGTAATTATTTTAAAAAAGTATTAAGCGATCTTGGATCAAGCATAAATTTGATGCCCATGTTCATATTTAGAAAGGTAAGAATTAGAGAAGCTCATCCCACAACCATTACTCTTCAATTAGGCTACTGTTCACTAGCTTATCTAGAGGGTAAGATCGAAGATGTTCTTGTTAAAGTGGACAAGTTCATTTTTTTGGCTAATTTTATTATTCTTGATTATGAAGTAGATAAAGATATTCTAATTATTCTGGGAAGACCATTCTTAGCAATGGGAAGGACAATAATTGAAGTTCAAAAAGGAAAGCTTACCATGCGGGTAAAAGATCAACAAGTCACCTTTAATGTTCTAAAAGTCATGAAGTTTCCCGATGACATTGAAGAATGCTCACTTGTTGATGTTTTAGATGCTATGATAGCTAAAGAACAAAACAATAAATTGAGAAGAATACATATACTAGCAGCTGATGAAAATAAATATGATGAAGGAGATGATCATTCTTTATAGGAAGTCACATTGGAGAAGGAGGAAACTTCTGTCTTTTTTGCGAGATCCAGGCTAAAAACAAAAAAGGAAGTAGTTGGGTTGTTGACTTTAAAAAAACAAACCCTTTTGGGAGGCAACCCAATATTCTATATCCTTTGTTTAGTTTTCTTGCAATCTATTTTGAAGTTTTAAACATTTTTTTAAAATAAAAGCAAATGTTGTAGCATGTTTCAGCATCGAACATCCTCAAATATTCTAGGGACAATACTCTAGGCCAAGTTATCCATTCCCAGTTTTTCTTGTTGACGTGTTGCAACAAAAATCTAAACATGAAGAAGATACTGAATCAGAGGAATAAAATGCAACCAAATCAGGGAAGTCCTAACCTCCTAATCTTTTTTTTTTTTTACAAATTGATATTATGTTTAATTGTTTCGTAGCAGTGGGGACACTGTTAACCTTTAGCTCTAATCTCTATTATCATTTGCTGTTAGTATTTGCCCTAGGTATATTAATAAAAAATCTCTTTATTTTTGAATTTTCAATTATATTTGAATATATATATATATATATGCACTTATGCTACAACATTGAATTTCCTATGTAAAATTCTATAATGACCCTCCAATTGCTAAGAATGCATAATCCCTTGAAAATTCAATACTTGTATTCAATAAATATGATTTAGAAATATTCCCTTTGTGACAACCTTCCCCTACACAAATATTCGATATTAAAATTTTCTAAAAAAAACTATGGAATGTTAGATTTGCTATAATTTAAAGTTTTATATTTAGAAATATGAACACTCAACATAAAACAAGAAGGGATTAGACATCAAAGATTCATATTCAATAAAATAAGTTTGGGGGAATCAATATGTTTCAAATAAAAAAATAATAAATAAAATTTGTGATTCTCTAAGTCACTTTCAATCTCTAGTGAGCCTTTTGGATACTCGATGAGTGAAATTGAATTAGATAGACTTTGGGAGGAATTCCAAAGCAACGTTGTTGACTGTACTCCTCTATATAGTTTACCTTACATTATGAGTATTTTTTCTTAATAATGACATTACTGAGTAGCTGAAGATCTTTATCATCAAAGTTTTCAATCACCTCAAAAGGTAGTGTTACTTACAAAAAAAGTCAATAAAGAATCTAAAGAGAAAAGAAAAGAAAATCCCCTATATTTATATAATAATTTGTTGAGTCTTAAGTTTCGGATTACTTTAAGTTAGTAGAAAGAGTTTATGAAACTGTAATATAAAACATTAAATTTAGCATAATTTAAGAAAACTTTGGTAGTTTGAAAATTTTTTAATATTTGGCATGTGCACACACATTTTCATATGAAAATTACTTGAAGAATAATCTTGAAGAACATTGTTTTGAGTATTTAAGTTTAAATTTTCATCGATTGATATTTGAAAGCAATCATGAGAATTTTGGATTTTTATTGTTGGTAGCAAGAGTTGTCTTGTTTCTTGTTCTTTAAGTATTTTTGTTTTGCATAACTCGAGGACGAACACTGACTCAAGTTTAGGGGGTGTAATAACTCTTAAGAAAGAGTTATTTTACGATTATAATTTATATGAATATTATTTGAAATCGGTGATATAATTAATAAAAATCATATTTTTGTCATAGAATGCTATAATACACTGTAATATTACATTTATATATGAAAATCTATTTTCATGAAATTTTTATAGCAAAACTAATGAAAAATGATATTTGATGTAGAATTATGATGGGAAGAATATTTTTTGCAGACAATAAAGTGGAGATTTATCACAAAAAATGAAATTTAAATTATTCATCAAATATAGGATTCTAAAGAAGAAAACTAACCAACCAAAATAGTGAAAGGAATGATGGAGGTAATTAAAGAGTTTTTAATTTTGAAGGTATTAAGAAGAGGAGTATCAAGTGCTAAAATGCTTTAAGGACACCAGGTAAGTAATATTGTTTGTGTTTTGCCTAAAAAGGCTTATATTGCAAGAGTTAGTATTTGTATGCTGACTGTATTTATTAGATGATTAGGTCGTGATCATGTCTTAAGGATGTATTGTTGTTTGTTGTTTGATGTTATGGTTATTGGATTTAGGTTCTTTACGTTATAAATTCCGATGTTGATCATGCTCTAAAGTTATATTGGTGATATGATAGAATTGTATGCATTCACGCGTATTCATACATCTTGGTTTTTAAAATGTTAAGAAAATGGTTTTAAAACTGATATTTTGAAGGATAAGTGTGAGTTTGTTAGTTGGTTCTCAATTGATGTCGAGCTTGCTGGGCAATGGTGTTGTGAGGCCGTTTAAGTGTTGATTCGCACGGCCGCTAGTGCGTCTTCGATCGATGTCGGGACCGATTGTTGTGCGTTGATGCATACAACTCCTAGCTAAATTTTTGGTTGATGTTGGAGCTGGTTATACCAAATGTTGGGCCACTGTGCATTGATGTGCATAGTAGTTAATAGGTGGTTCAATATATGTTGAGCCTTTATCACATAGCAGGTTCCAGATCCATGATTGATGTCAAGGCGAACCAGCCAATGGTTGGTGAGGCCGATTAAGTGTTGATGCCCATGACCGCTAGTGCGCTATGATTGATGTCGATGCTAATTGTTGTATGTTGATGCGTACAACCGCTAGAAAAGCTTTCGGTCAATGTCGGAGCTGCTTAACCAGAAGTGTCATGTTGTGGTGCATTGATGTGCATGAAAATAGAAAACGAAAACAAAAAACTGCATACGGATTTTAAAAGTGGCATAGCATGTGCATTACATATTTTATATCGCTTACTGAACATTAGGCTCATAGTTTAAGTCTTGTGGTGTAGGTACGCATGGTATGAAGGATAAGAGCAGTTGATGGAGCATTTGTGCATTGCAGACTTGGTGGTTGCCTAGGCTAAAGGATTTAAGATTAAAAGGATAAGTGTAAATGGTTTAGTAAATTTTTTTAATTCGTAAAGTGTTCATTGTTTTAAGTTAAGACAAGCTTTGTAGAGATTTATTTATTGTACTCTTAAATGTTTTATTTTATTCATAAAAGTCTTTTGCTGTGTTTAATAAAAGAAGTTTTCCAAATTGTAAAGGTTCTTAAGAAAAGAATTTTTTTATCGTCTTTTAAATGGTTTTAAGAATAAGAAGTCTTCCACTAAGCAAAAGTTTTAATTTTATGTGATTTCCAAAAATAAATGCTTTTGAAAATACGCGTTTTAAGAAAGAAAAATTGGGTCATTACAAACAGAGCCCAGAGTTCTCTGTACGTAAATTTCAGTTCATCAAGGCAATAATCTGGATGTAGATGTTGCTGCAACATCGAACAACATCAGCATAACAGAGAAGATTCTACATATTCTTCTGTCTTTTTCTTTTATGTTAAATTCCGAATTTAATATGTTGAATTTTACTTTGATTATGGGCTAAATCTTTTTTGTGGTGAGGAAGAGAGAGTACCAACTTATGTGAAGCTATTTCTTTGTTAAAGTTTGTTATGCAATCTGGTTGAATAATTTAATATGCATAAATTGTTAAGTTTATTCAATGTCAATAGACATAAATAATTATTGGCATTCCTTTATACTTATTGGTAACTAGGAATTTTAAGGCTAATATTGAATTGTGTGGACGACATTTACACATTATTTTGTTTAGAATCATAGGATACATCAAAATAGTTCTAAATTAAATTTTCTAAAATATTTATCTTTTAAAAGTCTGGAAGAAAAATATAAAAGAAGTTGTTAAGCAATTTGAAGGAATCTTGATAGTTTAGAAAATTCTGAGTCATTTAACTGATTATTGCAGCATCCTGTAACAATTATAGTAAAACTTACATAAGGAGAGAAATCAATTCTAAGCCAATTCTTTATGAATTGAATCTCTCAATTGCTTATTTACATTTTATTTTAATTATTTAACATCCACTTCACCATTTCAATTGCTTTTTATTTTATTGTTGTTTTACTTAGATATAAAATTGTGTCAAATTTGTCCTCGTGGGATCGATACTCTATTTACTCTTCATTACTTGGTTTGTAACATGTGCACTTACGTAGTGTTAGTTTTACACAAATAGTAGTAGATCGACAAATTGTTTTGTCATGGATTTTAAGGTTTTGAGTTATCTAATTGATATTGTTATAACATTCATGTGACACTAATAGAAAATTATAAAGGGCAAAAAATCGAATCTTAATCATCTTTTACATAGAATTAACATCACATATGTTACTTTGTGCTAGTTTAATTATTAGTTGTTATTTAGTTTTATCATCATCACTCAAACAAATCAAAACCTTTGTTACTTAAATGTAAAGATTTTTATAGAGAAGTTTTATAAATAGTTCTTTGTGGGTACTATACTTGATTCTTAATCAGTTTATTATTTGTTACGATAGTTTCCACTTGCACTTCACATAATATCACAACAAGTTTTGGGCACTATTTCGAGAGAACAATTCATATAATTGCGTTTTATAAAACTTGATGTGCCCCAAGGTCCCGTCACCTGAGCCCGAGCCAAGAGCACCTTTATTTTCTAACTTTTTAATTTATTTTGTAGGTGTTTATTCTCTAGCTAACTTGGAGGAGAGTTTTGATCAATTTCACAAAGAGGATTCAGTGCATTTGGACTAGTGGATGTCATGCTTATCATAGAAGAAATTGTGGGCTTTCTTTTTCCGCCTAGAATCTGAGCTTCGGGAGTTCAAGGGGTATTTTTGGTAATTGGGAAGACTTCTTTGCACATTTTGTCCTTCATACATTTTGTAGCTGACATCTAGAGCTTTCGAAAATGGTATTTGGCGTTACGTTTGGGGTTCGTTTGCTATGTCAAACGTCCCATTTTCAAAGGCACAAATCCAACCAGGGAATTATTTAGTGTGTTTAATTTTGAGGTCATTTTTGTCATTTTCTGTTTAGGGTTTTATTTGTAATGTGTCTTTTGGGGGCAACCTTGAAATTTTACAATTAGAGAGGTATTTTATCCTCTCTAATGAACCCTAATCGAACTTGATTTGGACTTTTGAAGATTTGACAAAACCTAGTTCTCCCTTTGGTGTGAAGACCGCGGAGCTCTCTCCTCCTCTTGGTCGTTTCTCCCATTTGCTTCAAATCGATCTTCTTGTTGCTTCTTGATCGAGTTGAGTGGCTGCTACCTCTTCCAAACCACTCTTATCTTGTTGTGGTCTATTGTGGAGTGGAGGTAGAAGAAGCTCCAACCCCCTTGCAGAGTGTCCATCCGTTCGGTAAGGCCAAGTATAGTCGGCCCCTGTCCCATTGGAGGTGTGCGGACTCCTTGGGGTTCTTTTCTGTTTTTCTTGCTACTATTTCGAAGGTGTTCTTGGTGTTCTTGGAATTCTTATTGTTCTTTGGATATTCGTGGTTTTTGGGGTCATTTATGGTTAAAGATTATTGATAAAAGAGTTGTGATTGGAAGAAGCAAAGCTAGCCGAGAAACTATTTCTGTGATAATTTTGTTTCTGACTTGCGATTTGTGTCTGTTTTTTGGCGCCTTTAAGTTCGTTCTTTTGCGCTCATATTTTGCACAATTATTCACCAAATTGTCATTGTTTTATCCTCCAAATTTGGTGCTTAAAGGCTGTATGCTCGCTGAGTTCTAGGCGTTTAATTTGAGTCGCCAAATCTACCCAGGGAAACCCTCATTCCAAGGGTTATCTTTAATTGGTTATAACTGTTGATTCTGATGGGGTTTGAAGCTAAATGTTTTATATGTGCATTCTATAAGTGTTGTTAAAAGATCCTCCAAGTTTCAGCCTTTAGTTCCTTACGGTTCTGAAAATATTCATATTTGAAGTTTGGTGGGCAAAATATTGTTGCATACAATTTCCAACTGTTTCTTTTGAAACTCTTCTCATTTGGTGCACATCATTTGGTATCAGAGCCTAGTTCACACTTTTGTTGTTGTTATTGTGCCTATTAGTGTTTAAATATGAGTACAAGGAGTGTTGAATTTGAGGAGAAGATCTCACGACAAGAATGATATAAAGCTTGTAAAATTACCTATCCCTCCATTTATAGGATTCAGCAATGACATGGAATGTGTGGATTGGTTGGAAGAAGTTGAGAGCATATTTGAATGTCACGAATTCTCGGATAAAGGTAAAGTGAGATTAGCCTCCTCGAAATTGGTGGGTCATGCAAAATCTTGGTGGAATAATTTAAAAGCTCAACAGCTAATTCATGGGAAAGATGAACTTATTACTTGGAAGATGATGAAAAAGTTTATGAGAAAAAGATTGGATACAACTCGGCTAAGATCTAAAGACATCTATCGCTCTGAATACCTTGAAATTGGGCACAATGCTTCAAAATGCCCAAAGCAAAAAGATATTATTATAAAGAAATGCTTTATTGATAAGAGAAGCCAAGTTGACTCCTTGGTAGCCACTAATGAAGAAAACAACCTGGAAGTAGAAACTATTTATGCTCCCGAAGGGCCACTATTCGTGATGGAGACTCAAGCGGCTGAAGAAGTTGTTAGAGAAGAAACAAAGCTAGTAGAAATTAATATCGGTTTCCAAGAGTTGCTTATTCCATGTACTTTTAACCAATCTTTGAGTGTTTCATCTTGTCTTGAAGGGAGTTATGTTAATAAGGGGCTACCAAAGTTAAAGGTGGATGAGGAAGAAGTTCCTCCTCAAGGGGTAAAACTCACGGTCTTGGAGGACATGCGTTTAGAAGATAAACAGCCCTCCACTTTACTTAATCGAAATGTTTTATGTAAAATGGAAGAATCAAGCATAGTGGAGCATAGAGATGAGTTCTTTGCCGCAACCTTTGAAGGAGAAAATTATTTTAAGAAGTTAACTCTTGATCAAAAAGAATTTTTTTTCTTGACCATAGAAAGACCTCTCACTATTGAATGTCTAGAAGAGAAAATTCATGGCGAGCTGACTTGTTATGATTTTTGTTGGAACATGGACAAAGCATATTCATTGTTTACAAATGAAAGGATATCTATTAACTATGCTTATATGTATATGGATGAATATTGGGGCTTAGGGGTATTACCACATTCGAGTCTTTATTTGCTAGTCTATGATAGCAGAGAAACAAGCAAACTAGCCCAAACTAGGTGTTTGAGGTATGCACCACAAAACAATTTGGTTACTTGGTTCTGTAAGAGGGATTGGATGGGAGATTCCTTTATTCTTGGTGCTGATTTTGAATTTTGGAATGAAGGTTTTGATATTGGAGTTGAGGAAATAAATTCGAAGATTGACGATTATTTTGATTCAACATTGCTACCACTACTAGATCCGAATGTTGTCTTGTGTGAGTTCTCCATTATTCTTCCATCTTTGTCAAGACGGTGTGCAACATCCTATATTAATGAAGTGCCTCATGGTGGGAACAAAGTTTTCCATTTGATCCAGGAGGAAGATTTGTTGAAGATAATCAAGTATACTCCCTGGATTTGAGGACAAATCCTTTTAAACCATGGGAGTATGATGTGCCCCAAGGTCCCGTCACCTGAGCCCGAGCCAAGGGCTCCTTTATTTTCTAACTTTTTTTTTATTTTGTAGGTGTTTCTTCTCTAGCTAACTTGGAGGAGAGTTTTGATCAATTTCACAAAGAGGATTCGGTGCATTTGGACTAGTGGATGTCATGCTTATCATAGAAGAAATTGTGGGCTTTCTTTTTCCGCCTAGAATCTGACCTCTGGGCGTTCAAGGGTATTTTTGGCAATTGGGAAGACTTCTTTTCACATTTTGTCCTTCATACATTTTGTAGCTGACATCTATAGCTTTCCCAAATGGTATTTGGCTTTACGTTTGGGTTTTGTTTGCTATGTCCAACGTCCCATTTTCAAAGGCACAAATCCAACCACGGAATTATTTAGTGTGTTTAATTTTGAGGTCATTTTTGTCATTTTCTATTTAGGGTTTTATTTGTAATGTGTCTTTTGGGGGCAACCTTGTAATTTTACCATTAGAGAGGTATTTTATTCTCTCTAATGAACCCTAATCGAACTTTATTTGGACTTTTGAAGATTTGACAAAACCTAGTTCACCCTTTGGTGTGAAGACCGCAGAGCTCTCCCCTCCTCTCGGCCGTTTCTCCCATTTGCTTCAACTCGATCTTCTTGCTGCTTCTTGATCAAGTTGAGTGGTTGCTACCTCTTCCAAACCACTCTCATCTTGTTGTGGTCTATTGTGGAGTGGAGGTAGAAGAAGATCCAACCCCCTTGGAGAGTGCCCATCCATTCGGTAAGGCCAAGTACAGTCGCCCCCTCTCCCATTTGTGGTGTGAGGACTCCTTGGGTTTCTTTTCTATTTTTCTTGCTGCTATTTCGAAGGTATTCTTAGTGTTCTTGGACTTCTTATTGTTCTCTGGATATTCGTGGTTTTTGGGGTCATTTATGGTTAAAGATTATTGATAAAAGAGTTGTGATTGGAAGAAGCAAAGCTAGCCGAGAAACTGTTTCTGTGATAATTTTGTTTCTAACTTGCGATCTGTGTAGGTTTTTGGCCCCTTTAAGTTCGTTCTTTTGCGCTCATCTTTGGCAGAATTATTCATCAAATTGTCGTTGTTTTATCCTCCAAATTTGGTGCTTAAAGGCTGTATGCTCGCTGAGTTCTAGGCATTTGAATTTGAGTTGCTAGATTTGCCCAGGGAAACCCTAATTCTAAGGATTATCTTTGATTGGTTATAACTGTTGATTCTGATGGGGTTTGAAGCTAAATTTTTTATATGTGCATTCTATAAGTGTTGATAAAAGATCCTCCAAGTTTCAGCCTTTAGTTCTTTACGGTTCTGAAGATATTCATATTTGAAAATTGGTGGGCAGAATATTGGTGTATACAATTTCCGATTGTTTCTTTTGAAACTCTTGTGATATGGTGCACATCAAAACTATTTCAAAGTTTTTGCACTTTCTTTATTTGATACTTTGTTACTTTTAGCAAGCACTTACATGGCATGAAAAACCAAAAGTACAAGCCAAAATTAAAGCATTTGGATCTTGAAATAGAGTGAACTTTTTGATCTAGAAGAATGGAACAACAAGGCAATCAAGTCATTTGTCTTTTAGTGGATACATAAATGATTTATGGTCTATCGAGTTACATGCATAACAAATAGAAGGTCCAATAATTTTTTTTTATAGTTCTTCTTCTTTTGAAATGACTCATAACAAGAGTATGTTCAGATTTTGCTACCATTTATAAATTAATAATAATAGTATGCAAATCATAAGTCTTGTTCTTTAATTTTTTTAATTTCCTTTTCAAATGATGAAATACTATTAGCATACTTTTTCCCTAATTCATCATTTTTTTTTTCAAAACTTTATACTTAGATTTAAACATAATAAATTGTTCATGTTATTCTTCAAATCCATCCAACGATTTATTTTCATCAAAGTTCTTATTTAAGTCACTAAAGAAGTTATGCACCTCGTTTTCCTTTGCCATAAAGTACATGTTTGCTACCTTTTCATTCTTGGATGATGTATCTTCATTTCTATCATCCCAAATAACCTTTGTTGCTTTCTTCTTAAAGGCTATTGGTGTCTTCTTGGCTTAGGGGCAATCAGTTTTGTAGTGCCTTGGCTTCCCACATTTAAAGCAACTTGGTTCCTTCTCTTTTTAGGGTTTTTCAACTTTAGTGGCATTCTTTCCTTGCTATCTTTTTCATTGAAGAAACTTGTTGAATCTTCTTGTGATGAAGGCAATCTCCTCATTATCTTCTTCTTTTTTGGATTCAACAGGAAGAATTCCACTCATCTTCTCAGAGCCCTTACTAAAAAACATACCAATTACACTTATTTAATTTGTATCATGGAGCTTGCCCACAAAAGAATTAGAAGAATGATATTGAAATCACATAAAAATTGGAAAAACTAAACTTTTATTCAACTCAAACGTAATTAATGCTATCCATATATTTGTTTGAAACTGTTTGCTCCAACCTCTTTGCTACAATCGTACATATGTTGTATTCTCCATCCTATCTCCTTGGTCAAGGAGCTCTTCGATGAAAAGTCAACGAATGGATCTACAGGACAAAGTCTTTTAGGGTTGCAGAACAAAAGCATCAAACACATGCAAATGGCAAACTATGGTTATTGCTTTAGGTTGCACATGTTGTTTGTAAGGGTACAGGCTTGTCTAGGACATGTTGTCTATGGTTGCCCAAGCTATTAGGGTAGATTTATTTCCATTTATGTTATTCACTTGTATTCCTTTTTTCTTTCTATTTTGGCAAAGTAACTCCTTGCTACTATAGCATGTATACTCCTACCATGGTGAGATGGTTGGATTGCTCTTTAAGGGAGAGGCATGATCTCACATAGACCCCTTACCCACTAATGTAATTTGCAGCTAATGAATGAAAAACAAATTTACATACAAACTCTCTCTATGATTACTATGCTCAATGACATTATTTTTTATTAATCTCGCTTGCATATTACTCGCTTGTTAGACACAAAGCTCGTTCTAACGTTATTGGTAACCAATGCCATTGGTGCACATTTTAGGCCGACTCATTGTATTTGTGAGGCAACAAGTGCTACATAGTACCTTTTCTAATCCCTTAAAAAGTAGGATCATGATAGTTGGTACTAGAGCTAGGTTAGCTCAAACTACAAGAAATTTTTCCCAGAAAGAATTCATTTGAGAGATCGAGTTCATCTCAAGACCACCTCGATTGCCTAATAGAGTTGGAAGAAAAAGTAAAATAGCTATAAGAAAATCCAAATAAAATTTGACTCATAGAGAAATGAATAAACAAAATGTTTGAATTTCATGTTCAGATTTCTACTATACAAAACAAGAGTGACACCATCCAAGTGTGAGAGTTGATAGATCATATGGAGAACCTCGAATCTTGACAAGAAAAGGAAAAAATGGTATACAATGGAGAGAACTTCATGAGTCCTATAATTAAGGCCCTAGAGTACGTTGACGAGATTGACCAAGCTCGTACCCAATTGTCATGAGTGCGGACCTGCTTAACTGAAGATTTCAAAGCAATGTTCAACTCTCTCAAAGCCAAGATTATGGAGATAAACATTAAACTAAACCTCACTATGAGAGCTATGGGAAGCCAAGCTCAAGCTTCAAGTACATTCGAAGTTAGCCGGGTGAAAATCTCAGTGTCAAAATCCTTTGGGGGAGCTCACAATGCCAAATAAATAGAGAATTTCATTTATGATATGGAATAATATTTCAAGAAAACTAGAACTAATGAAGAATCAAAGGCAACCTTGGCCTCAATGCATCTTACTAGTGATTCAAAACTTTGGTGGAGATCAAAGTCCAATGATATTTGTAATCGTACCATAGGATTGATACATGAAAAGAGATGAAGAGACACCTAAAAGATCAATTCTTTCATGAAAATGTTGAATTGAATGTCCGTCTATTACTACGATAACTAAAACATATTGATAGTATTCATGAATATGTCAAATAGTTCTCATGCATCATGCTTAATATACAAGATATGTTTGAAAAAGACAAGATCTTCACCTTCATCGAAGGGCTAAAACCATGGGCGAGGATGAAACCATATGAACATAGGGTCTAGAGGCTCTTGAGTGCCCTTTCTGCCGCATAACAGTTATTTGGTTATGCTAGCAAGAATCTTGGCTAGAAGAGGAACCTTCCCAATGGTTCATATAGTACAATGTCTCATAAATCGAATTTATGCACTACTAAATGAAGGTCATATGTCCAATGAGAGGGCCAAGAAACATCAAAAGGAACTAGTAATCAAAGACTAATGAATAGATTGTTTGCCTATGTGACACTAGACTATTTGTTTAGATGATGAAGGTTTTAATTGTGTAATTAAGTTGTTTATTATGTTGTGATTGAATTATGTAAATATGTTATTAATCGTTATTGGGAATACCCTTAATATGAGTTTAATATTTTCTAACATATTTGCTTAAGTCCATGCAGCTCATATGATGATATATGGAACTTAAATGTATTCAATAAAAGCTAAATAAGTAGAAAAGGTTGACCAAAACTGATGTGCCCTGAGGACCCGTCACTTGAGCCCGAGCCAAGGGCTCCTTTATTTTCTAAATTTTTATTTATTTTGTAGGTTTTTGAATCCAAATAAACAAGGAGGAGTGGGCATTTGGACTAATGGAGATCTTGAATTCTTTTGGAGGAAATTGTGGGTTTTCCAATTCCGCCTAAAATCTGACCCTCGGCTATTCAGGGGCAATTTCGACAATTAAGACGACTTCCTTTCCATTTTGGTTCTTCATACCAAATGTATCCAACATCCATAGCTTTCCAACAAGCTATTGGACGTTATATTTGGTTATCTTTTGCTATGTCAAATATTTCTTTTACAGAGACTAATTTCCCAAACTCTGACTTATTGTTTATGTTTTATTATTTAGGGTTATTTTAGTAATTTTCTGCTAGGGTATTTTGATCTTTGACCTATTTTGTAAACCCTAGGGTTAATACCCCTTCTTGCTGATGAAAGACCAGTTTTTGAAGAATAGAAAATTGAAGAGTGAAGACTCCTCCTTGCCGCGGCCAAGCTTCCCCTCCTAGCGCCGATTCCTCCATCCCATTGCAAGGGTCCTCTTGAAGTTTCTCATCCTTGCTACCTTGGGTTATTGCCTCTTCCAATCTTCCTTTTCAAGGTGTGATTGTGGTGTGGAGGTAAGAGAACTATCCCCCATTGGAGATAGTTGGTTTCGGCCAACCAAAGAAACGCCCTCTCACTTTAGGAGGTGCTACAACTCCTTTGCTTTTTCCTACTTATTTTGGTGTGACTCTTAAGTTTCCTTTTTACTGGTTGGATTGTTTATGAAATTGAGGGTTGAAATATGTTAGTTGCTGCAAAGTTTCTTTGAAAGTTTTATGAATGAAAGTGACATTTTCGGAACCTTGTGAGCTGCAGAATCTGTGAATTTTTGTTAACTAAATTTCTTGCTGATTGTAGCCCCTGTTTGGACCCCTTATTGTAAGCATCTCTATTCGAGGCCTTCTAATGAATTTTCCAGGATTAAGTCAGGAATCTAACCTCATTAATTTGAGCCTTATTCGTTACTGGTAGCTCAAGTTATAGCATTTTAATTCGGAACTGTAAAATTTGTCTGTTTGGAACAGTTTTTCTGGGAATTTTGAATCGGATAGATCTTCGACTCTAGAACGACTTTTGGCCTGGGATTTTGACACAATCTTTGTCTCTGTATTGAGTTTATACCCTCCAAACTACAGCTCTAGATCAGTTACAGAATTGGAGTTCTAATTGTTTGATTATTGCTGGTCAGTTATTGTTGTTTGTTGGAGCAGATTTCCATTAAGGTTTCCAAGTGTTTCTTGGAACCTGTCAAAAACAGATTGCACGAAGATCTGGTCGACTAGATGATCGACCGCATGTCAAAAAAGATTGCTCATTAGTTCTGCGGTCGTGAAAACGGTCGAGAAGTGAAGAAATGCTTGACCGCAAAATAAGACAGATTCGAGACAATTTCTGTGGTTGAGAAAGCGGTCGAGCAGATAGTCGAGGAGTCGAGTTCCTGATTTACCTAATGTTCTGGGCTTTGAAGAAGGGATCAACCAAAAAGAAAATGGTCGAATGATTCGTCAAACCTGTGAAAAATAGGTGACCAAAAGCATAACGGTAACATTCCAACAGCTAGATGCAATCAACCAAAAAGAAAATGGTTGATTGCTAAAGCTGGGTCTATTTATAGAAGCACTTCGAAGCTCAAACCAATGATGGGAGAAGTGTATCAAAGCTATGAAAAAATTCATACACGACTTCTCCTTATTCAAATGAGTGCATAGGCCTAACTCTCTCATCCCTAAACTTGAGATTGATTATTTGAGAGTTAGGTTCTAACTTGTATTTTATGTTTCCACATTTTGTAAAACGCTACTTCAAGGGTGATGCCCTGCAACAGTCAAAGGCTAGATTGACACCTAAGGACATCAATCCAGAGGGTGACGCCCTGAAAATAGTCTATAAAAGGTTTGGTTGATACCCATGAAGTCAATCATCACCAACTAGAGATATTGGCGATTCAGGATCTCTAAGTGGGAAGCTTGGAGCACAGACGTAGGCCAGTGTTGTCGAACTACGTGAACAACACTGTTTACACTCTCTTTCCCTAACTCTCTTATATATGTGATTAATTATTGTTAAATCACTTAGGGTTTGGAGAATTAATTATTGCACGAAAAAGTTAGACCATCTAATTCACCCCCGACCTCTATAGGCGTGCAACAGTCCAACAAGTGGTATCAAATTAGGTTAGATAAATTTTTGTGTGATATTGTGAATATTGTATAAATTTGTCAATTTTATTGAATTTCTTGTTTAAATTTATTTCAATAAATTTGTTTGAATTCTTTTGAGAATAAATTGATTATGGATTTCAATATGTGCATTGAAAGTCAATCCATTTCTAGACCTTCTTATTTTGATGGAAAGGATTTTACATATTGGAAGTCTAGGATGAGAATTTTTTTTCAATCTTTAGATTATGATTTATGGCAAATTATCGAAAATGGAATCAATATTCCAAATTTGCCTTTAGATTGTGATAAGCAAAAATTGAGCTTAAATGCAAAGCCTATGAATATTTTTATATTGTGCCTTGAGTAGGAATGAATTTGATCAAATACAAACATGTGTGAGTGCTTATGATGCACGGTTTTGGTGGTCCAGTGATTTCGAGAAAAGTTTCTAGGAATTGAAACACAAGCTAACGTTTGCCCTTGCTTGTGGAGGAAGGTGACTTTTGTATTTATTGCGATGCATCCAAAAGAGGACTTGGTGGAGTACTTATGCAGCATGGAAAAGTTATTGCATATACTTCACGACAGCTTAAACACCATGAAGTAAATTATCTCATGCATGACCTTGAGCTCGCTGCAGTTGTCTTCACTCTCAAAATCTAGAGGCACTACTTGTATGGGCAGCGTTGTGAAATGTACTCGGATCACAAGAGTCTTAAATACATTTTCACATAGAAAGAGCTCAACATGAAGCAATGGCGATGGCTTGAGTTCGTTAAGGACTATGACTGCAAAATTAAGTACCATCCGGGGAAAGCTAATGTGGTAGTGGATGCTCTTAGCTGCAAAGTTGCCAGGATGAGCATGTTATGTGAAGAAATGCCAACGAGACTTTAGAAAGACCTACAAGAGGTTGATGTGCAAGTGGTTCTGAAGCAGTTGGATGTGGTACTTTCAAAATTGACCTTAATGCCGTCTATACTTGAGCAGATTAAAGAGGCTCAGCAAGGCGATAGTATATACGAGGATTTCAGATTGAACCCAACCTTAATAGAATATCGGGACTAATCTATGTCTATAGATGGCATAATAAAGTATAAAAATTGATGGTATGTGTCGAGCGATACGACCTTGCGAACAAAGATCTTGCGAGAAGCTCACTCTTTTGGTTTCTCAATTCATCCTGGATGTAACAAGATGTATCGAGATCTCAAGACACATTATTACTGGTCGATTATGATATACGACATTGCTGAGTACGTGGTGCTATGCCATGTATGTCAATGGGTGAAGGCCGAGCATCAACAACCAAGTGGGATGCTCCAACCATTGCCAATCCCGTAGTGGAAATAGGAGCATATCACCATGGACTTTGTTAGAAGTTTTCCTAGGACTGCTAGAGACCATGATGAAGAGTCTAAACAAGGCCATGGGCATAGAACTAAAATTCAGCATAGCATTTCACCTTCAAACGGATGGCCAAAGTGAAAGAACAATCTAAATGCTCAAAGATATGTTTCGTGCTTGTGTACATGAATTTTAAGTCAGATGGGGAAGATGCTACCATTGGTCAAATTCGCTTATAATAATAGCTTCAAGGCCATGATTGGTATGGCACCGTGTGAGGCGCTATATGGGAGGAAGGGTAGATCTCCCTTGTATTGGGACGAAACTAGTGAAACTATGTTTTGCGGCCCTAAAATGGTACAGAAAACTGCTGAGTCTGTTGCCATTATCAAGCAGAGGATGCTAGTAGCCCAAAGCCGTTAGAAGAGTTACATTGATAATCATCGGTGAAGTCTGGAATTCAGTGAAGGAGACCGTTTATTCCCGAAGATATAGCCGTTCAAGGGCCTTGTACGCTTCAGAAAAAGGGGAAAGCTCAATTTGAGGTATGTTGGCCCCTTTGTAATCACGAAAAGGATTGGATCTGTTGCCTACCAGCTACAACTACCAAATTCTAGGGCGGGTGTGCATAATGTGTTTCACGTATCAATGCTCAAGAAATGTTTAGGAAATGCAACTCTATCGGACCCTCCCGAGAATATCGACGTCCAAACTAACTTAACCTAAAGAGAAAGGCCTATTCAAATCCTAAACTCTAGAGTAAAGGAATTACGACGTAAACAGATTCCGCTAGTCAAAGTTTTAAGGTAGAACAAAACCTTACAAGCGAAGAGGCCACGTGGGAGAAGGACGATGATATGAGAGCCATGTACCGGAGCTATTTAGTTAGCTAAATTTTGAGGACAAAATCTTTGTAAGGTGGGTTGAATGTAATACCCTAATTTTTCGTTATGGAATTTAATAAGATAATTGGGAAATTATTTGGGTTAATGGATTTGTTGGATAATTAAAATTATTAAAATTGGTTAATTGGAAATATGGGTTAAGGTTTAAATTGGGAGTGGCTTAAGTAATGGGAATGTTAAAGGAAAAAAAATAAAAATAAAAAGGGATTTATGTTTTGGAGAAAGGGGTTCATGACGGATGTCCCTCGGGGGAAAAAGGATGTCCGTTGAAGGAAATAGAAACTAGTAGCATTATTTGTTGTATATGTCGTCGTTTATGGAAGCAAGGGACGTCCCTAGTGGAATGTGGTATGTCCGTGATGAAAGATAAAAGGAATGACGTTAAGATAAGAGGGATGACATCATTTGTGAGCGAAGGAGGGAGTCATTTTAGGAAGGGACAGACATCCATTATGGACAAAGGACATTTGAGATTGAGGGACAAAGGAACAGTGTTAACATAAGTGGGATGGTGTCGTTTGAGAGCGAAGGAGGGAGTCATTTTTGGAAGGGACAGACGTCCCTCATGGATGAAGGACGTCAAAAATATGGGAGTCTGACAGGTTCCAAGAAACACTTAGAAGCCTTAGTGAAATCTGTCCCGAGAAATAACAATAATCGACCCAGCAGTAATAACTTGAATAAAACTCCAAATCTGTATATAAGCTAAAACGGAACCTTGGAGGACTTAAGCTCAATATAATCAAGAAGATTGTATCAAAAATTCAACTCAAAAAACGTTCTAGAATAGGAGATCTATCAATTTCAATAACCACTCGAAAACTGTTTCCAGCAGAACAGATTTAGCAGTGCAGATCAAAAAACGCAATAACTTGAGCTACAAATACCGAACGACGTCCAAATTTGGAGATTAACTTCCTGACTTAACCCTGAACAAATCATTAGAAGACCTCAAATAGAGACGGTTATCATAAGAGCCTCAAACAGATGCTCTAATCAGCGATAGTAACATTCAATAAAAATCACAGATTCAGCAGCTCAACATTAATCTGAAAATTATCACCTTTAATTCAATAATTCCCACAAGAGTTTCTCCAGGAACCAACATATATCAGACCCCCATAACATAAGTTAATCAATCAGAAGAATAGTTCTTAATAGCCTCACGAAAAATAAGAAAGAAACAATGGAGTTTCGCAGACCTCCTAAGTGAGAGGGCGATTTTTAGGGTTGGCCGAAAACCAACACTCTCCAAGGTTGGATAGTTCTTTTGCCTCCACACCACAATCCTACCTTGAAGATGAAGATTGGAAGAGGCAATATCCCAATGATGCAAGTTTGAGAAGCTTCAAGAGGCACCTTGCTTGGGTGGTGGATGAATTGGCGTAAATGGGAGGTGGCCGCGGCTAGGCTTCAAGGAGCACTCCAAATTTCTTTAATTCAAAATTCGTTTCATTTGCAGCAAAGAGGGCTTTTTAAAACCCTAAGAGTTCGTACACTAAAGGAAAAAAAAGACTAAAATAACCCTAATTAGAAAATGACATAAACAGCCCTTTAACAATAACAAAACAATAAATCCGATTTTGGAAAATCAGTCTCTGAAAAAGGGATATTAGATATAGTAAACCAAACCCAAATAAAGTGGCCAATATTTCCTTGGAAAGCTCTTTATGTGGGCTGCATTTGATATGAAGGACTAAAGTTGAAACGATGCCGTCTCGGTTGTCAAAATAGCCCTTGATCATCTGCTGCTCAAATTCTAGGCGGATTTGGACAGCTCCTAATTTTCTTCTATGATTGTATGATATCCACTAGTCCAAATACACCAAATCCTCTTTGTGACATTGAATAAAGCTTTCCTCCAAATTGGATAGAAAATTAAACACCTACAAAACAAATAAAAAGTTAGAAATAAAGGTGCCCTTAGCTCGGGCTCAAGCGACAGGTCCTTGGGGCACATCAGAGTCAGTGAAGGACGTTGACGGATGGCAAATCTAAAGGTCACGAACTCCCCTTCGTAATGGGACAGACATCCTTCAAGGCAAGGAAATTGATGGGCATCTAAAATATGAAGACAACGGACGCCCCTCATCGTGTCCAGCATCCGATATTGCATAGCTTTGTAGGAAACCTAATTTAATCCACTAGTGTACTATCATTTATGAATTAAGGTCCCACTCTTGCGACAATGCAGTAGCTCACCCACGTCACGGCGACCCACCCCCATCTCGGTTGGTGAACAACCACCACTCCTCCAAGTAAGCTTCGCGTATTAAGTTGTCTAACTGAGTCATTCTCTTCATTTTTCTTCTCTTCTCCATGCGTGAGTGAAACCTCGTGTGTGTGAGTGTCATGGGAGAGTTGAGTTCTGAGAAATGTGTGCTCTTTGAAGTGGTATGTGGTGCGTTGGGTGTGAGCTCCATGAATTGAAGGGTGAGGTTGGGTTCAACAACTCGCTGAGGTATTTTGTTCCAATATAGGAATTCTTCAATGATTAGCAAATTGAGGTAACGATTGGGCGGAGTCTTGGACTGTGGAGGCCCTACCCTTAAGTAGTGTCAGTTTGTTTCCTTGTTAATATTAATGGTTTTCCTTTACTGCAAATCGATGCTTTGTTTGATAGAGAAATTGATAATGCTTCCTACTTAGATTATGGCTTCTAACGTTTAGCTCTATGATACAAACCGATGAACTGAAGATTATTCTATGTCATGTTACATATGAATAAGCTGTGAGTTACCTCATTGATAGTGATCATGTTCTGTTGGGTGTGTTGTATATTATCTTGCTTGTTATTATGGTAGACCCGATCGATGACTGCTATTTAATCTTTGTGCTAGATAGGAGCTATTATTTCCTTTGATATGACCATGCATAATTGACCCCTAATATGGCTTGTTTAATTTTCTGTAACTATAAAATAGGTTGTTAGCTCTAGTTGAGGATAATGCCATCTAACCATGTTTTTATCTGTTCGAATGTATTCTATCTCTAGTCATTTGGTTATGTTCAATTCATGCCATCAGCTTATTGATTTACTAAGCATGTTTCCATTTACTCTCTATATCCATGCCTAATTTGTTTGAGTATCTCGCTGCAATTTATCATTTAATCTCAACTTAATAGCATGTTAATTTGCTATTTTCTTTGCTATTATGTTCTATAAATTCGAAGCACATTATTTTGCTGTTTTATTTATTGCACGATACTTTGCTATTTTATTTATTGTCACTTCCTGTTAAATTGAATTGTAGCCATGATTGTAGTATTACATAGACATGCATCATGATAATAGAAACAAGTAGAAAGTGCCCCCTCTGGGGTGGTACTCATATGCATTTATGTGAGGAAAACAGATAAACGAAAATGAATGGAAAGAAAGGAAAATGAACGGAAAGAAAGGAAAAAGGGGAGTGGGGGATGGAGGGGTAGTTCGGATCTAATCAGGTAGTTTAGATAATTATGCCCTTCCCTTATCGGGTTTCGAGTGTTTGGCTACCCTAGGTGGTTAAAAGCATAAAAGAAACTGTTCCCTTCAACACAGGTTCCTTCATCTCCCAACTCGACGTACGAGTAATGAATGAACGAATGAAACGTAAAAAAAAAAAAGAACGGTTTGGGGTGGCACCGACTCTGAAAATAATGAATTAGAGGCATACATCATATTGCTACCCCTTTCCTTACTTGGACTTTAGGCTCAGTGTTTACTTGTGGTGTAGGAAATGATCAAGAAGTAATAATTCCAAGAGTAGAGAAGGATGCATTTCCTGTTGAGCCTCTTGTTTATCTGGCTGAATCAACTTGAGATGATTATGGCGCGTAAGAATAAGGAAAGAAAACACTATTTTGAGATGGTTTGAAAAAGGACATTGTTTTGTAAACTATTAACCCTTACCCTAACCTTCAAACTGTATTTTGAACTCAGTTATATTTCCGCTATGAATTCTGATATTAACTTTATGCATCTTATGTTTCCTGTTTTACTCTAGTTTATGTATATACTTTAAATTTCCATGCTTGTCTTAAGTTTTACTCTTACTTGTTTCCAAAGAATAAAAAGAAAATTTTTTACACAGTAATTAAAAAGAAAAAAGTTAACGATGAAATTGACATGGTGCGTCACAAACAAGATAGTGCCTGAAAACTGGGCACTCCAATTTTAACCGGCAAGTTATAGTCTGGCAAGCCAATTCTTGACTTACGGGCATAAAAGGTTTGTCGAGCGCATCATCATTTTGTTTTTTTAACGATCCTACACATGATGCCCTTTCGTATGATCTCAAATATATTAAGAATCATTTTGTCCAGGGCTTGTAGGATGCAGGTGTTAAAGAACTCGCTCAAGTTGTTAAGGCTTATGTCGCACTTTGGGATGGAGCAGAAAGACATGTTTGGCCCAGTATCTCGCATCTATTCCTCCTAGATAGTTGTGGGCTACCGTGTCAAGTAAAAATAGCTTCACCATCTCTCTCTCAAAGTGCGCCTCTATTGTGGTTCTAGAAGCTGCCCACTTTGCATCATTGAACAACCTGCCTTTAAATTGCTATGAAAATTGACATACAGGTGTTAGATGGAAAACCGATGGTCTGCTTGCCCTACGATCTTTCTGATAGCAGGCACTAGTCCCTACAAAGATTCACATTATGAGTCAAACTTTGGTACACAACGCATAACATAAACATAGAAGGCAACAGCAATCGACCACACCTTTTGTCGGTCAGAAATGATTGTCTACCCATTGTCAGACGGGGTGTTTAGATCCTCAAGCAACAATTTCAAAAACCAGCCCCAAGAATCCCTATTTTATGCATCAACCACTGCTACAACAATCAGATACATTCCATCATTCTCATCGATGCTAGCAATAGTGAGCAGGTGGCCCTGAGTCGCTCCCTTCAAGTGGAAACAATCCAAACAATTAAACGCTCTACCACAGTTCAACAAGCCCATCTTACATGCAGCCAAACACATGTACATCCATTTAAATGCACTCATCTCTAGTTGAACATGCATCAAGCTTCCAGGATTAGACCACTAAATCTCCTCGGCATAGGACCATATGAGCTTGTATTGTTCATTGCCATCCCCTTCGTTATTTTTTTTTGGACATATTTCTTGCCCTTCTAGCGAGGTTGGTTGTGATGTTGACATTAAAATCATTTTTGATTATCTCAATTATGGGGGAAAGGCCTCAGTCTACCTGACTTTTAAAAATGTCCAAGTAATGCATTGCCACCCATTTGCAAGAGGCATGGTGGCTTTCCATCTTTCTCGAGCAAGTGTGAACGTCGTTATAACACTTTATTTGAAACGTCATTTCACCTTGCATGTTTTAGGCATGCATCTACCATGTGCATTCTTCCTGGTAGGCAGCCCTCAATCGATGAGTGTCACTGTGGGTGGATTCTATCTCGTACCCATTCTTCAACGTATGATCGACAATTTTTTCTCTAATTTTATTCAGTGAACTATACTTCTTGCCAAGACCCATACCAACTAACGTGCATTCTATTTGTGGTGGTCATCTAAGCCTACTCTCAGCCTTGTCCATGTCTTCGTCACTACTAGATTCGCATAATGAATGTAGCTCCTCCTCATCTAGAGTTGCAGAGAAAAAATGCACCACTATAGTAGTTTCTTCTCCAATTGCACATACCTCATTTCCCAAAACTAAGGACGTGGGCCTCATTCAACTTGGCTGTTAATAACATATTCCTTGACACTCCCAGACGCCATTTGGTGTTCAACAAATGCTTTAACTTAGCCAAAATATGGTACACTTCAGCTCTCAGAAATCTCTAAGGTTTGCTAATCACTGATAAAATCACTAAGAAAATTGAGATGAGTGTAGTGTGAATTTATAGAAGGCATACGACGCCTGATGGTCCATGGTGAAACATCACCATTCCGCGATGGAATGTAGTCATTTTGTCGTGGATCGTGACACTTTCCGTGGCAAACCGTCAATATTAGAACATTATTTTCTAAATTACTGTTCTGCAGCAGAATAGTACACATTTCATCGTGGAACGAAATCAATACGTTTAACGACAAACATGACTGTGATGTTTGTGGTGACTTTTTCCATAGTTCACTGGTTAATTTGTTAGTGAAAATCTTTAGTGGTTGACTTGTCATTGACCACAAAGTACGATAGTTGATTTGTCATTTTCCCTAAATAATACGTTGCAAATATTTTTTTTAATATTTCCCTTTCTCTTATACTTGATAAACTACAAATTAAAACATGAATTTTGAAAATTTAATAAACTTAAATCCTAAATTTTTTTTAGCAAAATAATTTTTGAAATTTTCAGACCGAGTAAGTTGAACACTAATGTTAAAATTCTCATTAAATATTGCATGTGCAAAGTGTCACAATCCGACTTTTTGAGGGACTAGAAAATGGTTCGTGCAACACTCATTGTCTCACGAATACAACAAGACAACCTACGATATGTGCCAAGGAGACCGGTTACCCTAAAGAGTGAGATTAATTGAAAAGAGCGTCATTGAGCAAAGTAAGTATAGAGAGAGTTTGTATATAAAAAACGTTTTCATTCATTGACAACAAATTACATTAGTGGGTAGGGGAGTCTCCATGTAATCATGTCTCTTCCCCCTAAAGAGAAATTTGGATCAACTCCACCATGGCAGGAGTATACATCTTATGTTGATGATGAGTCACTCATGCAAAAAAGAAAGAAAAAAGAGTACAAGTGAATGCCATAAATGGAAATAAATTAACCCTAACAGTATAGGCGCCCATAGACAACATGTCCTGGACAAAGCCCAAACCCTTACTTTCTCCCCTCCACTTGAGTTGTTGACATCCTCATCAAATTTTCTTCATCTTAAACTCTTCAACCTTTTATGTAAAGTTCTCCAAGTCTTTGTCTTTCTCCCAAGTTACCTTATCGTCTCCAAGCCCCTTCCATTCGACTAGGTATTCTATATGTAGGGAGTGACCAATTCTAACGCTTCATTCTGTATGGATTTCTTCAACTTATTTCTTCTTTTGATTGCTGATGGAGATGTCTGGACTGGTGATGTTGTTCCTCGTCTCGTCCTCCTCACCAGTATGGCTTTAAGTTGTCAATATGAATCATTGAGTGAATTTTTAGCCACAAAGGGTGATTAACTCTATAAGACACTCTCCCAATCTTTTTGACAACTTAGACTGAGCCTTCATATTTTCAGACAAGTCTCTTATCTCTCTTTCTTTTCCAGCTTTGAGCTCCAATGGTCACCACTTTTGGTTTGTCCACTTCTTCATATGTTTGGCGGCTCGTTGCAAATAGGCACAAGCTATTTCAACATTTTGCTTCCATTCTTGGAGAAGTGGTATGCCTTTGGACAACTCCCCAAATACGGTTGATCCAGAGTGTGGGGCATAGTTGGTTGTCTTCTGTAGACTATCTCCAATGGACTCATTTCTGTTGAAGAACTTTTTTAACAATTAAAGTAGAATTATGCCACATCAAGCAAAGTTGGCTAAATCTTCTGGTTGGTGTTGATAAAGTGTCATAGATATTCTTCAAGGAAGATGTTGAAGCGATCTGTCCGACCATTGAATTAAGAGTGGTAACTTGAAGAGATATTCGTATTATATCCAAGTAATTTGAACAATTCCATCTAAAAGGATTTGGTAAATTTGGGGTATCTGTATCTGTTAATACTTCGAGGTATCCCCCGCAACTTAATAATATTTTTTAAGAAGAGTTATGTTGTTATTTCTACAGAGCAGTATTTTGGAATCACAATGAATATAGTATATTTAGAGAAGTGATCAACAATCACTAAGATTGCTTTGACATCATTGGCGGATGGTAAGTTTTAGATGAAGTCCAAGGATATGTTCTCCCAAGGTGTTGTGAGCACTGGTATTAGTTCTAGCATGCATGCTATTTTATCTTTCTCGATCTTGTCTTGTTGACATACCAAACAGGTTTTGGTATATTGCATTATATCGTCTTTCCTTTGAGGCCAATGGTATCCTCTCTTTGTCCATTGTCATCCCATATGACCAGCCCACAAGGTGTCATGACATTCTAACACTAGGGTTAGTCGTAGATCATTGCTCCAAGGTATGTCAGTCAACTGCCTTTGGTTAGCAACAAGTCATCTTTGATCCAAAATTGTCGAGTCTTCTTCTCTTTCACAAATTGTATGATGGGTCAAGTACCCGGATCATCTTGCAAACTATCTTAAAACAGTCTCTCATGTACCTGCTAGCCCTGCTTGCCTAAAGTTGAAATAGATAACAAAGACTTGCACATTCTTTTTTTTTTATTAAGGCATCAACTGCCTTGTTAAATTGGCTCGATTCGTGTTCAAAGTGAAAGTAAAATTTTGAGATCAGTTCAAGCCAACACTCTTGCTTGGTAGTAAGCTTCAATTGCTCAATGAAATGACAAACTACATTGTTATTTGTCCTTACTATAAATTTAGATCCAAGTATATATTTTCTCTACACACAAAGACAGTGAACTACTGTTAACATCTTTTTTTCTGAGGCTATGTACTTCCTCTTGGCTTCTTTCAACTTGTAGCTTTTATATGCAATAGGGTGACCATCTTATAGTAAAACTTCTCCTAGTTCAAAGTCAAATGTATCAATTTCCACTTCAAATGGTTTTATAACATTAACTAGAGCTAGAATTGGACTTTGCATCAAGGCTTCCTTCAAATTCATGAAAGTTTTCTAGCATTCTCGATTCCACTCCCAAATGATTCCTTTCTTTAAAAGTTCAATGAGAGGTGTAACCCTCTTAGAGAATCTAAAAAAAAGTGTCTATAGTAATTTGCAAGCCTGAGGAAGGAATACAGTTTTGTAACCGAAGTGGAAACCTTCCAATCTTGGATGGCCTTGACCTTCTCAGTGTCCATGCGAAGACACCCTTGTTTGATGATGTGACAAAGGAATCCAATATTTCTTTGAACAATGGAGCATTTTTCTTTCTCATATATTGCTGATTCTATTTTAGTTTTTCGACGACTAATTGAAGATGAGCTTTATGTTATACTAGGTCTTACTATAAACCACAATGTTATCAAGGTATACTACTACAAATTTGTCAAGGACTTCATGGAATATTTGCTTCATGAGAGTGTAAAATTTCAATCCGAATGGCATCACTAACAATTCAAAAGCTCCATATCTAGGCACGTAAGTTGTCTTCAGCTCATCACCTTCAACAATTCTAACTTGATAGTAATTTGAACATAAATCAAGCTTCGTGAAATACTTTACCTTATATAACTGATCAAAAAGATTTGTGTGAGATTGGATACTTTATATGTGCAATGACCTTGTTGAGGGTTTAATAATCAATACATAGTAGCAAGCTACAATCCTTCTTCTTCTAGAACAAAACAGATGCTCTGAATGATCCTTTCGCCGATCTAATGAATCCTACCTCAAGTAGTTCATTAAGTCTTTTTCTCAACTCTACAAGTTTTAGTGATGCAAACCTAGCGTATTAAATAGCCCTAGACCCTACATCCAAGCAAAATAATTGCAGATCATCCCATAAATCAAGAAAAAACAACTTGACTTTAACAAAACCTATTGATTAGAACCAAAGTTTATTAAGATAAACAGCTTGACCCTAGCCAAACTTGTTAGTTGAACCAAAGCTATCAAAAGTTTGATCTTTCAAGTAAACCTTGAAGAAGATCGAGTTCTTTGGAAAGAACCAAAGAGAAGAATCTCTCTCAAGTGAAAGTTCTCAAATTTTATTCAAAAAAGGGTCCCTTATATGGTACCACTCATGTGCTTTTATAGACTAAAAATAAATTCAAACTAATCTTAATAGAATAAGGAAAACTAGGTTAAAGTAAATTTAGAAAGCATGGGCTGCTGGGTGCACGTGGAATTGTAGGTGGGAGTGCGGATGGGCCACAGATGAGTCTAGACTACGTGGGTGGTGTGCACATGGACTGCAAGCAGATGGGCTGCGGGTCAGGCCCGCTAGGTGGAAGGACAGGTGCGTGCATGTACTGCAGGTTGGGTCGAGGATTAGTGGATGAGGCATAGGCTGCAAAGAATGTGTGGTTGTGCAATTGGGTGATACGCTGATGGGCTGCTGTGATGAGGCACGTGCACGGAGTGAGTGCTGGATTGCACGTTGCATGCTAGTAGAGGAAGTACAGGTGTGGACGCCAAGCGCGGGTGTGGTGTCGTCGAACCTGTATGTTTTGCGCTGGTGGGCGCGTTGTTGCTTTTACTGCGTGTTGTGTGTGGTAGACTGTTGAAGGAGCACTGGGTCGCACTTGTTCGATGCGTGTTGCATGGATTTGGGCTTCTCGGGGCGCAATGGACTTTTTAGACCAAAAACAATTATTTGCATTCTTTGATTTATGTTTCTTGTATCTCCTTTATTATTTCATCTCCAATGCTTAGCAAATTCATTGTTCTTGGCTCGTGGATTGTAGACTCCTTCTCTTAGATTCTTCTGACAAAAGTTAAAGTCTTTCTTTCATCTTCATTGTCCTTGCCGTACTCATTGGGCCTCTGATGCCTTTTAATGGATCTTGGTCTTTTTGTGCTATTTGGATCATATTGTTTGGTGATGCCATTCTATAAGGCACTTTTGTGAGGGGATTAGTTCTTGTGATCAATTCATTTTGATGATTGATGTCCTTGCACTGGGGTAGTGACTTTGGCAAGCATTTCGACATAGTATTCTTGTACTCTTCCAATACTTCTATAATTTCTAGTGGCACTACTTTTTCTTTTTCCTTTATTCATGACTAAAAGGATGATGATATAGGTTAGATCTTGGCTTTTCAGTCCCTTCTTAAATTTCATCATAGGGATCATCTTTATATTCCTAGTGTTTGGTTGTTTAAGGATTGCAGGGACCACTACCAGATTGTTCTCTATAATCACCAAGCATTTGGCTGATGGGATGGGGATGACATTGTGTTCAATCAAGAATTTCATTCCTAGTATAGTATCAAAGTTACCACAAAAAAATCAATTGCCCATGTCCACGAGTTGAGTTTTAGTTGAACTCTTCTTACAACCCCAACTACTGGCATTGCTTTTACATTGACTTTCTTCATCTTACCAACATTCTTTTCAAGCTTAAGACCTAAGTGGAAAACTTCCCATTTTGTTATAAAATTGTTAGTGGCTCTTGAGTCAATCATAGTGTTTTTAACTACCTTATTATTGACAAGGGTCTTCATATACATGAGGCTTTTATCATAGGTCTTTTTAAGCTCTTCCTTATGTTGTTGAGCTGCAGATAAGAAAGTCACTGTCCCTACCTCGACAACTCTTTCAGTTGGGTTGTCATTATGAATAGAAGGTTGTAGAGCTGTTAATGCGGACCTACATCAATCTAGCCTTTGAATGTTATGGGGCGTCACCCTTGATGTAGCATTTTACAAAATGCAGAAATGTAAAATACAAGTTAGAACCTAACTCTCAAATAATCAATCTGAAGTTTAGGGATAAGAGAGTTAGATTTATGCACTCATTTGAATAAGGTGAAGTTATGTATGAATTTTGCCAAAGCTTCACTACATTTCTCTGGTCTTTGGATTGAGCTTCGGAGTGCCTTCTATACATAGACCCAGATTTAGCAGTCGACCATTTCCTTTTTGGTTGACCGCATCAGACCATTGGGATATTACCATTATGCTTTTGGTCACCCATTTTTTGCATAGGTAAGACAAATCAGTCGACCATTTTCTTTTTGGTCGTTCACTTCTTTAAAGCCCAAAACATTCGGTCGATTAGGAAATCGGCTCCTCGACTGCCTGCTCGACCACTTCCTCAATCGCAGAAACCGGCTTGAATCTTTCTTATTTTGCGGTCGACCATTTCTTCACTCTTCGACCACTTCCTCGACCGCAAAACTGATGAGCATTTTGTTTTGACATGCGATCGATCATCTAGTCAAACAGATCTTCGTGCAATCTGTTTTGGTCAACCTTTCCACTTATTTTGCTTTTATTGAATACACTAAGTCCCAAATATCATCATATGAGCTACATGGACTTAGACAAATATGTTAGAAAATATTAATACCCGTATTAAGGGTATTCCGAATAAAAATTAATAACATATTTACATAATTCAATCACAACATAATTACACAATTAAAACATTTATCATCAAAACAAATAGCCTAGGGTCAAATAGACCAACAATCTCACCCTTTTTATGATGACAAAACATATTAAGTTGTTTATTTATCCATCCTAAGATTGTGCATATAGTATAGCATAATATGATTTCTCCCTTAGTTTATACAATCTCTCACATTTAATTTCATGCAAAACATGTTATCCTAACAACTTATCAACATCTCTCTCCCTTTTGTCATAATCAAAAGAAGCTAATGGGGAGGATTTCCAAAGACAATAGAAAAATCTCCCCCTTTTTGTCAAAGTCTAATATCAATCAATCAAAAAATACAATTTATTTTCCTCTCCCCCTATTGAGTTATCATCAAGAATATATGAAGGGAATGCAACCTAGATATCAACAATTCCATTCAACATATCAATCAAAAAAATATTATTTCCCCCTTTGACAATTACAATACATATAAAAATTGGGGATTCAACAGTTAAAGCACATCAATTTTTTTCTCCCCCTATATCAATGTACAAAATCAAATCATTGGGGATATCCAAAATATCAAAACAAACTAACTCTATCAAATTAATTCTCCCCCTTAGTCATTATGCATATATAGGAGTTGAGGAACTCCAAAGAATCAAAAGACTCCCTCCTTGGCTCTCAAAAGATGTCGCTAACGCCGTTCCTTTTTCCCTTATTCTCAGACGTTCTTTGTCCATAATGGACATCCTTCCCTTCCTAAAATGACTCCCTTCTTCGCTCTCAAATGACGCTATCCCACTTATCTTAACGCCGTTCCTTTTATCTTTCATCACAGACGTCCCACATTCCATTATGGATGTCCCTTGCTTCCATAAACGACGACGTATATAATGAATAACACCGATGGTTCCCATTTCATGCAACGAACATCCTTTTTTCCTCAAGGGACGTCCGTCATAATCCCCTTCCTCCAAAACATAGCGAACCTTCCCTTTTTATTTTTATTTTTATTCCTTTAACATTTTGATTACTTAAGCCATTCCCAATTTAAACCTTAACCCATATTTCCGCTCAACCAAATTTAATAATTTTAATTATCCGACAAATCCATTAACCCAAATAATTTCTCAATTGTCTTATTAAATTCTATATTGAAAGAAAGAGTGATGATTAAACATGTGTAGCTAATCAATTAAACATACTTAAGAGTAATTACAAGTTTTTATCCTAGTTACTTAACGTGCTCAAGAATTAGTCCTTAATTACAACTAGTAAATTAACATACTCAATTAATTAATTCACATGCTAAGCTGATTAGTTATTACAACTAGTTAATTATTTAACATGCTAAAGAAGGAATTACAATTCTAATCCTAAATGATTAAACATGCTTGATCATGCTCGGGTTTGATAGAAAATAACACGCTAAGAGCAAGTAATTATAACAAGGTTATAACGAACACCAAGAAGACAATAACAAAAGTAATGTAAAAACAATTGTTCACATAGTCGATGAAACCCTTAATTCGTTTACGTTTCATTCATTCTTCTTTCATCATTTCCATTCTTTTCTAACAAAGTAAAGCATCTCTATTATTTTCAAATAAGTAAAGCATCAATTATGGGAATTAAAATAAAAGGAATTGCGGAAAAGAGAAATCCAAAAAAATATTAACAAGGAAAAATAACATATTAATATTAATCCTTGATCATTACATGCTTAAGAAAGAATGATGATAAAACATGTGTAGCTAATCAATTAAACATACATAAGAGTCAATTACATGCTTTTATCCTAGTTACTTAATGTCCTCAAGAATTAGTCCTTAATTACAACCAGTAAATTAACATACCTCAATTAATTAATTCACATGCTAAGCTGATTAATTATTACAACTAGTTAATTATTTACCATACTCAAGAAAGAATTACAATTCTAATACTAAATGATTAAACATGCTTGAATATTAATAATGTGCTATAACATGCTTGAAGATTAAACAAGTAATTGTTAACAACATGCTTGATTAATAACATGCTATTCTAGTTAGTAAATTAAACATCTAATGGCAGAACCTAGTTGATTAACATGCAAAAATGCTCAACTAGTTAATCTGTACTTCTAGTTAATTAACATGCTCAAGGAAGTGATTAACAACTATTAATTAAACAATTAGTTAAGTAATCATGCTCGACTTCCAATTTAGCTATTTACCCTAGTTAATTAGCATGCTCAAATAATAATTGTAATTTGGATTCTAATTTATTAACGTTTAAACATGTTTGGCCTAGTTAAGTAAACATGATAGTAAATTTAACGTGGATATCAAACAAGGAAATGGCAAAACGATATAGGAAATAACAACAAAGGTATTTAATTAAACAGCCAGTAAATAGAAAGTAAGCATTCTTCATTTCATGCGTTAACCATTCTTCACCCTTTTAACATTCGTCATCTCTTTAACAAACAAGGCATTTGTATCACGTAACAGACAATAAAACAAAGAAAATAAACAAAAGGAAAATATCATAGAGCTTAACCAAAATCTATAGAACACCAATCACAAGCTGACAATTAACTACAGCAGTAACAATAGGGAAATCACATAGCATCAACAAGGGAATAACAACCGAAAATCATCCAAGTAAACCAACACTACTCACACACTCTACTTGTGGTGTAGAGCCTCCAAATGGCAAAGACATTCCTATTTCCTTACCTAAGTGATGAACCTAAATAGGGAAAGCACTCCATAGCTCCTAGCTCACTCACGGATGGTAGGGAGCAGCACACAGCAGCTCCACTCATAGTTTAACACTCAACTCACAATGGCTACACACAATTCCCTCACTCACTCACTCACGTGTCTTTACACACCAAAGAACACACACTACTCTCAACCTACAGGGAAACCCACTCACCCGCAGGAAGAGAAGCTCTCGCAGGAAGAGGAGGACTGAAGACTCCAAATGAGAGAGGGATGGCAGAGGAGGAAGGCTGTACCTAGGAGAGTAGGGGACAACCTGTAGGCATCCAGGGGAGGGAATAGGCTTCAGTATGGGCGAGGGTGGCGACCAATGCTGGAAGGGGGTTTCATGTTTGGAAATCGCGGAGTTATGGATTACGCAACAAGATTTCATCAATTTTAATGCTAATTTATCGTAGGTCTGGGCTATTTCGGACGAATGCAGACGCAATGGCCTCATCCGCATACGTTTGCAAGTGTAAAACTTCATAGGCAAAAATGTGGCCTCGGACGAGAACTAGCGTCCTCGTCCTATCCGTACCCTCTGCAGACGATATTCAGACACGTTATGGCGTCCGCACGTAGAGTCTGCAAGCATCCGAAAGTGTCTCAAAATTGGACAAAGACAAATTAGATGAGCTACTCCACGTCCGTCTGCATCCAGATTCGTCTAGAAGTCCTCAGAGTTTGGACAGATTCGATGCGGACAAAGCAGCTCACATTCGGGACTTCGTCTGAAACTCCACTTTACACTAAATTCAGGACGCAGAATCACATCCTGAGTCATCCCAAACCATTCTTCATGTGTGCAATGCATTTGCAGATGATACAACTCGCCCACAGGTGTCCTAAAATGCCCTGGACAGCTTTTCCTCACATTCTTCTCACTCAACTCCTATCCCGTAATATTTTTCCCATAGATACATGTTATAAAATAACACGTACAAATATGCAATGTAATATCCTAATCACTCCACCATCTAATTACATCATGTAAACGGGGAAAATGATATAGAAATACCTCTACACTTAATGCTCTAGAACATCCTCGGCAATGCCCCGATAATTGTTCAACTGAAAAAAGTCGGGGTGTTACATGGTTATATCAAAGGAAATAATAGCTCCTATCTAGCACATAGATTAAATAGTAGTCATCGATCGGGTCAACCGTAATAACAAGCAAGATAATATATAGCACACCCAACAGAATAGGATCATTATCAATGAGGTAACTCACAGCATATTCATATGTAACATGACATAGAATAATATTCAATTCATCGGTTTGTATCATAGAGCTAAACGTCAGAAGCCGTAATCTAAGCAGGAAGCATTATCAATTTCTTTATCAAACAAAGCATTGATTTGCAGTAAAGGAAAACACAGAATATTAACAAGGAACAAACAGACAGTACTTGTGGGTGGGGCCTCCACAGGACAAGACTCTACCCAATCCTTACCTCAATTTTCTAATAGTTGAAGAATTCCTATACTGGAAGAAAACACCGCAGCGAGTTGTTCAACCCAACCTCACCCTTCAATTCATGGACCTCACACCCAACGCACAATGTACCACTTCAAAGAGCACACACTTCTCACAACTCAACTCTCGCAGAACACTCACACACCAGGGTTTTACTCACACACGATGAAGAGAAGAAAAATAAACAGAATGACTCAGTCAGACAACTTAATACGCGAAGCTTACCTGGAGGCGTGGTGGTCATTCACCAACCGAGATGGGGAGGGTCACTGGGATGTGGGTGAGCTGCTGCCTTGTCGCTAGAGTGGGACCTTAATTCCTAAATTAAAAAACACTAGGGGATTAAACTAGGTTTTTTGTGTAGCTGTGCAATATCAGACGTTGGACACGATGAGGGACGTCCGTTGTCTTCGTATTTTAGATGCCCGTCAATTTCCTTGCCATGAGGGACGTCTGTCCCATTACGAAGGGGCAGTCGTGGCCTTTACATTTGCCGTCTGTCAATGTCCGTCACTAACTCCCATATTTTGGACATCCTTCATCCATAAGGGACATCTGTCCCTTCTAAAAATTACTCCCTCCTTGGCTCTCAAAAGACGTTGTCCCACTTATGCTAACGCCGTTCCTTTTTCCCTTAATCTCATATATTCTTGGTCCATAATTGACATCCTTCCCTTCCTAAAATGACTCCCTCCTTCGCTCTCAAACGATGCCATCCCACTTATCTTAACGGCATTCCTTTTATCTTTCATCACGGACGTCCCACATTTCATTAGGGATGTCCTTGCTTCCATAAACGATGACGTATATAATGAATAACACCATTGGTTCCCATTTCCTGCAACGGACATCCTTTTTTCCCCGAGGGACATCCATCATAAACCCCTTCCTCCAAAACACAGCGCTCCTTCCCTTTTTATTTTCATTTTTATTCCTTTAACATTCCGATTACTTAAGCCATTCCCAATTTAAACCTTAACCCATATTTCCACTTAACCAATTTTAATAATTTTAATTATCCAAAAAATCCATTAACCCAAATAATTTCCCAATTATCTTATTAAATTTCATATTGAAAAATTGGGGTATTACACTGTTTGAGGTCAACAATGGTAATGAACAGTACCATGTCAATTTGATAGATGTACTTCTAGCTGTTACCGATGGGAGTTGACTGGCATCCCATGTGTCCATGCACTCCCATTTATGCAATTCATGAGGACATCTCCAGAGAACTTTGTGCATGAGTGCTACCACAGGGAAACATACATCACGATGTACTCTCACTTTGTTCGCCTATCAGTAGACAAATCATGTGGCCTCTTGTGATAGATCTTGATACAATTACGCCACCGCCATTTAAGAGACATCCTGGAAGGCCATGAAAATGAAAAATACGGGATATGGAAGAGGCTCGAGGTTGGATAGTGTTGCCCAGGAGACATCTGAACATGACATGTGGCGGGTGTGGGTGTGTGGAGCACAATTTTTGCATGTGTGAAGGCCTAGAGTCTAGTGCATGCGACAGTCGTGGGTCTAGAGGCAAAGGCGGCAGAGGAAGCTCGCACGACATATTTTTCGGTTTTAGAGTCCCTCAGATAGCAACCAAGACAGTTCCCGACATAGTCCGCGAGACAGTCCAGAGACAATTCCCGACATAGTTACCGAGACGCAGATGAGCACATTATTGCATTTACATTTTCATGTGTTACATTTTAAACTACGCTAATTTTATTTGCAATGTGTTATGTAGAAGTATGATGTTCAAGGTCCATAAACACAAATGTGGACTTTAACCTTCTTTGATTAGAGAAGACAACACTCAATCAAAGTGACTATTAACTATTCGTTGAAACTAGTTATACATCATATACAATAGGCTACCTCAAATAAACTATTGTAGATGATATATCTAGTTTTGACGCATAGTTAATAGTCACTTTGATTGAACGTTGTCTTCTCTAATCAAGGAAGGTTAAAGATAAATGAAGAAGTTAAATGCTTTGAGTTATTCAAGATCAAACATAAGTGGAAGTGATAATTTGGTTAGCAAAAATGAAGAATACAAGATTGATAATTTGGTTTGCGTCTGTAATGCACATATGCACGATATGGTTGTAATTCAATTGATAAATAGATTTGTGTTTATAATGCAAATGTACATGATAGGGTTGTAATAGAATTGATAATTTGGTGGTTGATGATAAATGAAAATTGATTAGTATGTAATTGTATAATTAGCAACTTTTCCTCAAGCCAACAGGTCAAAATTTTGAATCTATACTTTAGCCGTTCGACCGCCCATCACTTTTTGATTGATCGCATTTCATTTTCCTTGAATCTGTGAAGGCTATGAACGATTGTAATTCAAAGGTTGATCGACTATGCATAGCCGAGTTCGACCACATAGAACCAGAGTTAGCGTCCATGTCGCGCCGCGAAATGTCAACTTTCCTCGACGAAACGTCAACTTTCTGTAGTGGAATGCCAACATTCCTCTGCCTTGTATATTTCAATGTTATGCATAAGTTGCTTAAATTTTTGTAATGAATATGTTAATTGTTTGTTGATGATGAATGAAATGGTTTGAGTCAATTTGTCTTTCAAAAAATTGAAAATTTTGCAAGAGTTTCCCTTGTTTTTAGTCTATCCCCTTGTGACATTATCAAAACCAGATAGATATTATCCAAACTATATATTTTCCAAATAAATATTATCCAAGTAAATAAAATAAAACATAAATATCAACATATATTATCCAAGTACAGTAAGTAAACATATAAAGAGACAGTTAATTTTTTATAATGTATAATGAAATGAGTATCTCGATTTGTATCATACATATCTCAACTACCCTAAGCCGCCTTCTTACCAGTTTTCTTCTGTAAATCCATGAGCTCAAAGGACAACTGTGGGTCCACATATACGTTGGACACTTTCATGAACAATGAACCCTTCATAGGTACATCATCGTGATGGTAGAATTCAAACTTCTTGCAATCTCGGATCACCCCTAATCCCTCACTCGTACACTAAAAGATGTCGTGCAGGCTAAAATACAAAGGGAAAAATCAGCATATAAGCGGACAGAAGTATGAATCTACACAAGGGAAAAATGTACTTCTCTTTGTCAGTGGGCACTACGATGATTATAATTGCCTCAAGCAGAACAACTAGTAAGGGCAATGAGTGTGCAAAGGAAGCACGCATTAGACCTATTGAAACATGAACGACAAATCAAAAAAACGAGATGTTTACTTACGTGAATCCACCCTAATGTTAGTAGCATTTTTTTTATATTGAACCTCAAAGTATTCTTCTTCGTTCAACATATAGCCTTGCATACAAAGAAAGCAAAGCGATGATAAGTACTAAGATAAAAACTTTTGAACTACTTAATGTAATAGAACGTAATTTTCACCGTGTTTACCGTCCCTTCTTACTACGGGAAGATGATCCCAGTGATGTTGTACTCATCCTGGACCAGCTTTCCAGAAAGAATTGCGCACGTCTCCAGGTTCTTCCAAGTATTTGCAGCAACATACTTCTTGAAAAGATCCATCAGTTGACCTAGTTGCAAAAAACATTGACAAGAGACCGTCAGACTAATGAGGCATGAATAAGTGCAGAAAAACATAGAAAACCAAATCAAAGACGTACCACGTGCACAGTTTTAAGTGGCAGAGGCTGCGATCCACCTGATGCGGCTGTCGATGAAGGATTGGGAGCAACTATCTCCTGCACCCTAGCAAGCACAACAGGAGGAAAAGGTTGGTGTCGGAGGGTAATGATGTTTTTCAGACATGTTATTACGTCGCATACAAATAAAGTAAATAATAAACTTTTCTTAAAAAGTAAATAACTTACAAGTAGTCTATGCCTTCTGTTGCTGAAGAAGATGATGGAAAGGCCAATGGAAAGGCTACTAGAGGAGCTTCTAGAGAGGCTGCTAGAGAGGATGGTGGAGGGGCTACTCGCTACCCCATTCTCTGCAATGCTTCTAACATCTCATGATGATGCTCCTCTGCTTACTTCTCCCTTTTTTGTATTTGGAGCAGCTTGAATTGATGTTGCTCCTCCATTTTTTGCATTTTGGAGCAACCCCATTTGATGGTGGTCCTCCATCATTTGTATTCTGTGCAACCCTATTTGATGGAGCTCCTCCAACAAGAAAAGTAGGTCTTCCATCCTATGCATCCAGCTAGAAATCTCCTCAGGCATCGATGTAAAATGAGATGACTGAGGAGAGGGCATAGTCATTAGCTGTGGAGCATCATCCTCCATGTGCTACAGAGGCGATGCTGGAGGTTGTTCCTCCAAGGAGGCTAGAGGTTTTTCCTCCGAGGGGCTGGAGGTTGTACCACTAAGGGGGGTGGAAGCTGTACAACTAGGGGGCACTAGCGGCTAAGACACTATAGCTCTTTTCTTCGCAGCATGCTTGGATGGAGTCTTGTATACCCATACTTCTTCAACTTGGCTCAGCACCATTCGGTCCACTTTCAATTTGTTATGGACATCGGTGGCCTTCTCTTCGATTCTCAGCTCATCATCCGAGATCGGTACCCTATAATGCTAAACAATCCTCTGAATGAGCCAATTGAATGAAAAACTCTTGGCTGGGTTGTTCAGCACTTTGTACATGTGATTCAAAATCATATAGTCGATGATCACTTTTTTCCTGTTGAACACCTTCTCCAACAAATACAGATCAATGCAGCTAACATGGTCTCGATGCCCATCCCAAGGAAGATGGTGTGCGTCATGATGGTGTGGATCACTCGGGCTATGATATTTAATTCACTAGACTTTTGCTTCATATACGCTCCAATCTCAAGATCGCGGTGCAACAACCTAAGCACAGTTAGACCTTCTCCTCGTCTGATAACAGGTGGCTCCCATGACACGTGGTAATAGTGATTCTTGGTTCCTCCATCGAACATACAAGCAACACATTAATATTGTTGGGAGATAGCCTCAACTCCCGTTCAAACATGTAAGTTCGGACCTCTAATGGTTGGGTGGACAGTTTCAAATTGGTATAAAAGATTTTGACAATCCATTCATAGTAACTTTCACACAATCTGCACAACCCGGCTAACCCAGCCCCCTCAAACAATCATTCAATTTCATATTCAATCAATGACTTAAAGTCTACTCTTCTAGAAAGAATAATTGAATAGTGTTTAACATCGACATCATATCGTTCATTCATGTCGGTTGTCTTGAAGAGTGGGGAGTGGAACCTCACTGTAACAGGTTGGAAACGGACCAATGCACCGCTTCTGGTCATTCTCTAGGGTGAGGTTGAAGTTGTTGTTGTGCTTCTACCTCGACTTCTGTAACAGGGGAAACCGCGAATCCTCTAACATCAATCGTGGCTTCTCTAACTTGAACCGCGGGTGCTCCACCTTCCACTATGGTGGCGTTTACACTGTGGTGAAATTGACCGACGAACTCAGTTGCAAGCTGACGGCATTCACAAGTAGAGTCCATTATTTCCACATGTGGTTGCAGGTGAGGCAACGATGGACCACCTAATGGACTACGAGTCCACTCTATCATTAATCAAGTTGCAAATAATATCATGAAAAGATTCAAGGTCAAGCATAGGTGAAAGTCCAAGAGCAATGAAAGAGAAACAGAAAGACTTTCCAAAATTTTCTACTTCTATCCTTTGACAGGTGTTTGACTCTTTTGGCATTCAAAACAATGTCATTTCAAAATGAGTACTTCAAGAAAATTGTATCTGACTTCCTAAGCTTTCTTGAATGGGTTAGATCACTAAATTCGGAGTTCATTTGCTATGTCAAAGGCCCATGGAATCGAGAGCAAAGAATAATGAAAGTCTAAGTGTCCAAGCTTGGAGACCAAGGAAATCTCTACATGGAAACCATCCAAGTGGCCGAGCACCAACATCTAGACTTGGAGAGGAAGAAAGAAAGATATTAATTTAATATTTTTTTATCCAATTAGGGTTATTATTGCTTAATTAGTTTACTATTATTTTATAGTTTGTGATTGGCTATTTAAAGCCACCTTATGTACATATTTAAGAGACTTGAGTTTGAATACAAAAAGCTTTTGCTTATTTTGAAATTGAAGAGATTCTTTTTTCAAACGCTTTGGTGAGTTACATCCCAAGTATCCTTGTGTGAGTAATATCAAAAGATTGAACTCACTTAGAGTTGAGTGAGTTCTCTTATTGGCGTTGAGGAAAGGTTGTGAGTAGTGGTGTACCACCATCAAGAGGTGTCATCATCAGCAAAGCATCCATTCAATGGTTCAAAGTTTCCATATTTACTAAATCCAACCCCCTCGAGTATTTTTAGCATATTTCCTAATTCTTAAAGGATATTTCCAAAGTTCTTGAAGAGTTTTTTCTTATTCATTCAAAAAAGAGCGGTCCAAAATTTAGCTCAAAAGCTTCTAAAACGAAGGAGTTACAAGCTTACAAAGTTCACTTTCCAAAAGTGAATCTCGGCCAAAATAAGGAAAGTGGAGTTTTGTTCGAGTAGTCGACCGCCCCCTAGACCACAACGTCGACCACCGAACAAAAGTCGAATCTATGTTATTTTTGGGACAAAGAACCCGACCGCGTTTGCGTCCGATTATCGACCGATTTCTTCCAAATGCTTATGTTTACCTATCCAAATACCATCCTCAATGGCGGCCTCAACCAGCCCTTCGACTGCCAGTTCAGAAGCTTCATCCATTGTTTATTCCGCATACTTCAACACTTCACCTCCTATTTTCAAGCTATATTCTAATCACCTTCCGTTGGTGCATCATTTGGTATCAAAGCTAAAACAATTCCTACTAATTGAATATATTTTTTTTCAACACAATGATGAGGGGACGAAGCTACTCAAGGAGCTATTTTTCGGACGAGGAAAATTCACCACCATCTATTCCCAACGTATCAATCCCGTCGTTCAACGGCTCAAGCAATGGCACAATTATAATGAGTGGGTAGAAAAAGTGGAAAGAATATTTGAGTGTGACGAATTTTCATAACTAAGGAATGTGCAACTAAGAACATTCGGGTTCACGAGATATGCAAGCATATGGTGGAGCAACATTAGTGCAAAGAAAAGACAAGGAGGCAAAGAGATTCGAACTTGGATTCTATTAAAGAGACTCATGAGTGAGAAGTTCGTTCCAAGCAATTATGAGCAAGAACTCTACTATCAATTGAAACGCCTCAAGCAAGGTTCCACCACCGTTGAAGAAAATGTTGCCAAGTTCAAAATCCTAAAAACAAGATGTGATTTGTAAGAACCGGAAGACGAAACAATATCAAGGTTCATCCAAGGACTTCACTATGATATTGGAGACTTGATTGAACTATGACCTTATGACACATTTGAAGATGTGATCAAGTTAGCTCTAATAATTGGGAGACAAAAGTTTGTTCCACTCTCACCACCACCACTCCCAAGGTATGAATATTCTTCCGAAAGTCAACAAGCTCAACTTGCTAAAATTAGTGCATTGTTACAAAAACTTGAAGCATGCATATCAAGCACTCCAACCTTACAAGCACAAGACCATGATGAGGTAATAGAAGGTACTCATGAGAAAATTGAAGAAGTTATTTATGCTGAAGAAGGGTCATTACTATCTTTGGAGCCTCAATTAGAAGAGGAAGATTATCAAGAAGAGCAAGTAACCGAAACTAAAGAGGACAATACGGTAAATACAACTTTGGTTGATTTTTCTTATGGAAGTTGTACTAATATATTGATATGTGATATGGCAAGTACAAGTGATTCTTTTTGGAAAATATTGTGGCATGCGCATGATGAATATTCAAATTGCCATTCTTATTTCAAAGATGATGAGAGGTTAGTCCATCTAGCTCCGATTCAACCAAAATAAATTGTTATGGATTATAATGCCTTAAAAGGAAATCAGATGAAAACTACTATACTTATGACAAAGAGGTACGTACCAATGGATAAATTGATTGCTTAGATTTTTAGAGTTTGATGAATTAAAACTGATTATATCATTGGCATGATATTTGGTTTTGGTAATAAAGTTGATCTCTTGAATTTTGGTGGAAACTCATTCATATTGATACATAGTGGAAAGTTCTTAATCTTAATACATCTTTGTATTGAATTTGTTACTATTTTTGGATTATAGAAACCTATTACATCTTGCATGAAGATATTCTTGGGTGAGACATTATGGCAACAAGGATAGTTTCAATATTAAATGGTTTTATGATTTCAAAAACTACTTACATATTTATGCATCATTGTCCAAGAATAAGTTACTGGATTGTTTTTCTTACTTGATCAAATGGAAAAGAGGAAAGACAAAACTATTTGAAAATACTTCAATCAAAGATTATGTTTCCAAATATGGCAAGATTGGTATGACAAATCATAGAATTAAAAAATCACTCTTAAGGAAAGTTCTTGGTGAAGATCTAGCAAGACATATTTGGGAAAGGCAACTTAGGAAGCTACCAACAAATCACAAACAAAAAAAAACGTTCATTGTGGAGACCTAGCAAGTTATATTGGAGAAAGGACAACTTGGGGAGTTACCAAAAAATTATTCTTTAGCCACTTATACTTAAAGGTATTCTCAAAACTATTTTTATGAAAATCATTGAATTATAAAGGGGCATCTATGAATTCCTAAGCTATTATTCAAATATGGGAGGTGGTTTGTGAATATTTTACTATTATTGACCTACCACATTATACAAGGATTATTTTCTTATTTTATTCATGGAGATTTTATAGCAGAGGCAATTTTCAAGGCCCAAAACAAATCTCCTTAGTTAATTAAGGAGTATTATGAAGAAATCATTCTTTGGCCACACTTACTTAAAGGAGTTCTCAAGATTTTATTTATGGTAACTGTTATTGTGTCCTATATTATTTCTAACTCGAAGACAAGAAATGAGGATATATTATTTGAGTTATTATTCAAGCATGGAAGAGGTTTATGGAAATCTCAATATCATTACCCTACTACCAAGAAGAATATAGTGACACAAGATATGATTTGAGGTCGAATCCTTTTCAACCCCGAGAGGATGATGGACTACAAGTCCACTCTATCATTAATAAAGTTACAAATAATATCATGAAAAGATTCAAGGTCAAACATAGGTATAAGTTTAAAAGAAACGGAAAAACTTTCCAAAACTATCTACTTTCTGACCTTTGACAAGTGTTTGACTCTTTTGGCATTCACAACAACATCTTTTCAAAACGAGTGCCTCATAAATATTGTATCTGACTTCTTAAGCTTTCTAGAATGGGTTGGATAACTAAATTTAGAGTTCATTTACTAGGTCAAGGGCCCATAGAACCGAGAGCAAAGAATAAGAAAAGTCCAAGTATCCAAGCTTGAAGACCAAGAAAATCTCTACATGGAAACCATCCAAGTGGTCGAGCACCAACATGGATTAGCTGCTAAATATATCTAGACTTGGAGAGGAAGAAATAAAAATATTAATTTAATATTCTTTTAGTTAATTAAACTAGTTTATATTAAGTAGAAAATCAGATAACTTATTCTATGAGTCGATTAGGGTTATTATTGCAGATTAGTTTACTATTATTTTATAGTTTGTGATCAGCTATTTGAAGCCACCTTATGTACATGTTTAAGAGACTTGAGTTTGAATACAAAAAGCTTTTACTTATTTTGAAATTAGAGAGATTCATTTTTCAAATGCTTTGGTGAGTTACATTCAAAGTATTCTTCTGTGAGTATTATCACAAGATTGAACTCACTTAGAGTTGAGTGAGTTCTTTTATTGGCATCCGCAGCCATACTTGTTAAGGAAAGGTTGTAAGAAGTGGTGTCCAACCATCAAGAGGCGTCATCATCAGTAAAGCATCCATTCAAAGGTTCAAAGTTTCCATATTTGCTAAATCTGACCACCTTGAGTATTTTCAGCATATTTCCTAATTCTTAAAGGATATTTCCAAAGTTCTTGAATGATTCTTTTTCTTATTTATTCAAGAAATAATGCTCTAAATTTCAGCTCAAAAGCTTCTAAAACGAAGGAGTTTCAAGCTTTCAAAATTCACTTTCCAAAAGTGAATCTCGGCTAAAATAAGGAAAGTGGAGTTTCGATCGAGTAGTCTGACCGCCCCCTCAACTGCGATGTCACCCGCCGAACAAAATTCGAATCTGTGCTGTTTTTTGGAGGAAGAACCTGACCGCATCCACGTCCGATTCATCGACCGATTTCTTCCAAATGCTTATGTTTACCTTTTCGGACGCCATCCTCAACCGCAGCCTCAACCCGCCTTTCGACCGCTAGTTCAGAAGCTTCATCCATTGTTTATTCCGCATACTTCAACACTTCACCTCCTATTTTAAAGTTATATTCTCATCCTCTTACGCTGGTGCATCACCATCCTTTTGCTTGAGCAACATTTTCTTTATGCAAAAATCAATTGGTATCGCTGCAACAATGAGGAATGAAGGTCTCAGAGTTCGAATATTCGCCTAGGATTTCATGGTTCGTGGTGACCTCGCCGAAGCGCACAGTCGAGTCTTATATACTAGGGCATAGGAACGCAGAACGACGCACGATGATCTGCCGTGGAACATCCTCTTTCCACCACAGAATGTAGTCATTCTACAATGGATCGTAACATGTTCTGCTGCGAACCATCAATATTAGAACGTTATTTTTTAAAAAAGAAAATGACAAATCAACCATCATACTTTGTAATCAATGATAAGTCAACTATTAAACTATTGTTGCTAACAAATTAACCACTGAACTATGGAAAAAAGTCACCGTAAACATTTCTATCATGTTGCCATTAAACGTATTGATTTAGTTCCGCAGAGAATTGAACATGTATTGATTTCAATCTGCTGCATAACTATATTTTAAAAAAAAACGTTATATAATATCAACGTTCTGTTGCGGATTGGGACATTTTTTGCGGCAGATTCACCACGATCCGTAGCGGATTGATAATGATCCACTGCAGATCATTGTGCCTCGTTATAGGAAAATTCCTTATTTTCTTATAGGAAAATTTCTTTCTTTTCTTTCTTCTTTTCGAAGAGGGAAAGAAGGAAAATTTTCTTCTTTTCTCCTAGAAAAAAGGATTTTTTCGTCTTTTCTCCAGATTTTCCTACTTTCCCAGGGAGAAAAGAAGGACATTTTCATACATTCTGGAAAATTTCCTTCTTTCTCAATTTTCTTCTTTCTCCTAGAGAAAAGAATTTTCATTCATTCTTTTCTCCTGAAGAAAATAAGAAAACATTCTTTCTCTTCTCCACAAGAAAAGAAGAAATCCAAGAGAAAAGAAGAAAATTTTCATTTTTTTCTCCTAGAGAAAAGAAGGAAATTCCTTCCTTTCACCTAGAAAAAAGAAGAAAATTCTTTTTTTACCTAGAGAAAAGAAGGAAATTCCTTCTTGTGTCCAGGAGAAAATAAAGAAATTTTCATTCCTTCTTTTCTTTCGGGAGAAAATGAGAAACAATTTTTATTTCCTATATGGAGTTCCACCGTGAAAACTGTAATGTTCCGCTGCGGAACAACAAACTATAATTATTTTATTTCAAAATATAACGTTTCGCAGTGAAAAGTGTAATTTTCTGCCTGGAACAAAATTTAATTGTTTAATGGTAAACGTGACAGTGATGTTTGTGGTGACTTTTTTTTATAGTTCAGTAGTTAGATTGTTAGCCAAAATAGTTTAGCGAATGATTTGTCATTGATCGTAAAGTACGATGGTTGATTTGTAATTTTCCCCTTTAAAAATTTTGTTCCGCATCGGAATGAAATCTATACATTTTTGTTCTGCTGCAGAATGAAATCAATACATTTAATGGAAAACGTGACAATGATATTTGCGGTGACTTTTTTTCATAGTTCACTAATTAATTTGTTACTAAAAATACTTTAGTGTTTGAATAATTGATATGTCATTTTGCCTTTTATTTACAAATGGAAAAATGACAGATCAACCATCATCCTTTATTGTTGGTGACAAACCAACTATCATCCTTTTTTTGCTAACAAATTAACCATTGAACTATGAAAAAACGTCGCCCTACCATCGTCATCAAAATTCATCAACTGTAAACGTCACGGTCACGTTAACGCCAAGGACCGTCAAACGGAGACGTCGAAGGCAGCAACAATGAGGACGTTGGTCAAAATCCGTCGACTCTAAACGTCGCGGTCATATTAACGCCAAGGACCATCAAACAGAGACATCCAAGGCAGCAACAATGGGGGACATCGGTCAAAATCCTTCGACTCTAAACGCCGTGGTCACATTAACGCCAAGGACTGTCAAACGGAGACCTCCAAGGCAGCAACAACGGATGTCCCGCAACAACGAGGGACGTCCAACACTAATCCAATATACTGACGAAGACATCAATTGTCAGGGGACGTCCGTCCTGCCTATAGGAACGAGGTACAGACGTCCCTTGATCAGAATAAATGGCTATGATGGAGTTTGTCATTTTCTAAAGGCGATGGCGGACGATAATTCATGGCCATTGGATCAAGGGCGGACGTCCCTTGATTGGGATGGATGGCTAGGATGGAGTTTGTCATTTTCCGCAGGCAAAGGCGGACGATGGTTTATGGCCATTGGATGGAGGACGGATGTCTCTCGATCGGAATTGACGACTAGGATGGGCTATCTCGATTAAGACGGACGTTCCTTATCCGAAAATGGTCATCCCTCGACTTGAGACTATGTCGTTCTGCCTCCAATAGACGTCCCTAGTCTCACAACGGAGGTCTCTCGACTTAAGACTACGTCATTTAGGCAAAAAAAGACGTCCGTCTTTCGTCGAGGGACGTCCGTTTTATGTTCGTCGAACTACTCTGAACATTAAAAATCTGTCAATATAATCGTGAAGGACGTCCCTCGAACATAAAACGAATGTTCTTATAATTCATTGAACTTAATTCGTCGAGGATTTCGTATTTTGCAGTACTCACCAGAGCGTACAATCGATTCTTATATAGGCAGAATGACGCACGATGATCAGCGGCAAATCATCCTCAAACCACGGCGGTCTTTCACAGACCGTGACGATCTTTTTCAAATAGCGGCGTTCTTTCTTAGATCGTGGCGGATCGAAATAGATAGATTTTGACAGCAATGGTAGGGGCGACATTTTTTTATAGTTCAGTGGTTAATTTATTAGTGAAAAAAAGATGATAGTTTGTCACTAACAATAAAGGATGACGGTTGGTTTGTCATTTTCCCTTTACGAATGTTAGTGGGGTGAGGGAGTGAGAACTCCAACACAATGAAATAAGGTGGTCATTTGTGAAAAAAAATGGCAGCCGATCGAGAATGTCAAAGGCACCAGACCAGGAAGATTGGATTCTCATGGCTTGGCGCTTTCTGCGCCCATTTGCACCGAATCAACGGACCGATTTCTCCTTCCCTCTCTCTTTGCTTCTCTCGAAAAGGATGGCCTCTTCCTCTCATTGCAATATCTCTCGCGCTCTCTGTTTTCTGTTTCATTTGTACAAATGTGGATTATCTAACAACCCCAGATCGATCGTCGATGAATTCTGTGAAATTTCGGATGCCCATTTTATATTTGGAAGAATTTTGAGTCCCAACTGAAATCTATTATTGTTTAGTAGAGGCAATTATCAGTGGACGATGATAATGGGTCTAGTGATTTAGATCAAGGTTTGGGGAGTTTGTTGTTTTTTACGGGTATTTCCTTCAGCATCGAAGAAAAACATCAACAAGTTTCTGGAAGGAGTAATGCAGGTATTGATTGTGAATCAAAGTATTGTGTTTTATGTCAAGTTAAACCAGACACCCAGAAATGGGAAGTTGGTCACCGCAACTATTTTGTTGTGTTTTGTTCTTTTTCTCCTCTGCATAAAGATAACTTTTCTCTGGTGTATTCTATATATATATATATATATATATATATATTGTATGAGTAAGAATTTGTGTTTTGAAAGTAGAAATGTACATAGAAGGGAAAGGAGGATGAGGATAAGGAAATGTACATTTGAGTACATTAAAAATTCATAATGTTTGTGTGTTCTGTCTAAAATGCTTGGTATTGAGGATGGTTTGGAAATCATTTTGCTTGTAATTAGCTTTTGAAGACTAAGAAAGTTACTTCCAGAGACGTTGTAAGTACTTGTGTTCAACAAATTACATTTCTTTTTCTTGAACAATTTCAGTGTTTATGGCTAACAAGCACAACACCGTACAAGATAAAAACAAAAGCAGCCTGTCCTTGGGTCCAAAGGATGTCAAAGAGCTCCGCCAAAGTTCTGTATATAGTAATGTTGATATCTTTACGTATGAGGAGATGAGGTTGGCCACAAAATGTTTTCGACAGGATCTAATTCTAGGTGAGGGTGGGTTTGGAGTTGTATATATGGGAGTTGTAGATGATAATGTGAGGTCGGGTTATAAGACTATGCATGTTGCCATCAAGGAGCTTAATCGAGAAGGCTTTCAAGGTGACAGGGAATGGCTGGTAATCATTCTACTTTCTTATCCTTGTATTTTATTTCAAAAGATGTTGATTAATTGCTTTTATGTAGTTTGTTGAGCCCAATGAGATTTGTTTGGTTGTAGTACAAAGTAGAAAAGATAATTTTTATATCTTAATTTTGGTTCATTTTCATTGAGAAAGAATGAAGTAGAATCATATGAAAAGTAGAATTGTTATATCTTCTTCAAAATTGCAATCCTATATGATGTCATATTATTTGTTTCTCATATGTAATGCTCGTGTCTGTAGAATCATAGAGTTTATGTTTGTTAAATGACCTGTATATTTTGTGTCTCACAGTCTTGCACACAGCTTTTATTTAATTTCAAGAACAGTTCGTATTTGTGATAGCAATTCAACAATTTTGAGAGGGATTGAATTGCTTCACCAGTTCTTGTTTGTTTTTTCAGGCAGAAGTCAACTATCTGAGGCAGCTCAGACACCCAAATCTTGTGAAGCTCATTGGGTATTGCTGTGAGGATGAGCATAGGCTGTTGGTATATGAATACATGGCAAGTGGGAGCTTGGAAAAGAATCTTTTTCGAAGTAAGTATTAAGTGCTTAATGGTTTTAATAATTCTGACAGGGCTCAGGGATAATCATCTGTAGATTCATGACGATACAGGAGATTGAAGGTCTTTTTATTTCTCGCATTCAGGCACTTAGATACCCTTTTAACAGAATTTATCATTTCTAGTTTGTAGAAATCAACAGTTTGCTTCAGTTTTTTTATTTCTGTCGGCAGATTTCTTTTTTGTTGGTAATTTTAGTTCTTTTGCTTTTTTTTCTTGGTAATATACAAAAGGGACAAATTACGAAACTAAAAAAAAGGAAACAAATAGAAGAACTAAACCACAATCTTTCTCAAGAACATTATGTCCTAATTCTCACCATAAAAATCTTTCTTTTTTTCTTGTTGCAAACACACAAACTATGCAATGAAGAACAAGATTGTCCACTGCCTTCTCCATTTCCCCCGCCTATTTCCATTCCACCACAAAATCCACATTAAAATGAGGCAACACTCGACAAACGATGAACCTCATCCTCATCCAAGAAGGCAAACTATAGGCAATATCAAAGTGTAGCAATAATTGCAACCTTTTTTCACAAATACACGTGTATTGAGGAATGAATGCGAATCATCTTTCTTCAAATCATTCTACTAAAAGCTTCTCGACAGGCAAGCGAGGTGAAGATAACCACACTACGGTGGGGTGTGAAGAAGAGAGGCTTTGGATTTCCAAGTTTGAATGCAATTCTATATTCACTATTAAAAGTGAAAACTACTTGAATTATGAACATGAGGAAACCATATCAAATATTTGGTGGATAGATCAAATATTAAATAACTAAGAAAACCGTATCAGTACAAATGTAAGTTTTTCTTGGGACGCATCAATTTGATTAGGAACATCTCATTGTTCGTGCTTGTGATTGTAGGAGTAGGTTGTCCTCTGACTTGGCCTAAAAGAATGAAAATTGCTTTAGACTCCGCAAAAGGTCTTGCGTTTCTACATGGTGCAGAAAGGCCTATTATATATCGCGACTTCAAGACGTCCAACATTTTGCTCGATGAAGTTAGTTCACTTTCATTTTTTTTATTGCTTTGAAGAAGACTGTCAAATTAGAAATCTTTGCATTGACACAGTGGATAGAAGTCTTCTATTTCTGCCAAATATCTCGTGTTTTTGCCTCAAATCAATTTGATAATAACTCGCAGGATTTCAATGCAAAGCTCTCAGACTTTGGCCTGGCAAAGGAAGGGCCTATGGGAGACCAAACCCATGTTTCAACTAGAGTGATGGGAACGTATGGATATGCCGCTCCCGAATACGTAATGACTGGTGAGTTGGTTGTTTGCTAATATCCTTTTTTTTTTCCTTCCTTTTTCAAAATGAAAATACTAGTAAGAAATAGGAAGGATATATGAAAGAATTAAGTTATTATTTTAAGCAAATACTTGTGAATGCTCGGGTACAATTTCTTCAGGGTCATAGAGCAATATAGAACATTTTGAGGCATGATTTGGTCTATTTCTTACAGTTTTGTTTTCAAAACCGAAAATCAAACTAAAGAAAACCTGTAGAAATTCCCGTTGGCTTAGAAAACCGAATAAATTGGATGATACTACTGGCTAATTGCAGTTTGACTGATTCAGTTTAAACTGGTTCTTTGAACACCTTCAGAAATAGTTGATAGCTCTTTATTTGTTTTCTAGTTTGGAATATAAAATATAGCGAATAGTAAGCATATGCCCTTTTCTCGTTGAACTTAATTAGGTTGATTATAATTAAAAAACAATTCCACACTTGGAGTAAAAAATTGGAAATGTCTGTGTACCCCACAAATGAAATGGTCAAAGGCGGTTAGTTTTCATCAAATTTTTATAATTTGTACTACCAGTTCTTGGATTGATGATCTGTGTCTATCTCCCTGGAAAATATAGGAAGAAGAGAAAAGGAACAGGTAGTTATTGATCTTCTTATGATGCACTCATGTATGAAATTGACTTTATGCAGGGCATTTGACGGCTCGAAGTGATGTTTATGGATTTGGAGTGGTGCTGCTTGAGATGCTTATGGGAAGGAGAGCGATGGACAAAAGCAGGCCAAGCCGAGAGCACAATCTGGTTGAGTGGGCACGCCCCATTCTCACCCACAATAAGAAGGTTTTGAGAATCCTAGATCCTAGGACGGAAGGACAATACTCCGAAAGAACTGCCTTAGAAGTGACTCAATTAGCACACCAATGCATTAGCCAAAACCCAAAAGGGAGGCCTCTAATGAGCGAAGTAGTGGAAATCCTTGGAGCGCTGTACACAAAGATGGACAGCCAGGAGGAAGAAATGCTTCAGAGTGGAGGCAGCAGTCTAACACTGTGCGGAATGCCAAAAGACGCCCCCTCTTTGCCTGAGAAGAAGACCAAATCGAGTGGAAATGAAGAGGCGTGTAGTGAGAAAAGTCGAGATGGAAGGAGTAAGAATGAGGCTCCCAAGGATATTGACCCCTACAATCCTTCCCCACATTGCACACCTGGTTTTACATCCACTGAAAAATCAGTTCAATCCGGAAGATGATTGTGTCATGTTTTAAGATCTAGAGTTTTAATTTTTGGAGATGTTCCATGAATGTCTCTAGCAATTATTCTTATGAGTCTCTCGTTGTTTTGAAAATTGGTGTAGTAAATATAGGTCATGATCAGGAATTTTCTGCATTTAAGTCGTTGGAAGAACAGTTTACCAATATTTTTATTTTTTTAAATTTACGTTGGGAACCATGCAATTTAGCACTCTCTTGTTGGATGATGATGCTGATTAAAATCATTCGGTGCATTAAATTCTAAAATGAGAGATGGGAATCTAGGGTGTTAAAGAATCTAGACCCTACAACAACGCGGAATATTACAGATCATCTCACGAATTAAAAAAAAATAAGAACTTAATTGTAACCAAATTTATCAGCTAGAACTAAAGTTATAAAAAAGAATAGTTTGACCTTAACCAAACTTGTTAGTTAAACCAAAACTATCAAAATTTTGATCTTTCAAGTCACACTTGAAGAAAATCGAGTTCTTCGCAAAAAACCATAGGGAAGAAATCTCTCAAGCAAAAGCTCAAATTTTGTATTTAAAAAGGGTCTAAAAAAAGTCATATCATAGCACTAATGTACTTTTATAGGCTATAATATAATCATAATAAAATAAGAAAAACTAATTTAAATTAAATTAGAAAAGACTAGGTTGCTTGGTGCGGCGGAAAAGAATAAGGCTGCTAACGCATGTGAATGATAGGCTATTGGGAGTGCGCAGAATGGACTGCTAGCGCGGATTGGGCTACTGGTGTAATGTCTGGATAAATCTTCTATGTATTATGTAAAAGATTTTATAGAATGAACAAATAATTTATAAAAGAAAATATATTCCGTTATTGCTAATTTGGGACTTGATGTGGTGTAACTGAAGGAAGAAATATTTTGAGAAATTTTAAGTGGAAAATTGTCATGGATTGTGCATTTCTAAGTTTTTGGTCAACTGGCAGTCGGGTTGTGGTCGATGAGTTCGACCAAATCGCATTCCAGGTCCCATTTTGGGGTTTTCAGTTGCACTGCAGTCGACGACACGGTTGAGTTGCAGACGTAATGGTTTTGAATATGTCAAATTCATCAAATTTTCGGTCGATGTGCGGTTGCATGTTTCGGTCGAGGTTCTCGACAGAAATAAGTCTCTGCTCGTATTTTGACATTTCGATCGTCATGCGGTCGAGGATTCAGACACCTTCCTCAACCAAAAAATCAACTTAAAGCGAGGAATCTATTTTTTTTTTCCTCAATCATTTTCCTTCCATCCCCTTACAAAATTCTCTCTCCCTCCCTACAAAATGTCTTTTCTTCCTCCCTGAGAAGATTGCAACCTTTCCACGTGGCCTTCTACATTGGACCCTCTCCATTGAAATGGGCAATTGTCCATCAGCCTTAGTATTCACATGGGTTTCCTTACATCTATAAGACAATGGCATGGCAGACAACTTTGGGACTCTAATTTTTGCCCTGGTGTGAGCTGCGATTGAGAGGACTGAGAGTAAAGGCAAGGGTGTTGCATTCTTTCTTTGTGTGAGGAGTGTTATGTGAGCTGTGGAAAAAGGGTGAGCCCTGTGAGGAGTGTTCCTAGGTAAGTTAATGCATTGGTGATCTGTTGTGGCTGTGAAGTGGGTTAGTGTGGAGTGACATTCTGTTGAAGGTAAGAATTGGGATGTATGTTGGCTAGTGGAGGTCCTACATCATGGGTTTTGCTTTGTTGTTGTGAATTTTTGGATTGGATTACTTGTTGAGAAATATTACTGTCAATGTTGGTTTTGGGTTGATTGTAGTTGTGGATTTTTGCCTGTGGTATTCTCATGCTGTGGTAAATGATTTCGATGCCAATTAACTCTAACATGTCGAAGAAGTACGAAAATAGAATGTGAACTGTGGTTAACCGTGAGTAGAAAAAAATTGGAAAAATGGCTTGAAATATCATTTTGGTAGTTTGGGATTATTGTTTCAAAGTGACGGATAGCCACATAACCATAGGATGTATCCTTTCTCTTTGAATAACAGAAAAGATAGGTTCTTTTCTGAAACATATTGTATGAGCCTGAGTATTTCATTTCACCTTATTTCTTGTTGACATATTGCATGACAAGCATAATAAATGTAAATAGGCGTGTGGGGGTTCGGGAGTGGTCCATTGGTGGCAACACCATAGAACGTATCTCCTCATCGGAATGACAGATAGCCACTTAACCATAGGATGTATCCTTTCTCTCGATATAACATAAAAGATAGGTTCTTTTCTTAAACATATTGTATGGGCATGAGCATTTCATTTCACCTTATTTTTTGCTGACATATTGCATGACATGCATAATAAATGTAAATAGGCGTGTGGGGGTTCGGGAGATTTGGTGACGGTCCATCTGTAGCGACACCATAGGATATATCTCTCCATCGGAGTGACGGTTAGCTACATGGACCATAGGATATATCCTTTTCTTTTATACGGAAATCCCCAACGTCTTAAACAAAAGATAATGGTAACGGTCATCGGTGGTGATGCCATAGGATGTATATCTTCATCGGAGTGACGAATAGCCACATGACCATAGAATAGATCATTTCTCCCGGTATACCAAAAAGATAGGTTCTTTTCTGAAACACATCGCATGGGCATGCATGAGCATTTGCATTGCATTCTATTCTAATTTTTGCTGAGCGTTAGACTCATTGTTTTATCCCGTGATATAGGTTACTATTATGAGAAATGTGACATGCAAGCTGAGGAAGAGGCATTCTAGGATGATCTCTTAGGTTATCAGCAAGGTTCGACCTGATGGTTATATGACTCACGAAAATAATGTCGGTTATTTTGAGTAGTTAACTTCGTATTTTGAATACAGCGAACGTTTGTAACCATGGGCTTTTATTGGAAGAATTGAAACTATGCTTTGGAAAATTTATTATCTATTTCTGCTCGTTTTACTTTGATATGTATCCAAATAAATTTCCATTACACGTTTTAAATAAATTAAAGAAACTTTTTTATGGCTAAAAATAAAAGAAAGAAAAATGTTTAATAACGTGGAGCATTACAACTGGGTGTGAAGGGCTGCTGGGCCATGAAGATGGTGCAGCCAAGTGCGGCACTTGTCCGAAGGAATTGATGGGCCTCGCAGAAAGAGAAGGCACAGATGGGCTGGACAAGTGCAGTCACGTGGATGGGGTGATGCCGCGAAGAATGCTTAGGTACGCGGGCAGGTTGGCTAGTGATGATTACGCGGTGCATACAATCCGAAGGCAGATGGGTCGCAAGTGAAGAGCGCCGATAGTCATACTGCTAGGCAGCGGATGATTGGAGCATGCGGATAATGCATAGCGTTGTCAAAATGATTGATGGGACCCGCACGCTGTTGGAAGGAAAGGCGAGCGAACAGGTGTGTGGGCGGGCTGGTTGGCTTGAGAAGAATATGCGGGTGGGCACTGGCCTACGTGCTGGGCAAGTGCTTGGGTTGTGCGTTGGGTGCGCCTGCTGAAAAGGCGGGCGCGTTGCCTGCGTTGTCTGAATGTGCGTGCGCTGCATGTGTGCCTTCGGGCCTTTGAAAAAATAGTCTTATTTTTGCATCCTTTGACTTGTATCCCTTCTAATATTTTCTCTCCAATGCTTATTAAGTTCATTGTTGTTGGATCATGGATTTTGGGCTCTCTTTCTTGGATTTCTTCTGCAACAGTTGTGGTTTTTCTTTCACCTTGTTTGTCCTTGCTTTAGTCGCTGGGCCTCCAATGCCACATAATGAATCTTTGCTTTTATTGGTTATCCAGATCACATCATTCCTCCATTCTTCAAGAAAATTCGTCCTCAAATTGCCTACATTATACAAAAACAAGTCAATAGTATTTAAAGAAGCACTAACCTTATCGTATACACTTAGTAGGTCAATCTGATAAGCATCATCATTGATATGCTCCAAGGCTTAGAATGGACCATCTCCTTGTGGTTGCAACTTATGCTTTCAATGAATGACAAATCTTTACTTCTTTCCAGTAAGATTAAAAAACTCATTAGTATGTAAAGGTAAAAAGTCTAATAGAATCAAAAGATTATATCCATAAATGATTTCAACATATGAGTAATACGTAATAGAATGATCAATCAAAACAAATATAAACTTAACATTTGGTAAATACTTCTTCAAATTATCACATAATTGATTTTCTCTTAAAGTAAAAAAAACTAAATTCAAGTGTTCAACCTGTGATTCTACAATTTTGCTATTATCCAAATTATCATCAAAGCATCTAATAACAAATTTCTCAATCAAAGATTTAATCACATAATCCATCAATCTCATAAAAGTACTAGAATCATCGAATAATCCATATAGCATAATCATTTATCCATGTTTAAGTTTAACCGCAATTTTCTAACAACCACTTTTCAAATCAATCTTAGAAATCATACATGTTCTATATAGTTCAACTAAGGCCTTAAAGATACCAAATATCAATTCATAAAATAATACTTTGGAACAAACAATACATTTTTCTTGAATTGAAAACCTTTATGTCCACAAAAATTGACACGCATCCTTATCACAATCAATCCAAAATCTCCTAAAATCTAAGTCATTCTCATGCAATTTCATAATATATTTAGATCTTAATAATTTAGTTTGAAGAGTAAATACATACCTTTTTGACAATGGGTTGGCAACCAAATGTCCTTACCTTTCTTGTCATATAGAAACTTATTATTGTATTTCATCCAGGGATGTTCAATACCCCTTAGTGGTGTTACTCCCTTTGGTAGTTTCTTTGTATATATGTCTTTATAACCCTGCAAAATAGATGAAACATCCATAGAAAAGAAGTAGTTAGCTTATGGGAGGTAAAAGAAATATTCTTGTACAAAAATAAATTCAACTTTCTCCTTTTTTCACTCTTTTTAATCACTCCAATTCTTTTCTCTTCCTTTTCTCCCTCATATTTTACCTCCTCTTACTATTTTTTTCTCCTTTTCACTCTCGATTTTTCTTCTCTCTTCCTCCAAATTCTTTTCTTCCTCTTTGCCTTTTTTACTCCCTTCACTCTTGACTTTTCTCTCTATGGCTCTTTTGTCTCCTTTTTCATAATCGTCTTTTTCCTTTTCAACTCTTTTTGTTTCTTCAACTTTCAAAGTTTGTTCAACTCCTCCAAAATCAGATTTTTCTTTCTTTGCTTTTGTTTCATTACAATCTTGGAAATCTTTGGCAATTATCTCTTGACCTTTATTTGCAATACCCCAATTCTTTGTAATGGAATTAAGTAGAAATAATTAAGAATTTCATTAGATGATTTTAGAGTTTATTAGGATGATTATGTTAATATTGGTGGATTATTGTTAAAGCATTGTTGAAATAATGAAAGAAGTGTTCAGTATCAAAAATAAGGCAGTGGTGAAGTAAAACATTTAGAGTGTGAAACATTACATTGGTGTGAAAATGTTAAGAGGCAAAGAAAAGGCAAAGACGAAGTGGCAGAAGCAAAGAAATGGGGTGAAGATGAGATGGCGTTGGACCGGTTGATAAATATCGACCAATCCCACTGGTTTTTTCAATTTTGAAGTGTTTCTTCACTCGGGTCAAATGGAAGTGCATATCCCGAGGCGGCTGTGACTTATGTGATTTCTCCACGTACTCTTACTTTACAGATGGCAATTGAGATTGAGTGTTAGGTTAAATGTGTTGGGATAAATGATGTAACGACCTGGATTTTCGTAAATTCTTGAAAATGCATAAAAATTCAAAATTTTATAAAATGAATCAGAGCGCGATGCTAAAACCGAATCACTACCAACCATTTGTAAAACTTGTTATAAAATCAAATTGATAAAATGTGCAGAAGCGTAAATAATAAAATGAAACCATCTGTTTAAAATCTTTGCGAAATCGTAAAGAAATCGTTTGAGAAGAAGATACTAAACAATTTAAACACTACGTCTAACAAATAAAACTTGACAATTAAACATCGTTGATTTACAACCGTTTGCTCATCTCTTTCTTTGCCTGGTCAGCTCGAGTCTCGTGCGTGCGAAATCATCCATCCCTGCTTTATTATGTGTTTATTATCTACTTATTATCTGTTCGTCGTTGTACCTACACCACAAGTAAGGACATGAGCTTTCGCTCAGTAAGGAAATGAGGGAAAACAATTATGCATTTCTCTCTTTAGTTCTTGGAATGGGGGCCACCCAAATCAATTCTTTTCATTACGTTCGTTCTTCGTTCATTCTTTACTCGTACATCGAGCTGGAGATTGGAGGGGTCTTAGGGGATGGAATAGTGGGTCGGAGCTAACCCTTTACTTCTAACTAGGTCCCCGTCCCCGTCAAAGTTGGGGGCTTTGCCTAGCCACAGACTAGTTCCGCTACCCATCCGCCCTCCAACTCCATTTTTCGTCCCTTTTCCGGCGTATCCCGCCTTCAAGAGTCCTCCCCTTCGGCATATCCCGCCTTCAGGGTTTCTTCCCTCCCGACGTATCCCGCCGGGAGGGTTTCTTTGGTGATGGGCGTATCCCGCCCATCCCGAACATTCTTGTTCTTAGCATTTTCCTCACTCGTGCATGTGGGTACCACCCCGAGAGGGTACCCCCTACTGGGTTTCTATTAATATGATCTCAACCTACCATGACACACAATGCATATAACATAACTTTAATAGGAATTGAAGTGCGAATATAGAAGACAGTAACTGAATTAAAAGCGCAAATAAAAGGAATGGAACACCCAATAACGTACAACATATGAATGAAGCAATTATAGAACCAATTGAACAACGAGGAATATGCTTGAATATATAAATCACAATAATAAAGGAGATATAACGGATCACAAGCGACGTGCATATAAAGTAAGGCATAAATTAATTAACATGCTCCATTAAATCCTAGCCTTTAAACATGCTAAAATAATCAATTAAACATGCTCTCTAGATGATTAAATATTCCTAAATAGATTGGCATGCTCAAGAAGAAATCATGATTATCATCTAGTTGATTATCCTAATTATTTACATGCTCGAGGGTTTATTACCTTAGTCATATTCGCTAGTTTGTCAACATGCTACCACAATAATCTAAGTTCTTTAACATGCTTGAATACAATAAATAAATGTTAGTTTAGTTGTCTAACGTGCTCAAGACAAATCAATTACTATCCATTACTAATTATCTTGCACATAGAATAATTACACTAGTTCATTAACATGCTCATTAACTACTTTAATTAATATTAAAACATGCTAGACCTAGCCAAGGTAACATGCTAGTTAATAAACATACTAAGCTAATTGATTTGCTTAATTAATAATTAACATGTTTGAAGGGAGATGACGAGTTAATAATCTAATAACTATTAGTCCATTTATATGCTTAGCTAATCTGCATGCTCGGGGGAATACAAATACAGATTAAGTGGTTACATGCTTGATTAAACAATTAAATCATTAGACTTAACTAAGAACCATGAATTACAGTACGTCAATCAGCAAGGAAAATAATCACAGAACAATTTATCTAGTAAGAAGATCCATGAACTACATCAAGGAAATAACAGAAAATATTATGGGATACCAATGGCAGCAAATATTTGTCTCTTCATTCCTTGAACATTCCTCAACACTTTAACATTAACATTTGTCATCTATCTTCGTTACTAAGCATTCGTATTACTTAAAACGAATTGGAGCACACCAACAAATGAAAGAAAAGTACCACAACACTTAACTAGAAATTTCACAACACATCAAAGATATACAATAGGGAATCATCCATCATAGGATTCTTTAGCTCATCTTCAGACCTCACGTAATCCCTATCCTTCTATGTTTATTCATTTTTTTAAACCTTAAGCATTTATCAGTGTAAATCGATCAAACACAACTTACAGTAAAGCAAATCTAACAAAAGAAATAACAACTACGAGAGGATTATGATAACACAGCAGGGGAACGTTATTCACAGAGCATCAAACAGCTATCAATAGGCAATTTAAGAGCGCTAACACTATACTCACACACACTTTTACTTGTGGGTAGGGCTTCCTCAAGCCAAAGACTACCCAAATCCTTACCTCGAAGTTTTAATGCGCAATGGAATTTCGTCGTTATTCTTCTTCCCTTTTTTGTACCTTCATAAATTAGCAACGTTTATCATTGGTCTAAATGATTACTCAACTTATAAACATAACATCTCTTTCCTATTCTAAATCCGATTTAACATCTACAATGAAACCTAACATATTCCGATAACAAAATCTGAATCGAGCCACAAAACTACATTCATCATCAAGCAAACGTTCAATAACTAAATCTAATTTCCAGCATACATTTATCTGATTATTGAACTGAATCTAAAACCAACTGTCAACTAAATGTGTAGAGCATGATCCAATGTGTACATTCAACTTTAATTTCACTGTGCATGAATTAATCCAACATACATGCATAATTCAACAACCAACATGACATATCCATTTATCTTTTCATCCAAGTTAGTATGGCAGCAACAAAAGGAGCATTTACCCATCAACATAAAACCACAACGTCAACAATATAGGAGAGAATCAACTCTCATACATTTCCAGAACAGATAACCAAATCAAATTCTTGATAGTTAATCACTCAACTAGTTCCAATAGTTCTATATGTCCCAACCAATATTCAGAATCAAAATTGTACTTAACAACTACAGATTACTTCAACAAGTCACTAGTTTAGAAATCCTTAACGGCATCACCAGAAACAGAAACCAAATAACCAAAATAACAAAGAATGACGCTCACCCTCAGAAGCTCTCGGCCAACCTGTCAGAGAGCACTTGGCTCACTCCTCCTCTTCTGTAATAACCCGATCCCAATTTTCTCGATTTACGATGTAATCGTTTTTGTGTTTGAAAATAAAAGTGTGGATGTTCCTAAGTTACACTGTATTATGAATGTTAAGTTGCGACGTATAACTTCGTAAAAGTTTAAGTTGAGAAAGATTTAAGAGAAAATGTGAAAAATGATGGAATTATGTGGTTTCGGACGATGGCAGGGGAAATACGGACGCCGCGGATGCATAAATTGGAGTCCGCATTGAATCTGTCCAATTTTGATTCACGCGGACGACGCATGCGGACGAGGCGGACGACCAAATGGCGTCCGCAAACCCATATCGGACGCTAAGGATGAATGGCCGAGGACGCCAATTTCTGAGTAATTTTGGAGACGCGGACGCCGCGGATGACTGTACTGCATCCACAATGCCCCAGATCTGCAATTTTAATGGGAGCAAAAGTCAGAAAAAAACGACGGGTTTCGACATTTTGCGAGTTAATGCTCATGCTTTCAGTGGGAGAATCCTGGTAGTAGCTCCGTAGCCCAACCTAGACGCATGCCTTGTCTCCTTTGTCGTCTAGGTACGTCTCCCTCTATATTTTCCCCACTTCCTCCTCCTCCAAGTGTTTTTAGGTGCTGGAAGTATTGAGTTGCATTTTCGTACTGAGTGTGGAGCCTTTGTACGAGAGATTAGACTTCAACAGGTAAGGATTGGGTGTGTCTTGGCCGTCTAAGCCCTACCCACAAGTATTTGTTATGTGTTTTCTGTTTTTTTTATGAGTTTACTGGTTTATGGCAACTAACAAGTATAAGATGAGATGAGAAATAAGAAATGAATGTTCATAGCACGAAATGAAGGTGATAAATGACAAAGTATGGTGATGCTAACCCCCACTTCTAGATAAATCACAAGGATAGGAATGTAGATGTTTTATTTTCTTGTGTATGGATGTAGATGTAGAGGAATGGATGTTATTTTACTGGTTTGCTGTCAACTTTTGAACTCCCCTAAATTTTTGTATATGACATGAATGAAGTAGGGATGATGAATGATGAATGACAAATGAAAAGATGAAAGGATATGGTAAGAACTAGTTATGATAAGTGGAAGAAATGACAGAATGGAAGAAATGATAAATTGATGTTCTGATTTTGGGATTTTGATTCTGTTTAGGAAGTTTATTGCTGCTATATGCTAGATCTTGTTGTGAAAATTCATAATTAACTTAGGATGGAGATATATGATATTGAATTCACTGCGATGTGGAATGTAAGAGTACAAGTTTGATTCGGTGAGGAAGTTGAGATTGTTAAAGTGTGAAGTAATTTGTGGTTCTCACATATGTCAAAAGGATGATTATAGTTGTCTTCACTAATCTTTTAATTAATTTGTGGTTCTGTGATAACAGTAATAGTTGGAAATTTCCTAGTAAGAAAGCATGATTGATCGGAGTTCTTGTTGTCTGTTATTCATAAGTAGAAAGCATTCCCTTCACTGGTTTTTGCAATATTTCCTTGATAGTATAATGGATGTTGTGAAAATGTTATATTTCGTTGCGATGATAGTATGATTAGTTCGTTGATATGTGGAGCATACAATGTCTTTTCCTTATTGGTTGTGGATTGTGTCTTCTATATGTGATATGTTAGAATAAGTTCATGATAATAGAAATCTAATAGGAGCACCCAAAGGAATGGTGCCACATGCACGAGTGAGGAAAAAGAATGAATAAAACGATGCTGGGATGAGCGGGATACGTCATCACCGAGAAAATCTTCCGTCGGGATACGTCGGGAGAGTAGAAACTCTAGAGGCGGGATACGCTAATAGAGAAAGACCCGTGGAGGCGGGATACACCAAAAAGGGGATGAATGATAAGAAAAGAATGTTCGGGATGAGCGAGATATGTCATCACCGAAGAAACCCTCCAAACGGGATACGTTGGAAGGGTGGAAACTCCGAAGACGGGATATGTCGTAAGAGGAGGAACCTCGAAGGCAAGAAATGCTGGAAAAGGAACCGAATAGGAAGTTGGAAGGCGGATTTCATCCCCTAAGAACCTTCCAATCTTCATACTTGGGATACGAGTGAAGAATGAACGTAATGAAAAGGATTGGTTTGGGTGGCCCCCATTCCAAACGGAATTAAAGAGAGATGCATATATGATTTTCCCCCTTTCCTTACTGAGCGTAAGCTCACGTCCTTACTTGTGGTGTAGGTAACGAGTTGACTATGCCGGAAGTGAAGGAGGAGACTTTTCCCGTGGAGCCTGCGATAGGTCCAATGGATGCGCCAACAGAGTAGTAGTATGGCACGATAACGAGAAATAAGAACGGAAAAGGTTTAATAAGAATCAAATGTGATTTTCGTAATCCTTTATGCAAAGTTTTAAATGTGATGTAGACCTATATTATGCATTTCGGTTAGATTTAAAGGACTTCGGTTTATGTTTGTTGTTTTCATAACTTTTAAATGTTATCTTTTTCCGTTTTTTACTAAATTACTTATGCTTCCGCAATAGTTCATTTTTGTTTTTCAAAAGAAAGGAAGTTCTATAAGGAAGTTTTAGTAACGATCGGGTTTTGGGCACTCTGATTTATTTACAAAATGAAAAGAAGTTTTACAAATGAAAGAATTTGTATGATAGATGGATAATGTGTATTGAAAATGATTAAGAAAGTAAATTGGAAAAGATTAAGAAATCTGGGTCATTACATCTTCTCCCTCCATTCTCTCCATCACAGAACCCATAAAAAATAACAAGCCCAGTCAAGAACAGAAACCAAGAATCCAACAAGCCGAGAAGAAGACTCACGTGGAGCTCTCGGCCACTCCCTTCCATCCAGCAAATCCACTTCTCTTCCTTTGCCTCTTCTCCTGTGTATAATGAACCAGAGAGGAGACACCCTCTGCCGAGGCAGAGAGCGACATTCATAGGCGTGCTTGACAGGAATCCTACAAATCCTCTTACTTTTTCAGAGGTGTTTCCACATACTCCACTGCTGTCGATTTCATCCAGAGCTCGAACTAGGCAGAAAATCGGTTCAAATGGAACCACAAGCTGGACCATGGCCTTCGGCCGGTCCAGCCCTAACCGTTAGCCCAGTTGCTCCCTCGCGAAACCACCAACCGAACGCCCCTGCCCTTGTAAGAAAATCGCCGACTTCGTCCCTTATAACACCTCTAGCCTAATAACCAATGAGCTGAAATGCAGAGGAGGGGAAAAACCCAACCTACATACCTCTGATTTGTCATTGGAATCGCGACCCAGTGCTTCACCATTTAGACCCGCGAGCTGCCTTCTGAATCGTTGTCATCCCGCTGCCCAACGAGCTGCCAGCAATGCCAGACACTACCTCCGAGCCCTAGTTAGAGCTTCATCGCCGCGCCTCGCCTGATCTCCGATTGCCTTCTCTCGCCGTCTTCCTGCTCCCCCTTCTCTTTCGTTCGACTGAAAGGCCGTAGGCCAATGAAGGCCTTTCTTTTAATTCCCCCAGCCGAGCCAATATAGCTTGAACCGGTTCAGCTTTCACTCCCCTCTTCAATTTACTCTTCGCATTTTAACCTCAATTAATTAATATAAAAAAAAAAAGAAACATATGTTTAATTGTTGATAATTAGTATCACATATTAACCGACCCAAGTTTGTAACTCTCGACTTAATCCAAATATCATTAAAAGATTATTAGATGTCCAATTTAAATTTCTTTATTCCATTTCCCAAATAGATTTCTATCAATCCCAATAAATTCTCTTAAATTATAACTTAACGGTTACGTCCTTGGTAATACCCTGATAAATTCAAATTCCCCTAATTAATTTCTGATTATTCTTAATAAATTCTGATATAAAGATTTGGGGTATTACAAATGAGGTGTCCCACATACGCCTCTGTGAAGATAGAAGAAGAGAAAGACAGAGAGGAAGAAAGCCCTCTAGAGAACTAAAAGCCGAGTGTGAGAGAAGAGATAGAGAGAAAGCTCTCTGGCGAAAGGAAAAGGCCAAAGGAGAAAAGTGAGGAAGAGAAACAAGATAAGAATTTGAAGGAGAAGGTGGAGCTTTAAGTTTTCTTATCTGCTCTTATTGGATGCTTCAGGTATGATGACTTCCTTCCTAGTTTTTATGGATATTACATGATTAGTGCTCCTTGTTTCTTTCATGTATTGCTTCTGTTATCATTGTTGGTTGGGATTCTTCACTGTCATGTTCTGTTGAAGAATATTATTGAGGTTATGCTATTGTTTTTGTTAATGATCGGTTGAACATAGATAATAGGAAAGAGTTATTACGGTTATGGATTTTATGAGAATAAAGATAGAAGATAAAAAGTGTCAAGAATGTTGGTAATGCCTTTTGTGATGTTCCTACTCACTGTATATTGTTGGGAGTTATGTTATGTTTTGAAGTTCGGTTACTGCTATTAGTTATTATTGATATAGTTCTTCTCTATTGAGGATTGTTCATTACCGAGAGGTTGTTTACGATTGGTATGAAATTAGAAATATGCTATGTTGGTTTTAATTGGTTTTGCCATTTGGATATATATGTTCTAGAGATTGTGGGGTTAGAGTCTATTATGATATGTTGTGTATTAAGTATAAATGATGGAAACTATTAAGTGTTATGGGTAATGGAACTTAGTGAATGGTTGTTGAGGAAATGAAATTAATGAATGAATGTTATTGATTTTCAAGTTGTTAAAGAGGAAGAACTTATCTGCAAAAACGATTTAAAAACACGAGGGAACTAATATTGTTTGTGTTTTGCCGAAAGGCCTACATCGCAAGAGTTAGGACTTGTTTTATACCTGTGTTTACTAGATTATTAAGTTTATTCATTGATCATGCTATCGTTCGAGGATTGTATTGCTGTATGTTGTTTGTTGTTTTAATGACATGTTTATTAAATTTAAGTTCTTTACTTTAAGAATTCAGATATTGATCATGCTTGAGGATTATAGGATTTTTATACAGATCATAAGGATTATACTGAGGATATAGAATTGTATGCATTCACGAGCATTCATGCATCATGGTTTTCAAAATGATACAAAAATGATTTTGGAAAATAGTTTAATGGATGCTCAAACATACAAAGTGTATGGTGTTGTCGAGGGCTGATCACCCAAAGTGGAGTAACTTCATTTGGGTTGTAGGAATATCTATGTTATCATTGAAAGTAAAACAGATAAGAAGTGAATTAAATGGAACAAACGGAATAAATGTAAATAAGATGATATGAAATGTGAGATTGTTAGTTGGTTCTCAATTGATGTCAAGGCTGGCCGAGGCAACGGTGTATGTGAGGCCATTTAAGTGTTGATGAGCATGGCCGCTAGGGTGCTATGATAGATGTCAGAGCTGATTGTTGTGCATTGATGCGTATAACCGTAGCTTTTCGGTCGATGTTGGAGCTCCTTATACCAGATGTGTGGTCGTTGTGCATTGATGTGCACAATAGCTATCACGCGGTTCGATCGATGTCGAACCTTTATCACATAGTGGATTGCCAATTGATGTCGGGACGGGGTGCATTGATGTGCACTAAGACAGAAAATGGAAACTTAAAACAGAAACAGTAAAACAGAAATGGAAAACGAAAACAGAAAACCGCATATGGTTTTAAGAGCTGCAAAGCATGTGCATTGTGTATTGTATTTTATATCATTTATTGAACATTAGGCTCATAGTTTAAGTCTTGTGGTATAGATATATGTGGTGTCAAGGCTAGGAGTAGTTGACGGAGCATTTGTTCGTTGCAGATTTGATGGCTAGTTAGGCTAAAGGATTTAAAGAAAAAGGAAAATGTAAAAAGGTTTATTATTTTATTCTCAAATTTTTTACTATAAAGTCCTCTACTATGTTTTATAAAATCATTTTCAAAAAAAAAAATTCTATTTATCGTTTTTAAAGGGTTTAATAATGAAAAGTCTTCCGCTACGAAAAAATTTTAATTTTACACGATTTTCAAATATAACTACTCTCTTTTAAAAATGACATGTTTTAAGAAAAAAAAACCGAGTCATTATATTATTAGCTTCCCATAGCTTCAATGGTTTTAGCACAATATTTCTTCTATTTTGAACCAAGGAATACTCATTCTTGAATCCATTGTGATTGACTTTTCTATCATATTGCTAAGGTCTGCCTAGTAGAATTTGAGTAGTTTGCATAGGGACCATGTCACATAATATCTCATCTTTGTATCTTCCTATGGACAATGCAATCTTCACTTGTCTTGTAACTTTAATCTCACCACACTCATTTAGCCATTGTAACTTATATGGCTTTGGATGCTTAGAAGTCTTCAAATCTAACTTGTGAACCAATAATGTGCTAGCTATGTTGGTGCAACTCCCACCATCAATGATCTAGCTACAAACTTTATTTTCGATATGACACCGGGTATGAAAAATTTGTTCCCTTTGAACTTCATCTATGTCCTCTTTGATTTGCACATTTAAAGCTCTCCTTGTGATCAACAAGTCTCCTTTTACCGGTTCTTCAATTTCCACATCGCTAGAATTCTCAAGTGGTGGCATTTCATCATCACTAGAACTCACACTCTTTACATCTCCATTATCCATCACAATCATGGCTCTTTTGTTCAGATAATTTAAAGCTATGTGCCCAAACCTGTGGCATCCAAAACACTTGATGTCCAGTGTCTTAATTGAAGTGGAACCCGCTACCTTATTTGAAGTAAAGCTCTCGGCCTTCATTCTTGTGGAATGGGGTTTGATCTTCACAATTTTTCCTTTTGCTTCTTCTCAAAATTTCTGCTTCTCATCTTCCAATTAGATTGCCATGTGTTGTTGGTGGTTGATCCCATCTTAGAACTTCTCTTTACTTTCAATCTTTATGGCATTGTGAAGTAATTCCTCCATATCGACATAATGTTGCTAATCAACTATATCCATAATTTCTCTATTTAGTCCTCCTACAAACCTTGTCATTGTGGCTTCCACATCATCTTAAACATTAGCCCTTATCATGGGTATTTCTATATCCTTATAGTAGTCTTCCACACTCCTAAAACCTTGACTTAGGTGCTGTAATTTTTGGCATAAATCACTATAGTAATGTGAAGGCACAAACCTCTTTCTCATGATGAACTTCTTATTTTCTCAAGTTTGGATTGGCGGTTCTCCATACCTCCTTTGTTTCTTTATTAATTGATCCCACCAAATGCTTGCGTAATCAATTAACTCCCTGGTAACCATCTTGATCTTTTTTTCTTCCATGTAATTTTGGGACTAAAAAATAAGGTCTACTTTTCGCTCCCACTCTGTGTTCGGATCACTTTTTCCTTGAAAATGTGGAATATTAACCTTGATGTTACACAAATTACCATCTTCTCTATCCATTTGAAAATCTCTTCTCCTTTGGTGATTTTCCTCTTCCTCTTCAAACTCATCTCTCTCAAAACCTTTCCTTTCTCAGCCATGTATAGGAATTGGTGTTTCCAAACGTTCCATTCTTAAAGTTAGAGCATGTAATTGATCTTGCATAGCCCTCATAAATGATATAATGAATGCTCTACATACTAAGCCTATGGTGTTCTCGAGGGCTGATCACCCTAGACGGACGACCTTCATTTGGGCTATAGGAATATCTATTTTATCATTGAAAAGGTAATGGAAACAGATACTATATGGAAGCCAAACATAAATAGACGCGTTCCAGGATAAACCTGAGGTTCTTTCCGGGGTATTCGGAGAACGAAGCCAAATGTAAATAGACGCATTCCAGGATAAGCCCGAGATTCTCTCTTGGGTTTTTGGAGAATGAAGCCAAACGTAAATAGATGCATTCCAGGATAAGCTTGAGGTTCTTTCCGAGGTATTCGAGGAATGAAGCCAAATGTAAATTGACGCGTTCCAGGATAAGCCCGAGGTTCTTTCAGGGGTATTCTGTGAACGAAGCCGTAAGGTTGGTCTGCAAGCGGAAGCCCGACAACCAAAGCAGATAATGTAAACAGAAAAGATATTGAAATCGAAAACAAAAACTGAAAACGAAAATAGAAATTGCATATGGTTTTTAAAAGTCGCATAACATGTGCATAACATATTTTAATTTATATCGCTTATTGAGCATTAGGATCATAGTTAAGTCTTGTGATATAGTTGCATACTAGATTAGTATAATTAGCAGTTGATGAAGAATTTGCACGTGCAGAACTTGGTGGCTGGCTAGGCTATAGGTAAAGAGAAAATGAAAAAAAAAATTTGTAAAGTAAAAGTAATTGTTGTTTTAAGTTAATCAAAGTTTTCCAAATTATAAATATTTTTAAGAAAAAGATTTTTATTAATTATTTTAAAATAGTTTTAAGATAAGCCTTTCCCTATGTAATTAGATAGAAAAGATAAAATTTTAAATTGATGTGTTTTTAAAATTCTATATTTTTAAATATAAAAAAAATTAAGTCGTTACATCTACGTATAGTTTATTGTGAAAGGAGCCCATGACCAACTCAAAAGCTTTAGGCCCCGTTGGAGATTGCTTTTGAAGTACTTTAGGACCTCTGTTAGTCTTCAAAAAGTAGTCATCCGGCAATACATGACTCAAAAGTGCATGTTTTAATGGTCGAACACGTCCATGCAAATCTAGGACGCAGTGCTGCAATAAACAACTTGCCCAAAAACATACGTGTCATTGCCGTAGGAATGACGTCTTGCGAGGGGACAACAACAAAAAATCAGAGAAGAACAATGTGACTCTTGAAGAGAGCTTGACCATTCAACCTGAAATAGTGTAAGTGATTAATCATTGGAAGGCTTTTGACCTATTTGAAATTATCAGACTCACGTAACATAGGCCTCTACATAAGAGATTAACAGATGAAATATGATGGAGAATGACCATAACTGAATAGACAGAAAATGTGCATATAGTAAATTATACACTCACTCACAAATAAAATCAAAGTCACCCATGCCCACCAAATAAATAAACTTAAGGAAATAAATTGCCCCCGGCAACATCATCTCTAAGTCTCAACTTTGCTCACCATGTCCTTCCTTGGCCACTTGAACTATCTCCCAAAACTAATAATAGATTGAGTTGAGTTAACTAGACTCAATTAAGAATTTTTAGTTTGTATATTTCATGTTTTTTAAACTTTTCTTTTATTAGTGGGTATGGACTTTAGTGCTTCCCATTTAATACAACTATTTATCGAGAACAAATTTGCAGAATACACCACACCTCGCAAAACTATTATTTTATATCGACACAAGTCAATTTTAGAATGAACTCTTCAAATGACTTGGGGTTGAACATTTAGACTTGACTTATTACCTGCTAACGGGTGGCAAAACAGAAAGAATGAATGTTTCATGAAAAATAACAAACCAAAAAACATGGGCAAGCAAGCATTCACCGATAAAATGGTGGTATAATGCTACGTTTTGCTCAATGCTCCTTTTTCTAAATGCCTTATATGGATCCAAGCCACTCCAATTAGCTTTGGGTCCTCTCGACAAAAACTAATATAGTAGCAGTTTAGGAAATTATTAACAATTAGTATTGTGGGGGAGGATTAAACAATACATCCGGTTAGAAACAAGTCAGAAATTTACATTTATATTTAGTACACTATATAGATACAACATACACGTTATAGATTTTCATAAAATGAGTTTGAAGTGGATCGACCTTTGGGGTTGATGAGTATCTCTTGCTCCAACTACACCCGTATTGCCATCAACTGGTGATGCATTCCTCCGCACTCTCCAAAAGATTGTCCAATCGTTTATGAACTCAAATTGCCTGAATCCTTGGAAATCGGTCGTGTTGTTCCATGTGCCTCCGTTGAAGAAGTTAATTGGATTCAATAGCTGCTGCCCATGGATAAGAGAGTCACTAAAATGTACTCTCCACAGTTGGTGGATTTGCACACACCACACGTGACAGGTAGCAGCCATCAGTTCAATACGAGGGCTATGCTTACCATTATTAACAATTAATAAAAGCTAATGTTAGAATCAAACATTGACGAAAAACAAAACATTAATTTTAAGTTTACATTTTAATTTTATATTCTAATTTCACACTATCATGACACTTGTATATCATTCGGTCATTGAAAAAATTATTATGTTATAATATAAATATTTAAAATAATAAATTATAAGAATTAATTAATATTAAATGTTTGAAGATAACTTTAATATTAAAAATCATTATTTCTTAAAATACAAAATGCTATGCTACTTTTTTTTTTTATTTTTTAAATAATGTTAATTTTTGCAACTTATACACTTTAGATATCCTCAAATGCATACGGATAAATCTTGTATCACACTCTAATTTACCCATTTGAAAATATATCATGAAATGTTACCTGTTAATAAATATATATAATTTTATACTAAAACCAATTAAAATAAGAGTGTGTATTCATATAATTCTACTTGTCTGTATTCATTTTACCATAATCAATTTAAAATTTTTATTTGATTATCGTCAGACATACATTTCAACTTTATGGTTAAATATGTTTACTCATTAATAAAATAATTATTATATATTATAAATAATTAAATAAAATATCACTTACATTAAACAATAAATAATATATCAACAATAAGTTAAAAGGTAAGATTAGAAAATAAAATTAGATCTAATCATATCATAGTCCTTTTGGTGATTATTAATAATAATAGGAATGTTTATATTTATAATAAAAATTAATAAAATTTAGAAATAAGTATTAAATAAAGTTAAATCAAGAGCTTAACGAAAATTAGTGAGAGTTAAACATGGCATCCAGTAGTTGAGAAAATAAAAACAAATAGAATACAGATACGAGTAGGAACCAATGACAAATTACCAACAATCTCAAAAGTTTAAGCTAGGTTGAAATATAATTTAATCATTTATTATTTTCTTAAGATTCCCCTTCACATGTAAGACAATTTCTTTTATTGATCCTTACATGTAGATATTTTTTTAATAGAGTTAATTTTTTTGACTTTGCTGAGATTCGAACTTGGGATCTCTAACTCTGATACTATGACAAATTACCAATAATCCCAAAAGCTTAAGCTTGTGGGTTGAAATATAATTTAATCATTTATTCTTTTCTTAACAACCAATACATTATATATCCCTTCTAACTGATTTTCTTTAATGAATATGCATTTTTCGCTAGAACAAGTTTGATTTGCAGAGCAAAAAAAACATCAACCACTTGTCAAAACTCTAAAATTAGATTTCTTGTGATAGAGAACAAGTCATAGTTGATGTAGTCTGTCTTGCATAAATACAAATTTTCTTTCCATCTTGAGATGTTCTTCATAAGATGGTAAGATGGTAAGTGCAACTCCTAAAAAAATGGAACAAAATCTTTTTTTTAGTACAAGAATGTAGGGTAGATGTCCCTCATAATTCTTTTATATTTTAAATTGAGAATTAATAGAGTTTGGTGTGACTAAAATTCTAGTTAGCCTGGGTTGAACCCATATTCAATATTAGGGTTTGTTAGAGTTCAGTGTGACCCAGATTCTAATGGGGCCATACTAGTTTGGCCCACATTGGAGGTTTCCTAATTCCTATAAGATTAGGGTTTCCAATTCTAGTATGATTAGGGTTTTCTTTATTGTTATAAATATATGTTTGAGCTGCAAAACTCGTTGTACCGATTTCTATTAGTAATCTGTTTTCTGCTCATTATTTTTTTTTGTTTTGGGTTTTCTACGTAAATTCAGTATCCACTGTTTTTTCTTTTCCAAATCTCGTTCGTTATTTTAACAATTGGTATCAAAGTTAAGGTTGAAGTTCTCTATACCAATTTTCAATAATTGGTATCAGAGCAAAGATGAAATTTTCTGAATATCAAGATTCTTGATTTATCAGAGGTGAAGGAGTTTGTAATTTGATTTTGGAAAAGGAAATTGAAAAAGAAAAGAAGTTTTGGCTTTTATTCTCCTGCCCGTTCTTCCCAAAAAGCGCTGCCCGAAGCGCTGCCGCGTGAAGCAAGATCTGCCCGAACAATCATCTTCTCCAGCGAAGAACTGGTACCCGCGATTCGTCGATCGACTCTGTCCGGCGAAGAACCGAGTGCGCCCGTCGATTGAGTATCCCATGACGTCGATCAGCAGCCAATGAAGAACAGAAAAGAAACCGTCATCGTCTGTCGGTCGTTCAGAAGCGCCGCCGTCCGACGATCCAGAACAGACGAAGAACAGAGCTGCGTTTTCCGACGTTCGAAGACAGAGAAGGAGCGCCGCGCCGCCCGTCGATCTGAAGTGCTGGCGTTCCTCGTTCGTTACGACGCAGCAAAGAAGAAGCTCTTTTGCCGCCGATCTGTCTGCCCATTACCGACGGCAGGTCAGTGTCCGTTAAGTCCAGTTGAAGCCGTCGTTTCCTGTCGAACCAGCCAACCGTGAAAATCAAGTCTGCTATTTTTTGGTTGTTCTGAAATTATTTGAATTTTTGCAAATTGCAGGTTGAAGTATGATTAATTTTAGTGATTATTTTGGGGGCTTAATTTTGGTGCGGATATTTGACGGATTTTTTGGAGAAAATTCTGATTTTTGGAGATGACTTCAATGAAATATAAAATTCCGATGTTGGATCGGAATACGAGATTTTTGATTTGACAGGTAAAGATGCGGGATGTTCTTGCTTAGATGGAATTGGACAATACGTTATTGGGGTTCGATAAAATGTCAGCGTCTTGGACCAAGGAGGAAAAATATTTGAAAGACAGAAAAACGTTATCTGTGATCCGTCTTCATTTATCAAATGCAATTTTGAAAGATGTGTTGAAGACGAAATTTGCTGCTAAAATATGGACAAAATTGGAAGAGTTGTGCATGCATAAAATCCTGACAAGTAAGCTGCATTTGAAGCAGCGCTTATATTTTCATCATATGGGAAATGAACTTCGATTGAAGAACACTTAGCTACATTTAAAGAAATTGTTTCGGATTTGGAAACAATGGAATGCAAATATGATGAAGAGGATTTGTGTTTGATTTTGCTATGTTCATTGCATGTATCGTACAATATTTTATGGGATACTGTTCTATACAGTCGAGACACGTTGACTCTGAAAGAGGTCTACGATGCTTTACTTTCAAAAAAAAGGATGAAGCACCTTGTAGTTGGATCTAGAACTCAAGGAGAGGGGTTGATTACTTGAGGTAGAACATCAGAGAGCTCTGATAAAGAGAACAGTAACAAAAATGGTTCGAAAAGCATATCAAAGTCCAGGAACATAAACAATGTTTGTTTTTTCTGTCAGAAAAAGGGGCATATTAAATCTAAGTGTTATAAATTGCAGAATAAAAGAAAAGATGAAGCTGATCAGAAGGGAAAGTAACCAGTGAATTATGGTGAAGCAGTTGTCGCTGAAGAAAATAATTGTGAATCAGGAGGATATCTTCTGATTGTGTCTGACGGAAATTCAAAGTCATCCGAGGAGTGGATTCTGGATTCAGCCTGTACATTCCATATGTGTCTCACTAAAGATTGGTTTTCGACATATGAGCTTGTGTTAAAAGGTGCAATGTTGATGGGTAATAATTCATCGTGCAAGATAACAGGGATTGGTTCGATCAGAATCAAGATGTATGATGGAGTTGTCAGAACACTTAGTGAGGTGCGACATGTTCCCGATTTGAAGAGAAATTTGATCTCGTTGAGTACTCTTGATCTGAAAGGGTACAGGTACACCGGTGAAGGTGGAGTTTTGAAGATCAGTCGTGGTTCTCTTACTATGATGAAAAGGCAAAGAAAATCTGGAAATTTATATGTTCCGTAGAGATCTACAGTTGTTGGGGATGCTGCAGTCAATACTTCATTGTTAGATGAAGATCTTACTAGATTATGACATATGCGTTTGGGGCATATGAGTGAAAATGGGATGAATGAGCTTAACAGAAGAGGATTTTTGAATGGTCAGAGCACAAGTAAATTACAGTTTTTTGAGCATTGTGTTTTTGAGAAATAGAAGAGAGTTACATTCACGACAGCCAATCACAGTAGAAAGAAATACTAGATTATATCCACTCAGATTTTTGGGATCCAGCATAGGTGCCTTCCAAGGGATGGACACATTATATGTTGACCATGATTGATGATTTTTCTAGAAAGCTTTGGGTGTTTTTTTTTCTAAACAAGAAAAGTGATGTATTTGCTACGTTCAAGAATTTGAAAACTTTAATTGAAAAGCAGACAGGGAAGTAGGTAAAATGTTTACGCATCGATAATGGGTTAGAGTTTTATTCGGGAGAGTTCAACTCTTTCTGCAGGTCAAAAGGTATTATGAGGCATCTGACAGTCCCGGGGACTCCACTGCAAAATTGAGTGGCAGAGCGAATGAGTAGAACTTTAATGGAAAAGGTTCGGTGTATGATTTCAGATTCTGGTTTACCTAAGTCATTTTGGGCTGAAGTTGCTGCTACTGCTTGTTATATTGTGAATCGTTCTCCGTCAAATGCTCTTGATAAGAAAGCTGCTGAAGAAGTTTGGTCTGGTAATCTTATTGATTATTCAGGTTTGAGAGTATTTGGTTGTCTCTCGTATGCTCACGTTGATAATGGCAAATTAGAGCCCAGATCATTGAAATGTATATTCCTTAGATACCAGGCTGGTGTCAAGGGATATAAGTTATGGTGTCCTAAATCAAAGAAAGTCATATTGAGCAGAAATGTGGTATTTGATGAAGCTGCTATGCTTGGTAATTCATCTTCTAAGGGTTTGACAGATAAGACTAATCATCTATCTTGTAGTGAGGTTGAGGTTGAATCAGGGTCCACATTAGGTCTTCGGGTCAGACCATCTCAGATAATCAGGGTGATACCGTTTCTGCACAATCACCAGTATTAACTTCGCCAAATTATTCCATCGCTAAAAACAGACCAAGAAGAGAGATTAGACCTCCACAAAAATATGGTGAAACAGATTTAGTTGCTTATGCTTTGAGTGTAGCTAAAAGCATTGATTTTAGTGAAGAACCGTGTATTTATTCATAGGCAGTGAGTTCAAAAAATTCAGAGAAATGGATGATCGCCATGCAAGAAGAGATGGAGTCTCTTTAGAAGAATGGCACATGAGACTTAGTTAAATTGCCAAAAGAAAAGAAAGTTGTTCGTTGCAAATGGGTGTTCAAGAAAAAGGAAGGTACGCCAGGTTTTCAAGAAGACAGGTACAAAGCATGTTTGGTTGCTAAGGGGTACAGTCAGATTCCAGGTGTAGAGTTCACTGATGTGTTTTCTCCAGTGGTTAAGCACAGTTCGATTCGAGCTTTGTTGGGTGTTGTGGCTATGCACAACTTTGAGCTTAAGCAGTTGGATGTGAAAACTACCTTTTTACACTAAGAGCTTGAGGAGGACATCTATATGCAGCAACCTGAAGGTTTTATAGTCTCCGGAAAAGAAAACTATGTTTGTTCTTTGAAGAAGTCCCTTTATGGTATGAAACAGTCACTTAGATAGTGGTATAAGAGGTTTGATTCATTCATGCTTGCTCAAGATTTCAGAAGGAGCAATTATGACAGTTATGTCTACATAAAGAACAGTCAGAATGAGTTAGTGATTTATTTGCTCTTATACGTCGATGATATGTTAATCGCAGCTAAAGATATTAAAGAAATCAGAAGGGTCTAAGCACAGCTGAGTAAAGAGTTAGAGATGAAAGATTTAGGAGCAGCGAAAAAGATACTTGGTATGGAAATACAGAGAGATAGAAAATCAGGGAAATTGTACCTAAGTCAAAGGGGCTACATTCAGAAAGTTCTCAGCAGGTTTAACATGAATAAGTCTAAACCTGTTGGTACTCCTTTAGTAGCTCATTTCAGGCTTTCATCCAACTTATGCCCGAAATCAGATGATGAAATTAATTATATGTCATGAGTTCCGTATTCTAGTGCAGTGGGATCTCTCATGTATGATATGGTTTGCATGCGTCCAAATTTATCTTACGCAATCAGTGCAGCTAGTAGGTACATGGAAAATCCGGGAAATGAACACTGGAGAGCTGTTCAGTGGATTCTTAGGTATCTACGGGGAAGTAGTGATGCTTATCTTCAATTTAGAGGAACTCGAGATCCTGTTATTAGATATGTTGATTCTGATTATGCGGGGGATATTGATAAGAGGAGATCTCTTACCGAATATGTTTTTACAGTTGGTGGTTGCGCTATTAGTTGGAGAGTTACCTTACAGGATACCGTTGCGTTGTCTACTACAGAGGCAGAATATATGGCTATAACAGAGACTTGTAAAGAAGCTATATGGTTAAAAGGTTTGTTTGGTGAGCTCAGTGGAAATTTGCAAATTGCCACAGTGTTTTGTGACAGATCAAAGTGCTATATTTCTCACTAAAGATAAGATGTTTCATGAGAGGACGAAGTACATCGATATTCGTTATCATTTTGTTCGTGAAGTGGTTGCTCGTAGTGATTTTGCAGTTAGTAAAATCAGTACTCATGATAAGCCTACTGATATGATGACTAAGACTTTGCCCACACCCAAGTTTAAGCATTGTTTGAGCTTTGTTGGTATTAGCTGTTGATTTCGCCCTGAGGGGCATTTGTGGAAGAGGAGGTTTTCTAGAGTTATATTTATAGAGTGGAATTCGTGTCAAGGTGGAAATTGTTAGGGTTTAGTGTGACCCGAATTCTAATTGGGCCAGGCCAATTTGGCCCACATTGGAGGTTTCCTAATTCCTGCAAGATTAGGGTTTCCAATTCCACTATGACTAGGGTTTCCTTTATTGCTATAAATATATGCTTGAGCCGCAAAGCTCGTTGTACCGATTTCTATTAGTGATCTCTCTTCTGCCCATAGTTTTTTCCCGTTTTGGCTTTTCCACGTAAATTCGGTATCCATTGTTTTCTCTTTCTCTTTTCCAAATCTCGTTCGTTATTTCAACATGGTTTTATGTTACTCCATGTATTATTGCTTGAGCCGCAAAACTTATTTATTTTTTGATTTTGTAATAGTGAATTTTTTTCTATACCCATGGTTTTTTCCTGCAAGGGGTTTCCAGATAAATCTCGATGTCCTATTTTCTCATATTTTCTTTTTCCGTTTCATGTTCGATTTTCAATAATTGGTATGAGAGTGAGGTTCAAAGTTTCTAGTACTTGGATCGAACAATTTTTGGAGTTTGCAATTTTAAAAAAATTGCAATTTCGCTAAAAGAAAATTAAGAAAAAGAGAAAAAAAGAAAATTTTCCTTTGTTGATGACATGCTTCGTGTGAGTATTTGGAATGTTCAATCGATTGGCGGCTAAAAGGCAGTCGACTTGAAAACACAGTTTTGTAGAAGTTGGCTTCTGAATGATTTGTGGTCAATCGAAAATTAATTAGCAGTGGACCAGAAGCCTTTATCGATTGGACATAGGCAACTTGCATCCATGGATCATCATTTCAAAACTCTTCGACTAGCGGCTACAAGGCAGTCGACTTGAAAATGTACAGTTTTGTTGCAGTTGGCGTCTGGATGATTTGTGGTCTATCAAAAATTAATTGGCGGTGGGCTGGATGCCTTTATTGACATATTTGTTTAATATGTAGTCAATTGGATGCATAAAACTTGCATCCAAAGATCATCGTTTCGCAACTCTTTGGGAAGATTTTTGAACACTCGAACCAAACCTTCGATCTTGATTTTCAATGTGGCCCTTCAAAACAAAAAGTGATTATTAAAACTCTAGAAAATCAACTCCATAAATTCGAACAAAGAGATGAATGAAATTAAGAACATACAAGTTAATTAGAAAGTTGTTAAAGTCCACAACTACTACTCCAAAAAAAATCTCCCAAATGAAGACGACTACCTAAATTGATAATTCGTGAGATTCAACAACTTCACAATAATTTCACTTCATAAGGGAAGCGAGGAAGTTGTAGTAAAATGATGACTAATCCAACTCTCACAAAGAATTAGAAATCAGAACACAAATCATGGACTTCAAACAACTGAATGAGTTGGTGAATTTTTGCTCACATAGAACAAAGAGAAAAGGCTGAAAAGCTCTGTAAAATAATGATTTCAAATTGAGTGCAATGAGCCCTAAGGAAAGCTTAAATAGTTCCTCCAAATTTAGAGTTCAAAATTTACAATGTAAAAGTCACAAAACTACCCTCACAAAGATGCATATTTGATTAGATATGCCCTAACCAAGTAACACCTACGCTTGACTAATTAAACTTTATATAAAATAAATAAAATAAAACTTAAATAAACTATTAAGTCTTGGTTGCAGCCATGATCCAATGGATCATTCTTCAAGGTCTATTTTAAAATTGATTTGGGGTTCAATTATGGGTAAGTGAGACTAGATTTCTTCGGCAGAAAACAGACCTCTCTGTTCAGGAATCTTCTGGCATAACAAACAAACTCTAATTTCAACAAATCACCTCATTCTAAAAAGTTTGAGATGTCAGCTATAAACTTTATGAATTACACTTTTTGATAAGATTGTTAAGATTACCAAATACTCTAAATACTTTTTAGGGGTTAGATTGATGACAGTTTTGAAATATTTGACAAACCATCTAAAGGTGTGTTTGGTTTTCCACTCATGTTTCATCTTGAAGAGCTTCATAAGATATTTAAAAGCTAATAGATGTACTTAATATCTTGGATATATTTCCCTCCATGTCATGATCAACAACAAAATAAACACTAGAATTATCGTTAGAAAATCTCCTGGCTCTATAGTGAATCATAGGTTACCATGACACATCATCCTCTTGGGGTTGAAGAAGATTTGACCTCAAATTTATGTATTCTTCTATGTCTTCCTATTTTCTGAGAGAAGAAAGTAGTTTCTTGATTTTGAAGTTGGTTGAGACTCTTAAGATTTTAAACAACTCTAACTTGTGTGTCATCCAAGTGCTCTATTCATGCACTTTCTTAATATCATTAAACAATAACTCGATATAGAGTATAAAGTAATGTAGGCTACCTTCATCAATTGATCAACAAATATCATAGATGCACAACTAGATAAATAGTGTTGGATACAATTTAACAAACATGTGTCAAGATTAACGATACCATCCTCATCTTTAACGTTACAAAGAGCCATATGAATATCAACAACAATAAAACTCAGAGGCTTCCTCAAATTATGATTTTTTCTTCTACCTCAAAAATAGCTAGCAAGTTCAACACCAAGAAACTTACGAGTGAACAACTCTGTAACTCAAAAACTAAGCACACAAAAGTTGTTATCCTCAAATGAACTTCTATTGTAAGTAAAGAATTCATCTTTAGTCACATGATCAAAATTTTCATCGCAACTTTCCAAATAAACACCAATATCATTAATTTCTTTTATCCATCTAACTCTAAAAAGGCAAGCCATCAATATCTTCAGTGGTTGCTTCCTCTATTTCTTACTCACCTACAACACAAGGTTCATCTATAAGTCTAAAACTTAACAAGTCGTGCATGAAACCATGAACATGTTATTTCACAACTATAGTTCCTCTTTCTTCTCTCTTCTTTAATTTTTTCTTTCTTTCACTTTCAAGAATGAGTAGGCTTGGCAGTCGGACACCCACCATAATTCTTCACCCTTTTGGGAGTCCTCCATTAGCTGCCATGCATTTAAATGCACGATGACCCAACAACTTCATGGCGATTTGCCCCAACCTCTTTTAAGAACAAACTAATGGATTTATGTCCCACTGGTCCACCATTTTGGGATAGCTTGTCCTCCAAATCTATTTACATGCATTTATAATATTTTATCTTTCATAAATGCAGACTCATCCATGAAACATATCATCATAATGCAAACAGAACATATCATCATCATTAACCATAATAACAGAGAGTATTACCTATGTAAATAACATTAACAGATTCTCTAATGCATTTTATAGTAGAAAATGAAGTTATCATCATTAAAACAATGATATAACTGAGCCTCAAAATCATCTATCACAGTAAGTAGAAATAGTATCCAAAATAGTTATAAAATATATTCCCAGTGACAAAATATTAAAGAATGATCACATCATCAATCATCACCCATTACATAATACATATCCTCAAGTCATCAATGAAAACAGTAAGCAAATATACCAAAGATTCCTATCACCTTGTAGTGTAGGCCCTGAGGTAACATGCATGCAACAATACGTACCTCAAGCTTTTGAACAAAAAATAAAGATTCCAAAAGCTTTGCCTCATTTTTTTGAATGCTCTGTTTCCTTGTATAGTTTTGAGAAAGAATATTTTTCCGCCAATAATAAAACAATGCGGGTCTCTCATAAACTCCCCCCTTTTATACTCATGGTTAGGGCGTGGATAGACGCTCTCTGCAGACACATTACCTACCACGGATGCCTGCTCCTTCACAATGTTCACCATTTTTTTGTATATTTATGATATAAACGACAAAGTTTCCTTGATTTCGTGGCTAAGTTCCTTTCCGCGGTTAGCTATGCTTCTTCGCCAGGCACTGTTCTCCACAGTCCAACCCAAACGACATTATATTCTTTGATTTGGGGACGCGTTTCATTCTGTGGGAACCTACTCTCTCATTTTCATCATGGATTTTCCATTTTGGAATGACAATGTCTCACACTTGTGTTCCTGCCATAGAAATGTTTGCTCTCGGAGACTCGTGCACAACCTCGTAATCTTATTCAAACAAATGAAGTTTCACGTGTGCCACTATCGCTCATAGACGTGTTTTCTCCTGCGGAAGTCTTCTTTTTGTTAGGCTTAGTTTTATTTTGATGATGATCAAATGGTTTAATTTAATGAAAATAATAAGTTGGTTAATTGTGTTTTTATTGATAATGTTTTATTCAATATATCTATACTCAAATCTATCAATAATACCCATATTGAGGGTATTAAAATGTGCTAACATGTTTATTTGAGTCCATGTAGTATATCATGTCATTTTGGGACTCAATATAGTTCAGGGTTGAACTTGCCCTGCTGATTAGTGAGGACGCGGACACAGCGGATGATACGGACGCTGGATTTTGCGTCCGATTTCCCTCTGTCCAATTCAGTCAGAAAAGCGGACGATGGTCACGGACGATGCAGACGTGAAATGGCATCCGCAGCTCTTCAGATGTATGGACGGGAAAAGGAGAAGAGGACGCTGCTTTGGCTTCCCCAACATTTATGTGAAGACGCGGACGATGCAGACGCAAAGCAGAGGCGTCCGATATGACTCTGCCATTTTCTGGATGTGAAGCGGACGATGTATGTGGATGCTGCAGACGATGAGAATGGCGTCTGCAAATGCCCAGCTTTTTGTAACGGCTATTTTTCTCAACGGGCATTTTTGTTTCCAACGGTCATGCGGACGATGCGGACGTCCGAAAGTGAAAATTCTATAAATACAACTTCACTCCAAGCTCTCAACAACGAACCAAGAATCATGGTGAAGCCCTGCCAAATTTAATACGCGATTTTAATCACTGTGAGCTATTGTTGTATATCCAATTCTCCCTATTCCGAATTTGCGAGTTATATTTGGGAGAATTCGAATTAGCTAGATTGCGGTTTAAATTTATGAATTATATTGTGCTTGGTTGTAAAGGGTGATTCCCTAAGAATTCATCACATGAGGGTGATAACCCGAAATACTCACAGGACCGTAAGTTCAATCATTGGGTGACGCCCCGCAATAGTAAAATTAAGAGTGACGACTCGTAAGAGTCAAAAGTTGACGACCTAAGAATTAGTCAAGGGTGACACCCCATTTAATAGTCAATTTGTAAACGGTTTTATTGGCACCCGTAAGCCAATTATTTAGTATATCTCCAAGTGAAACTTGGAGCGCGGACGTAGGCGAGTTTGCCGAATAGCGTAAACAAATATTGTGTGCATTTCTCTAACCCTTACTCTTTAATTTACGCATTTAATCTGATTTCATATTTAATCGTATTCGATAAATCACTTAGGGATTTAGAGAATTTAAATATCGCACGAAATTATTAGAAACGCTATATTCACCCCCCCCCCCCCCTCCCCCCTCTTTCTTAGGCGTATATCGATCCTACACTTTTAAGCAAACATTCCAAGTGAACGAAAATGTTTTCTTTGGTTCGCAGATGCGTTCTGTCAGGTGAACGCCTATGCTCCCACAATTTCTACTGTTCACGCATGCTACTTATCCAAAACGACAACATTCATTACTTAATCTATTTGCTGCAACTATGTTCCTTTTCACAGCAACATCTATCCTCTCCAATCTTTTCATCCAACAGTGAGCATTTCTTCCATCCTTTCAATTCGACAATCATTATTTCATCCGCCCTTTTATCTTTTTCGTGGACACTCGCTTCTGAAACATAATCTTTTCCATTTGCGGAAGCATCTTTCCTTTCGCCCTCCTCATCTAGTGGTCGATCTTCATCCGTTCCTCTCATCCAATGGCCATGACCTTATCTGTTTCTTTCATTCACTCCACAGGAAAGTTCCCTCCCTCAAATACCTCACCCAACGACGTTGTTCCATTGCTCCCTTATCTGTCATGAAATTCATTTTATTTTCATACCTAAGTCCTGTTGTATATACTTTCACTATTTTTAAAACCAATAAAAGATCAAATAGTAATGTTAAATGCATTTTCACCAAACCAAAAACTCTAACCATCATCCAATTTCAGTCAGTCTTAAAATTGCACAAATCACTACTTCAACCCAGCAACTATAAAATAACATGTCTCAAAATCAATATCTCGATTCCACATGTTGTACAAATCCTAAATCATCATCTTAAAGCAACATGTCACAATATAATAAGGCAACCATCATGATTCATTGCACTGCATGAAATATTAAAATATTTAGAAATCCTTTCTAAGGGAATTTTTGTCACTACACCAATAACACTAGGTCATGATGCACTTGGTCTCAAACTAATCAGGCTAGCTCCATAGGTTAGCCTCTTAGATCAAATGAGTAAAAGTTGAGTACACAATGAGTCACAACTTTCCTTTCTTCAATTTTGATTAACCAAGGGGTACCAATGATCAATAATGGAGGTAAGGGCAGTTATCGGTTTGCACCAAAACTGGACACTCAAATTTAATCCTTTGTAACTTCCACTCCCTATATCCAAATGACGCAAAATTTGGAGGGGATACACAAATTCTAGACTAGAAGGACCCCTCCAAAAATCATGACCAAACTCGCTAAATTATGAGAGTTATGCTAATGGTAATAATCTATCCGAAAAGGAGCCAATGAGACATTTTCAGACACCAAAAAGGAAGCCACACAAACTCTACGATTCGAGCCCAAATAACACCAAAATTTGTACACTTTATTCTTATGTAGTCACCAAAAAATTCCAAAGTTCCAGCAGCAAAATCGCAAAATAAAAATAAGAAAAATATCTGAACCTATAAGCAGGTCCAAGAATGGATTAATCGACCACTCTTGACTTCAATAGATCTCTATCCAAGAGACCACTCCACCTTGCTTCAATGTTGGTCTTCTAATTCCTCACTCTGGATACCACTTCTGGACGAGATGATGGAGGGCTTAGTGTAAAATTTTCACTCCAAGACCAAGCTAAGAAATAAAGTGAGACAATTTGTGGTTCACAAATTCTCGGGTGTTGCCCTAGTGGAAGCCAAATGCTTAGAGAGAAAGCTCCAAAAAAAAAAAGCTGTAGCTGAGTTTTAATTTCCAATTAGTCTATTCAGACAGCCTTAAGGAAGTTTAAATACTTCCCTAAGAGTTTCCCTAAAACAAAAATTACAAATATAACCTTAAGAGACAAAATTCCAACATGAGTGCTCGGCCTAACACACTAGCCGAGCACACCAAAACATCAAAAGTTCAACAACAATAATTCCAACCAAAATTCACCAATAATTCAGTAAAGCATAAAGTAAAGAAGCATGTCAAGTTTTTGGAGGGTCATATCTTCGGCTGGTTACCCTCCTTAAGCCTCGACATTAGGAACTTCACATTGGTCCTCAGGTTTATTTGTTAGTTGATTGTGTGCAAGAGCACACCAAGTGAGGAGATGTTTTAAACTTGCTTTATCTTCATGGCTTGACTCATCATCAAGCCCTTTAAGTGCAACTTGACCTACAAAATAAGAAGTAAAATGGATGTTAGTAATCTCCTTAACTTGGAATCTAGTAACCGAGCGCTGTGGTGCATCATCTTCCCGGGGTCATTGAGGATTTGACCTCAAATCCAAGGCTTGGCCCACTCTTCCTCCTCTCCAAGATTTGTGACTTTAGCTTGAGTCCCGAACCTCCTTTCAATTGTATTTTTCACCATTTCAGCATGGATTTCACCTTTTTGGACCTTTTAAAAATGAAGCACTTTTTTACAATCTTGTGGTCTTATTCACGCATGTGTTGCCCAAAGATCACCTCCCTCATTGTTTCATATAGATTCGCTTTGCCTAAATAGCTTGTTAGACTTTCACTATGGACTTCATTCATCATGGATTCTAAGAATCTGCATGTTGAAACACTAAGTTTGCCATCTCCCAAATATTTGTCTTCTATGAGACCATATCTGTAACACCTCGACTTTTTAAGTGGAATAATTATCAGGGTATTACCAAGAACGTGTTCGGAGCATTAAGTCTAGGGATATTTCCATTAATTAGATTACGTTGCGTATTTATATGTGTCATTTTATGACATGTATTTATGGAGAAAATATTAGGGGATAAAAGTTAAGTGGGAAAAGTGTGAAGAAATACTGTCCAAGGCATTTTTGGATGCTTGTGGACGACATACAAATGAGTTATATCATCCGCAAGTGCATTGCGTGGCGTCCCCAACGCTTGGGATGCACTTGGACGAGAAATTTGCATCCTAATGCGTCTGAATGTCTACTTTCTGGACGCATGCAGACGACTTGCGAACGAGATGTGTTGTCCGCAAGTGCATTGCAGGTCACCCTTAGTCTTGGGACGACTTAGGTCACCCTTTTGGATGAGTCCAGATGTATGCGGACACAGGTGGCTCTGTCCGTATTGAATCTATTAGAACCTTGGACACTTTTGGATGCATACGGACGAATGCAAATGTGGATTAGTTGCGTTCGAATTGACTCTATCCAATTTTGGGACACTTTTAGACGCATGCGGATGCCATATTGTGTTCGCATGTTACTTCGGATGGTATGGAGCAAGACGAGGACGTCATTCCTCGTCCATGAAAACCATTCAGCCTTAGGAATTTTACACTTACGGACGAATACAAACAAGGTCAATGCGTCCACACTAGTCCGAAATAATCCAGTTCAATGTAAAATTAGATATTTAAAATCCAAACATTTGTCGTCTAGCCATTAATTAGAGACAAGAGAGGACCCCACCCTCCACGCTAGGATGCTGACCTCCCCCTGGTAACGCTGACCTCTCCCCTCTCCTATGCCTACGAATTGTCTCCCTCTCCCAGGTATAAGCCAATCTTCTCTCCATTCCATTCCGGCGTTCTTGTCATTTCCTCTCTTGCGTGAGATTAGCTTACTGTGGGAGAGTTGTAGAGAGTGAGAGAGAGAAAGACCCGTGAAGGAGCTTGTGAGAGTGAGTGTTAAGTGTGTTACGTGAGTGAAGTGAGGTGTAAGATAAATAGTTAGAAGCTGAGCGTGGAGTTGCCGTCCGTGAGCTGCTGTGGAGTTGGAAGCTAAACGTGGAGTTGCTGTGAGTTGTTGAATCCTTGCTGTCCATGACTGTGCCTTCAATTTAGGTAAGGAAATAGGGGTGTCTTGGCTTGTGGAGGCCCTACACCACAAGTAGAGTGCATGAGTTTTACGTTAGTGTCCTTGAAATGCTTATTGCTTATTGTTGTTAGTTGGTTTCTAATTGATAGTTCCATGATTACCTGCTATATTTTCCTTTGTTGATTTCTTGCTATAAATACTCCTCGTGTTGGTGATAGTATGGATTATTAGTACTCTATAGTTATTGTGGCTCTGTGATATTTCCTTTGATAGTCCGTAGACTCTTTGATGTTCGATTCCTTTGTGGTTGTTAGCTTCGTTATCTCCTTTGTTTGTTAGCTCCTGAAATTTTATACATACTATTGTTAAATTCCTGCAAGTATTTCCTTTACTGCAAATGATTCCTACAATTGATAGTGATGGTTGAAATGAGAGTGGAACAAGTGAATGATAAATGGTTATGTGAAGTCCAAAAATGAGCTAAGAGTCCTATGTTGTGTTTAAATATTTACTTGCTGTTTAGTTATTAATCACAAGCTGTTACATTTTCATTATTGTTTACTTGCTAATTAGTTATTAACCACAAGCATGTTAAACTAACTAGGGTCATCAATCAATTGGAGTAACTAATTAGACTTAAGCATGTTTAATTAATCTAATTAGTTAGCTAGTCGTTAAATAACCAATTCAAGCATGTTTAACTAGTTGTTTAATTAATAGGTGTTAATCACTTCTTTGAGCATGTTAAGTAAGTAGGACAATTGATTTATTTGTTGAGCATGCTTCATGTACCTAATTAACTAGATTACGATAAACTAGAATAATAATCGTAGCATGTTTAATTAATTTGCATGTCCAATTTACTAGCATGTCTAACTCCTCGAGCATGTTGATTAATTAACTGGATGAGCATGTCAATTAACTAGGGCAACATGTTTAAGTAACTTAATCATTTCTTAATGAATAACAAGTAATTAGAGTAGTTAGCTAACTAGAATAATTAATTAGACAAGCATGTTAATTAACTATTAATATTGAGCACGTAAATCGACTAATAAGTGACTAACTAGCATGTTTAATTAATTTACTCGCACGTTTAAATTTATTTACTAGCATGTTTAAATTAATCAATTAGTGAACTAGCATGATTAATTAGTATCATGATTAATTAGGGTGAGTAAATCAATTAGCGGCATATTAATTAACTAGAGTAATTGCACACGACTAAACAAGCATATTTAGTTAACTAGCAATGCATGCTTAACTCACTAAACCATTCTTGAGCATATAAATTACTTAGGATAAGTAATTAGAAAATAACCTAAAATAATAAACATAGTAAGTATGTAACATGAGTAAGAAATTAACTAAGATAATTAGCATATTAATTAATAGTATGTTTCAAATTCTCTTTCGATTTTTATTGTGTATTGTTCTGCTATGGGTGTTAATTTCTGTATTCCCTTGCTATTTGACTTCCTTATGTGTTTCGTTGTTATAATTCAATATCATAATTGTTCTTTGTTATGCTCTTTAAATTCTGCAGTTCAAATATCGGTTGCTTCCATTTCTGTGCATTTTCAATTTCTGTTGCACATTCTGTGCGCAATTTCAATTATAGTTACTTTTATTTCAATGTGCATTTCAATTAACTTTATTGTACGTTATAATGCATCATGCATCATGATAGGTTGAGAATGTATGGTCACGCATCATGCTAATAGAAACAAATAGGGAGTGCCACCTTGGGGCGGTAGTCACACTTGCATAAGTGAGGTAAAACGTTAAGAAAATGATGGAAAAAGAAGAAAAAGGGAGTTGGGGGATGGTAGGGTAAGTACATATCAGCCATGTAGACATAATTTAAAAGAATATTACCTTTTCCTTCTTGGGGCTGTGAGATTGTCTACCCCAGGTGGTTAAATTTGACAAAGATCTACCCTACCGCCACGAATTCCTCCAATCTCCAACTCGAAGTACGAGTAGTAAACGAACAAATTAAAGTAAAGTAATAAACGAGTAAATGACTTAATGAAAGGATTGATTTGGGTGGCCCCCATTCCAAAAAGGACTAAAGAGAGACATATTATAATTGCATTAAACCCTTTTCCTTACTGGGTCATTAGGCTCATGTATTACTTGTGGTGTACGTACAAATGATAAAAAAATAATAACGCAGGGATGAGAGATTTGCACACGCGAGACTCGTGGCTGGCCAGGCTAAAGGGAGAAAAGAGAAATGGTTGTAATTCATTGTATTTAACTATTCAGTTTTCATTTCTTAAATGCAGTATTTAATTGTTTAGTATTTCCTCCTTAAACAATTTATTTTACGCTTTCGCAATGCTTTAAACAATGATTTTATAACGCTTCAGCATTTTATTAATTGGTTTTCATACGAGTTTAAAGGAGGGTTAGTAGCGGTCCGGTTTAGACGCACTCTGATAATTGTTTTAAAAGAGATTTCAATGGTCTTTTAAAAGTTTTAAATTCCATGCATTTTAAAGGATTTACGAAAAATCAGGTCGTTACAATATCCCCCCTTTGGAATCATTAGTGAGTAAGTTATAGCAATGACCAGAGCCATTATCATCTACATACAGTCGTTTAATCCAAAAAAACCCAAAAATCTTGGCATTCAACTCGATTACAGAGGAATACCTTTGTCTTGGTGCATGTATCTCATAAGGTTGATAATCTAGTAGCTCACTCTCAAACACGAGTAAAGTAGATTTTGCCTTTCCTTTCTTCTTCTCTTCAAAGTCTTTGGCAATTTGTTCCTGTTTTAGAGTAGCTAGCTTTATAGTCCTTTCACCCATCTTGAAAGTGTAATAATTTGAATAGCCGTCATGGGAAGCTTTTCTATCACACGGCTTCCCAAGTAGAAGATGGCTAGCACTCATAGGTACCACATCCCATAGTGCTTTATCAACATAACTTCCAATGGCAAAAGTAATCCGAGCTTGTTTGGAGCCATTAACATTTACTCAATCATAGGTACCATTTATTAAAAGTTTGGTAGAAAAATGTGAAGAAAATGGAAATCTGGCATATTCGGACGTCTACGGATGCCATGGGGACGAGGTTTGGCTTCCGCACCATTGGATTGTACTTGGGGACGAATGCAGGACGAATCCTCACATCCTAAACTAATCCTGCCTCTATTTAGACGAAACGCGGATGATGCGGACGAGAACAAGGTGCGTTTGCATTGAATCTGTCCAATTTTTGGACACATTCGGACAAAACGTGGATGAGGATGGGGTGCATCCACATTGGCATACAACTGCAAATCTCCTCCTCAGGTCTCGACCGCGCAAGAGTTGCCCTCAAGAGACGTATAGTTGGTCTCATAAGCCCGTCTATTTAGTTTCAGCCAAGCTCCCTCTTCTGGGTCTCTCCTCCTTCTGCTGGTTCGGTGTCTTCCTCTGGAGTGGATTTCCTGCGTGAAGAGTAGTTCTGAAGGAAGAAATTGGCTGTCCATGAGTAGATTTCTTTAGCTAGGTAAGGTTTTGGGTGTGTTTTGGCTTGTGGAGGCCCTACCCACAAGTAAAGCGTGTGTCAATTGTGTTGATTTTTTTCCTTGTTGTTATGCTGTAGATAATCCCTGCAATATTTCCTGTACTGCATATTGAACTCTTTGCTTTTAATTCCTTGCAACTTTATTTGTTTCAAATGCTTTACTTTAATTAAGATTAATGATGTGATGAGTGTTTAGTGTGTGCATGATGTATGTTAAGTGATGTAGTAAAGAATGATGCACGATTGAACATGAATGAGCTAGGAAGTTCTCTCTAAATGATTTGGTCATGTACGTTGCATTGTTTTGCTTTGCTGTAACTGTTCCTAACTTCGCTTTGATGTTCTGTAGTTGTTTCTAGCTTCGTTGTAGTTTCTCTAGCTGTTTACAACCTCTGTGAACTTCATTGTTGTAATCCCTCTTACTGCGATAACTTCTATATGACTTATGTGATGGAGAGTGGATAATGAACTGCTATGAGATAGGTTAATGACTTGAACTAATGAATTAAAGCTGTCTAAAGAAAATGATATGCATGCATAAATATTTAGCAGGTTTTCAGAAGATTAATTCTGTTTTGCTTCTTATATTACTTGTCAGATGGTAGACTTAGATTATAAGTGCTGTTAATTCTTGGTTCTGGTTAAGAGGTATAAATACCTTGTTTAATTAGCATTAATTTGTTTAGCATGTTTCTTGTCATACTAAACTATCAAGCATGTTTCCAACTGTCACTCGTTAAGTAGACTTCCATATACAATCTATTAAACATGTTTTTATTAGGTAGTTTCTGAGCACAATTCCAAGCATGATTAGCTATCGGTACTCACTGTTGTATAATTTCGTTGAGCATAACAGAATGTAAATTGTTAGCATGATAATGTCGCTGTTAGAAGCACGATTGTTACTTTTGAAGGTATGAGATCTGTTAGTTCTTTCGCTTATAATTGATTATGACTTTACTTAGTATCAATTTGTCGAGCGTGATTCTAGTAGTATCAAAATAGCAAGCATGTTCCTAATAGTGATTTATTGAACACGTTCTACTATTCTATTAAATGATTGTTAAGAATGTTTCCATGAATGAATTGTTAAGTATGTTTCCTTAAATTCTTTAGTAAGCATACTTCCGTTATTAGTTCATCTCAATTTATTAGCATGTTTTAATTGTATTCGATTATTAAGCGTGTTACTATTTTCTATTATTTGTTGAGCATGGTTATGTTCTGTTTTGTGTTGATGAGTATGCATAATTAGTCTAGCTTGATGCCTTGTAATCATAAATCAATCATATTTCCAAGAATCATTTATTAAGCACATTTCCATTAACTAATTATCGAGCATGTTTCCGTTGATTATTAATTCTATGTCTAAGCTTTTATGTCATCACTAAGCATGTTTAATCCTCAAGTATGTTAATAGCTATTACTTGTCAAGGATGTTAATTAACTATTTCCTGTTGATCCTCAAGCATGTAAATTAATTATTGTTTAATCTTCAATCATGCTAACTGTTACTTGTTGAGTCTTTCGAGCATGTTAGGTACCCATTACTCGTTCAACCCCAAGCATGTTAAATAACTATCGATTAACCTTTAAGCATGTTAACTATTACTTATTTAAATTTCAAGCATGTTAGTTAACTATTGTTTAATCTTCAAGTATGTTAACTATTACTTGTTGAATTGCCTATCGTGTTAATTACCCATTACTTGTTAACCTCAAGCATGTTAAGTAGCTATTACTTGTTAATCTTCAAGCATGTCAGTTAACTATTACTGTCTAAATCTTCAAGCATCCAATTTAAGCATGTAAAATATACTAAGTTAAGCATGTTTAGTGGATGGGCTGCAGATAAGAACACCGTTTGATAGATCCTACTTTGCTTCATATTATCTATTTACCACTATCACATGAAATATGTATTAATTTTTGAATAATTAGTCAAATTCCAATCTTAGTTGCTTACTTGAGCATGCAGTAATTATTCTAATTCTGTGATGCCTACTCAAATTATTATCTTTGTTTAATAGCCTGCCTTGTTGTCGTATCTATATGTTCTCTTATAGCTGTTCTATAATTATTTTAGTATGCCTTTGATTTCTTCATGTATCTTTAAATTCTGCTATTTAATTGTTGAGTTGTCATCCCTTTAAATTATCATTATTTACCTTTCATTTATGTGCTATTTAATTGTCATCATGCATCAGGCTAATAGAAATAAATAGGGAGTGCCACCTCGGGGTGGTACTCACATGCAATGGAAAAGGAAAAACGATAAGAAAATAAAAGAAAAGAAAAGAAAAGGGAGTTGGGGGCAAATGGGTAGTGGGTCTAGTCGGCAACTAGTCGAAGCCCCTCATTTGCCAGGTACAGGAGTTCTAGTTGCAAGTAAAAGGTTAGATCCGATCTCTATTCTATCACAAAGAAATCCTCTAATCTCCAACTCGAAGTACGAGTAAAGAATAAACAAACAAACGTAATAAAAGGATTGGATGGGGCGGCACCCATTCCAAAAGGAACTAAAGAGAGACATAAGCATAATGTATAAACCCCATTTCTTTACTAGGCCTTTAGGGTCACGTCCTTACTTGTGTTGTAAGTAATGAGATGATTAAACCAGGAGCAGAAGAAGCCTTACCCGTGGAGCCTGTGGAGTATCCGAAGGAAAGGCGACCTGAGTAGATGTATGGCTCAGGGGAAGAAGAAATTATCTATTTTGTAAGGGTTTACTAATATACATGTTTTGTAAAACCCTAACTACTACTTTAATCCTTTGATCGTATTTTGAGCAGTAATGTTGGTATGCTTTTAACCTTGAACTTTGATAGATGCTTTGAGTAACATTCTAGGTAACGCTTCCGCCGATTTTATAAACAATGGTTTTCCTCTATTTTATGACTATCTAATGAGTTTAAGTGACGATTGGATTTTTTTTTAAGAAAAAGACTCTGATGTAAATTAAAAAGATTTCGAAGGATTTTGTGTCGGTTACCAAAAATTTAAAATTTAACGTATTTTTAAAATAAAGACAAATCCGGATCGTTACATAGTGCATAGGCACAAACCTCTTTTGCATCAAAGCTTTCATTGTCCTCCAATTCTGAACATCATCATATCCATTTCTCCTCCTTTGAGCTTTGAGATCCTCCTACCACAAATTAGCATACCCGGTAAGCTCTAAGATGACCATTTGTATCTTTACCTTTTTAGTATACTCATAGCAATCAAAGACCTTCTCAACCTTTTCTAACCGATCCAACAAATCATTACCATTGCTTGACCCTTTAAAGGGTGGGATAGAGACCTTAACATGTCTCATATTATCCTTTACCAAAGATCTCCTTCTCGGACTTGGCAATTCTTCCATGTCGATTTCATCTTCATCATCACCATAGTTGCTTTCATTTTAGCCTTTTGATTTAATTGAAGTGTTGATTCTTCTCCTTGGCCTAGGAGTTCTAGGATCCCTTACATGCACATTGGAAGGCTCTTCTAGCCTTTGTTGAAGTTTAGACATCATCTCATGAATTTCATCAAGTTGATTTTGAATACTAACATCGGCATTGCTTTGTATCTTCTCGGGTGGCAGATTTGTGGGTTGCATTGTCTCTTTATTGTGAGCGTTGGCTCCACTTCTTGTGTTCATTTTCCAAACAAGAAAGTACACTTATAGAGTTGAAAAACAGGACACTTGTGCTCTGATACCAAATGATGCACCAAGTGGTGCCAATGACCAACAATGGAGGCAAGGGCAGTTACCGATTTGCACCAAAACTGGACACCCAATTTAAATCCTCTGTAACTTTGACTTCCTATAACAAAAGGATCCCAAATTTTGAGGGGATGCACAAATGCTAGACTAGAAGGACCCTTCAAAAAATCAAGTCCAAACTCACTAAATTACAAGAGTTATGCTAACGGTAATAATGTAACAACCCAATTTTTCTTATATTTAACAATATGACATTTTTAGAAAAATACTTGAATTCAAAACTTTTCTTTTAAAAATGCAGCGGAAGACTTTCATTCTTAAAATCATTTAAAGCCAATAAATAAAATCATTTTCTTTTACTGTTAAATAACTTTACATAACCTTTTACAAACCATTTTCCTTTTAAATCCTTTAGCCTAGCCAGCCATAAGACTCGTGTGTGCGAATCCTTCATGAACTGCTCCTTAACTTGTTTATCATTTTGAACCTGAATGTATACCTACATCACAAGACTTAACTATTGAGCCTAAGGCTCAGTAAGTGATATAAAATAAAACATGAAATACATATGCAATGCAGCTTTTAAAATTCGTATGCAGTTATCTGTTTTTAGTTTCCTTTCCTTTTTTCTTTTTCTTTTTCTTTTTCTATTTCTGTTTATGTTTCTATTTTTGTTTATGTTTTCATTTTCATTTTCGTATCCATTTTTGTTTTCAAAAATCTATTTCCATTTCTATTTCTGTTTACATTTTCGTTCCATTTCTGTTTCCGTTGCCGTTTTTGTTTTCGTTTTCGTTTTCATTTCCGTTTTTGTTTCTTTTTTTTTCTTTCCTTTACATTTTCCTTTACCATTTTCTTGATCTTAACTTTACCTTATCTTGAAGACGTTGGAGATGTCTAAACTTGATGAGGAAGAGTGGCCTACCCAACCCTCACACCTCCAAATGTCTATTTAAGTTTCGCTTTATCTTAATCTTGACTTTATTTTATTTTGACGGTGTTAGAGATGTTTAAACTCAACGAGGAAGAGCAACCAACTAAATCTCACATCTTGTCACATTTATTTATATTTATTTCTTTTGTTCTGAGTCGGGCTTTACATACTGGTCCACAATACCCATTTCATTACATTTAATGTCCGTTTCGGTTTCCTTTTCCTTTTCCAAACCATGCTTAAAACCATTTTCGTATCATTTTGAAAACCATGATGCGTGCTATGCTCGTGAATGCATACAGCTCCATAACCTCAGTATAATCCTCAAGCATGATCAATATTAACATCCTATAATCCTCAAGCATGATTAGTATCAATATCCTTACTTAAATCTATAAACACATCATTAAAAGAACTTAATTCTAATAAACACACATCAAATAGCAATACATCCTTGAACCTCACCCACAATACAGTCGTTGTGGGTATTTCAGTCTAGGGGAGATAGTGACACCATTAGGTCCACCTCATGTGAGACAACCAACTTGAACCTCAACCACAACGTCTATTTATGTTTATTCAATCCGTCTTTTAGTTCTTCATTCCGTCTTAATAAAAATATTTTTCATGATGCATGAAACATACACGTGCCATAAAATAAAATCTAGCATGCACAATCCTAACATATCCTCAAACATGTTTCATCATAATAGTAATAAGAACAATGAACATATCATTAACAATATATCAATGTAAACAGTAACAACCAACAAATATCACATCCTCGATTCATAGTTAATCATAAATAGTAAAAAAAAACAAGAATTCATATCCTCAACCAACAACCATAGGCATCACAAAACAATATCACCATAAAACTACCTTACCTTAGCACTATGTGATGCAGGCCAAAGGCAAAATACATTCAACATCACTTACCTATAGTAGAGTCTATAATTTTTGTAACCTCTTAAACATGCTAAATTTTCTTAACATTAAATAGCGAGTCGGTTAATCACAAAAAATAGGTGGAACTTTAACATATAAGCTATTGTTGTTGTTGATCATCACTATTGTAAATCAATTTTACAAACTCCATATAGCCAAAGGCTTACCTTCAAAAACTTGAAGAAAATTCACCCAAGATTTGAAAGAAATCCCTTCATCTTTGTGGCTTTAGAGTAGTTAGGGTTTCGACTCTTAGCATTCATATTTATAGATTGTATAATGTAGAATTCTATGGACAAAAATCCCACAAAAATCGAATTCTAGCTTTATTGTTTCCTAATTTGTTCATAAATTGAATCGTAGATAGCATATTTTACAAAAACCATGGTTTGAATCCATCCGCAGTTATAGCAGCTGCATGAACTGCCGTTGCAAATGTCCGATATGTTCATTTAGTCCAATGCCATTTTTTCAAGTTAGCATTTTACACTTACATTAGTGGTTGCTAATGTTTCCACAGATGCAAATACTTCCGCGGATGCCAATATTTTCGCAGACACTACCACTCACGGATCCCTCGAAACACATCAGCCAGTTGCTATCTGGCACTTACGCTTATTCTTTCATAGATATCTCTCCTACAGATGCCAATGCTTCCATGAGCATTCATTAACTCCAAACGATGACATTTCCTTCTACCACAAACATAGTCTTTTATGTGGTTACGTTCCATATCCCAAAACGACGCCATCCATTTTACAAATACAAACACTTCTGCAAACGCATTCCTTTTTGTGGACACGGATGCCTTTGTGGATACTAGTTTTTTGAATTTTCGCCTACGGCCATTTGCCACGTACACCAGTTCTTCACAAACAACACCCTTCAACAGACTCGCTCGCTCCCACAGATCCTAAACCTTCTGCGGGCACACACACATGCTGACATATTAGACATTGTCCTTCTTAATTTATTCACTTCCTGATCTTTCCTAATTAAAATTTCACCCATGGATTTTTTTTTGCTATATATTTTAAATTTTCTTCATAAACTTCCTAATCCTTTATTTGCTTAATAATTTCGGGTGTTACATTTCTCCTCTTTTCATGTCTTGTTGTCTTTCCCATGTCTCCTCTTCCAATGTGTGGTTTTGCCATAACAACTTTACCAATGGAATTTACTTATGCCAAAGCTTCTTGATTTTAAAATCTAAAATCTAAATTGATTTTTCCTTTTACCTCAATGTTAGTTGAATTTCAATGACCCTCTGTATCACCACATGAAAAGAGTCATGAACATATTTACTTAGCATCGACACATGGAAGACGTTGTGAACTTCTTCCATTGACGATGGTAACTCTAGCTTATAGGTTATCTTTCCTATTTTCTCAAAAATAGGAAAAGGTCCAACATACCTAGGACTAAGTTTTTTCTTTTTACCAAATCAAATAACTCCCTTGAAAGGTGAAATTTTTAAGAATACCATATTGTCTATCTCCAAATCCAACTTTCTTTGTCTTCAATTTGCATAACTCTTTTGACCACTTTAGGTGGTTAGCATTCTTTGTTTAATAAGAGCCACAATATATACTGAATAATTTAGAGACCAAGTAGTTTAGCTTCACTTACCTCATCCCAAAATAGTAGAGATTTGCACTTCCTTCCATATAATGTCTTGTATGGTGCCATACTAATCGTCGCTTGATAGTTGTTATTGTAGGCGAACTCTACTAGCGTAGCATTTTACTCCAATTGGTCTAAAATCCATGTACACAAGATCAAAGCATGTCCTCCAATATTTGAATTATCCTCTCCGATTGGCCATCAATTTGAGAATGGAATACTATACTGAATTTCAATTCTATACTCATTGCCTTGTGTAAGCTCTTCCAAAAGACTGAGGTAAACCTTGGATTATGATCTAACATAATAAAAACTGGTACCCCATGCAATTGTACAATCTCTTGGATATACAATTAGGTGTATTGCTTCGTAGAATAAGTCATTTTGACAATCAAAAAGTGGGCAGACTTTGATAACCAATGCATGATCATCCATATTGCATCGTGACCCCTCACTATTCTTGGTAAGCTAGCAACAAAGTCTATTGTGATTTGTTCCTATTTTCATTATGGTATTGGCAAGGAATATAATATTCCAGCTGGTCTATGATGTTTTGCTTTTACTTGTTGGCAAACTAAACATAATTCGACGTGTTTTGAAACATCGTCCTTAAGATTATGTCACCAATATTGTTGCTTCAAGTCTCTATATATCTTGGTGCTCCTATGGTGAATCAAAAAAGTAGAGGAATGAACTTCTGCTATAATTTCTTGTCATAGCTTCTTATTCTTAGGGACATATCATTTGTACTTATACTTTATGATCCCATGATTAGAAATAGAATAATTTGTTTGGTTCAATAGTTTTTTATTTAACTTAATGTTCATACACTTGGAATCATCTGCTTGTCCCTCTTTAATTTTCTTCAAAATAGTAAGCGTTAACATCATAGCTGAAAGTGTAGAAACCAATTATGATGTAATTATCTCCAATCCAAAATTTTGAATTTTAGTATGAAGAGTTAAAGACATTTTCGATATGAAAGGGTGTACTGAAACTGCTTTTCTACTTAATGCTTTGGCTACCACATTTGCTTTTCTAGGGTGGTACTTAATTTCACATTCATAATCTTTAATGAATTCCAACCCTCCCTTTTGCCTCATGTTTAGCTCATTTTGACTGAAGATATATTTTAAGCTCTCGTGGTCCATAAAAATCTCATACCGATGTCCATATAAGTATGTCTCCATATCTTGAGCAAAAACATTACCACTGCTAGCTCCAAATCGTGTGTCAGGTAGTTATGTTCATACTCTTTTAACTACCTCAAAGCATAGACAATTACTTTACCCTCTTGCATAAACACACAACCTAATCTATTCTTCGAAGCATCACAATAAATACTATACTTGCCAATTTTTAATGGTAATGTTAAGATTGGAGCCAGAATCAATTTATGCTTCAATTCTTGAAAACTCTCTTCACACTCAGTTGACCACTATAATCTTGTATTCTTTCTAGTTAAACTATTAAATGGTAATAAAATTTATGAAAAGCCTTCAATAAATCTTCTGTAGTATCATGCTAGCACAAGAAACCTCTGTACTTCACTGATGCTCTTTGGTTGCCAATCTAAAACTTCTTGAATCTTAGCTAGGTCAATAGCTACAATATCAATAGAAATGACATATCCCAAAGAGTTGACTCAATTAAGCCAAAACTCACACTTAAAATTTTTTGCATATAATTGGTGTGCCTTGAAACTTGAAAGTGCAATCTCTAAATGTTCCATGTATTTCTCTTTTCAATGAGAATAGATCAATATGTTGTAAATGAAAACAATTATGAACTTGTCCAAGAAATCCTTAAAGATTTAGTTCATTGAATCCATAAAATGTTGTTGCCGCATTAGTTAGGAAAAAGGTCATGAACATAAGCTTGTAATGTCTATATCTTCTATGAAATGCAATCATAGGAATATCATTTATCCTTATCCTCAATTGATAGAATCCAGATCAAAGATTAATATTTGAGGATACACATGCACCCCGAAGTTGATCAAATAGATCATCGATTCTTGGCAAATGATGCTTATTCTTTACAGTCACCTTGTTCAAATCTCTATAGTCTATACACATTCACATTAAGCCATTCTTTTTCTTAATAAAAAAAATAGGGGGACCTCAAGGTAAGAAACTGGGGTATATAAAGCCCTTGTCTAACACTTATTCAAGCTGAGTTTTCAGCTCCTTCAATTCAGTGGGCACCATCCTATCTAGATTCTTTCATATAGGCTCGATGCCAAGATATATGTCTATTACAAAATCAATTTCTCTATTCTATGACAATCCTAGTAAGCCACTAACCCTTAAGAAATCGTTGAACTATAAGATGTCATCAAACTTCACATCTTGTATCACACGCATATCGACTATACTAGCCAAGAAATCCATGCATTTGCCTTTCAATAGTTGTGATGCTTTAATAGGAGAAATAGCTAATAGTTTTCTTTTGTCCTTAGTGTGATGGAAAATATATTTTTGTTGCGTAGCTGTTAGAAATAGATTACTCTTCTTCTACAATTTATGGTTGCAAAGTATTGAAATAACCAGTCCATGCCAAGAATGTCATCATATCCCTTCATATCAATCGCATTAAGGATGACTTGTAGAAGTCGATCATTCACACAAATAGCACACTCTTTAAAGACACCTATTGCACCTAAATATTCTCCTTGTTGTAACATTACCCTATAAACATAATCAATAAGCCTAGATGACCAGTTCAACTTAGAATAAAATGCAAATGCCACAAGTGAGTATGTAGCTCTAAAATCAAATAGAGTATAAACAACTATGCTATTAATAAATGTGATATCTAACACCACAAATTTTCTTTGCCATTGTGCTAGATAATAGAGAAAACCCTTGAGGCTACTTTCTTTTGCTCCCCTACTATAGTAAGACATTCTTTGGCTAAGTGCCCCACTTTTTCACATTTAAAGCATTGACTAGTGCCAACTTTACATTCTCTAAAATGGTTCTTTTTATATTTGAGACATTAACTGGCTTGAGTTGTCTCGGTAGTGTCACTTATGTGAATAAAGGAGTTGTTATGAAGCATTCATTACTTATTCTAAATGGGCCAATTACAAGGTAAAAAACCTCAAGAAGTCAAAGAATCACTTAATGGATTTGTACAACAAGTGTAGATAGATTCTAAAACAAATAAGTCAAAGATTGATCTATAAAAAAAAAATCAAAACTTAGTCAATGTCATCAAGGCAATTAAAGGAATTAATTAGAGGCTTTGGGCATCGTGTGCAAAATTGATTTATGGCGACTTTAGAAGATTTAGAAAATTGTTCAAAATTTTCATTATGTTCACCTTGGAGGAGTATTTCATAGATTTTTCATGGATAAAAATTTCAAATGGATACGTGATTTTCATAGAAATCAAAGTAGACATTCTAAGCTTCTTGGAAACACTAATACAGTAAGGTTTGAAAGAGATTGAGTCCAAATTTTGCCCAGATTCAACAAACTTATCCAATTCAAATTCAACAATTCTTATCCAACTTTTGAAGTACCTTTTCATATTTTTAATATATGGTAGTTGAAGGCATTCGAATCAGATTAAACACATTTGATTATTAATTTTATAGTGAGAGTTTTCTCTTTCATTCTTTAAAGAACTTGTGAATTCATCAAGGGTTTTTTGTTGGATTCAATCTATACTTATCATTCACAATATTCTCTTGTGGCATCTACAATTCTTCTTATACATTTGGTTCTTATCTCTTTCTAGATAATGAGTAAAGATTTTCTATTTTCCCTAATTATACCTTTGGTTTTTATCTCTTTATAGATAACAGGTTAAGGTTTCCTATTGTCATCGATATTGTACCTTTTGTTCTTAACTCTTCATAGATAAAGGGTCAAGTTTCGTTATTATTTTTTAAACTAATTTAGAATGATCTTCGTTATTTTCTTTGAATCCCACAATTCTTGGTCAAGTTTATTATATTTGGTATAAGAGCATGACTCTAAATCAGATTTCTTCTATTTCTATTTTTCTATTTTCTTTATAAAAAATTAAAAAAAATTATCCAAGTTTCCATATTCTTTGATTTACAAAAGAGAAAAAAAACCATGTATAAGTTGTAACTTTGATTTTTATTTTAAAACAAAATTGTACTTCTAAAAAAAAGTTTATTTAATTTTCCATATTTTTGAAATATACGTTTCTTTGATTTCTTTAAAAAAAAATTGTCATTCGCATTAATTATAGGGAAATTAACAAATCAACTATCGTACTTTATGGTAAATGACAAGTTAATCACTAACGTATTTTCACTAACAACTTAAAAACTCAACTATAGAAAATCGCCACTGCGAACATTGCCGTTAACTTTATAAAAATCATAGTGGAAAAGAGCAAATACCCATGGAAAAATGGGAAATAATTCATGATTTTAGAAAAGACTTTTAATGGAAAAGAATTAATATCCATGGACAATGGATATAGAAGATTTGAGATTTTGTAAAAAAATGAATTTAAAAGATTTCGGATTTTATAATTTAGAAGATTTTGTAAAAGAGTGTTAATGTTTTAGATTTCAGATGCTTTAGAATTGTTTTATAGTCCATGGGAGAATCATAGCTTGTTTGTGTTGTCTGTGTTTTTCTATGAATAAGGCAATGAGTTTTTTTTTTTTAGACATTCCTTTGCAGAAAGACAACTTTCCTGTGCAGAAAGTTGTCTTTCTGCAGTGGAAAGTCGTCTTTCCTCAGCGGAATGTCAACTTTCTACAAAGTAAAGACGACATTCCTATGCGGAGAGACAACATTCTTTTGCTGAAAGACAACATTCCTCTATGGAATGTCAACTTTCTTGAGTTATATTTCAGGAACTCACGTTCCATAGCGAAAAGACAACATTCCACAATGGAAAGACAACATTTCGCAGCGGAAAGACAATGTTCCATAGAGGAACGACAATGCTATTTAACGAAAAACGTAATTGTGGTGTTTACACCGTCAATTTTTCATAGTTTAGTGGTTAAGTTGTTAGAGAAAATATTTTAGTGATTGACTTGTCATTGATCACAAAGTACGATGGTTAATTTGTTAATTTCCCTGAATCATACTATTTCATTACTCTAATATAATGTTATTTTTATATTTTAGGAAAGTTAAATTTCTTTCTCTTTCCTTTTGTTATATTTGATTGCTCTATTTCCTTACTTTATCTTGTCAATTTCTTTGTTTTAAAAATTCTACTACCCTTTATTCTATCTTTTTAATTTTTTTTCTTTGTGATTAAATTTTGTTTCGTTGGAATTGCTACAAGAAAATCAAGATCAAGTTTTGTTGAGATCAACAAAGAATTAAAAGAGAAAACTAGAGAGTGGAAAAAGGCAAGACAGTGCGAGTTCATAAAAAGGGTAAAAGCCAAAATTTGAGTAAATACAAGTGTGAGTGCCATCAAGTAAACATAAACATGAGAGAGAGTTTTTTTTGGAGGTCTTATAATTCTTTTATCTTTTTTTCTTAAGGTTTATAAACATGTTCGAAAAAAGATCTAGAAGTTCATCCAAGGATCCTCAAGAAAGGATGGATTTCAAATTCTTAGTTAAATCCTTGGAACAATAGTTCAATCAAATGGAGATGAGGTTTGATAAGATGAATGAAAAACTAGATAAAGTTGAATCTAGTGGGCAAAGGAGGCAACCACTTAAAGTTCCTATTTTTCATCAATTGGAAAGGAATCCACCAAGGTATGAGTATATGGATTATTATGGAGATGAACTCTATGATTATGATCATTAATCCAGTGATAATCTACAATGAATTGCTGAGGACTATGGAGATAAGGGAGTTATATATAGAGATTTGGAAAACATTCAGTTGAAGGTTCCATCTTTCCAAGGTAAAAATGATCTAGAAGCTTATCTGGAGTGGGTGGAAAAAATAGAGTTGATATTCGACTATCATCACTATTCTAAGTTGAAAAAGGTAAAGTTAGCCACTATTGAATTTATTGACTATGCTACTATTATTTGGTGGGATCAACTTGTTTTAAGTAGGAGAAGATATGGAGAAAGATCCAATGATTCTTGGAAAGATTTGAAGGTTGTGATGAGAAAAGGATTTGAACCTAAATATTATTATTGTGACCTTTACCAATAGTTGCAAGACCTTACTCAAGAGTTTAGGAGTGTGGAGGACTACCATAAGGAGTTTTAAATTTGCATGAGAAGGGAAAATTTTAAAGAGGATCTTGAGGCCACCATGAAGTGATTTTTACGTGGTTTGAATTGTGAGATAGCTAATGTAGTGAAGATGGAAAAGTACACGAAGTTAGAGGATATGGTGCACATGACAATCAAGGTTCAAAGACAACTTATGCGAAAAGGAGTAAACATCATCTATAGTGAGACTTTATGTTCTTCATCTACATGGAAATCAGTTTTTGAAAAAAAGAAACATAAGGTTGTACAAAGCGATTTTGGTAATCTTTATAAATCTTGTTTGAAAAAGAAACCAATCACCACTGTAACTTTGAGCTAAAAAGATGTATGATAATCAAAATGAAGTAAATCAAGAAAGTGATTTCAACAAAGAAGATAAGTGAAAGAAGAGAGAGAAGATGAAGAAAAACAAGATGTTGATTGTGCTAAAATAAAATTCACTATGGGTTTGTTTCATATTCTAATTAATGCATAGATATATGTATATATCGGTGAGAACAAGGAACTGTTAATTGGTTATTGCGTTGGGATGAAGATATTTTGTTTCTTTGGATTAAGTTGGATTAAGTATGTGCTATAAGACATAAATTCTGGAACTACTTGGATTTTGAGTACAAGATGTATGAATGTAACTTTTGGGGAGTAAAGAAACAAGGAAAACTCTGACCAAATTTTTATAAATTGGAAAAGAGATAGGTGAAAAGCAAATTCTGCATGAACCAAGATAAGTAGATAATTAGGTGAGGTTGCCTAAGTTGAAAAGGATTAGATAGAGGGGGAGAAGTTTAAGGGAATTTTCTATGAAAAGTATTTTGATCATACTGCAAGGATTAGGAAAAGGATGGAGTTTGCTCAAATTCGTCAAAATGGGCTAGTATTGAGGGCGAGTCACAAGGAAATTAGGAACGTATTCAAGGAAACACATCATTTCAAAGAGAAAATGTTGGGTCTTTAGGAGCTAAACAGTGCCGAGGGTGTAAAAGAAATTAATTCAAAAGATGTGCTGCGGGTTCAAAGCAATGTTTTGAATGGGATGTGAGTCAAAGATTGTCCAGTTTTGGGCTTAAGGAGCAAAAGATGGCAGCACTGAAGGTGTTTTCTATCATGGAGGATGTAATATGTTGTGTACACACCTTGTGTTATCGTATATAAAATCGCTATTTTGGTATATAAGGGCGTTAAGGATGTGTAGTAAGTAGTGTTTATGTAAATTTCCTCTTTGGATATAATTGTGTATAGTTGAAGAGAAGGTTATACTGTGAGGAAATTATGTTGATTGGATTTTGAGAAGCTTAAAATGACGGATGGTAGTTATTCTGAGTTAGAAAATGAGATTGCATGAGGGGTATGTCAATGCAACTTTAGAGAAAGAAATTATATAAGGAGGGAGGAATGTAATACCTGAGATTCAGCTCACACTAAGGACAATAATAACTATTAGTTTTGAAAATTAAGGAATGATTTTAATATGGGAGATAATACCTTGGAATAGGTTGGTATAGTAAGTCATAATTATTGAAGATTTATTTGGTGGTATTAGAATTGGTTAAGGAAAAATTATGAAGTGTTAAGGAAATTTAGAGGAAGGAATTGATAAAATAAAAGGATTCAGTCGACTATGAAAGAATCAGTCGACTAAATGGTCGACTGTGAAATATTACATAGTGCTCCTAGGTTTTGCGATCGACGAAGCAGTCGAGCAGCTAGGATTTGGTCGACTACTAATTATTACAAAGGCGATTCTCGGTTTGCGGTCGAATGTCGTGTGTGAGGTCGACAATCATCGACTGAAAACTTGAGATTAGCATTGGAGCGATCGACATGGAATGTCGACCAAGACTTACAAGTCGATTGAGTATCGGCCGGTACCACGGTGTTTTGCAAAAAATGGATTTTTAGCATGAAAGTAGCTGATATTACCAGTCGATCCACTATTGACTGGTCCCACATTGAAATGCAAAAGTTAAAATTTTAAGGCTACTCGATCGGTTCCACAATAATTCCAAAAAATGTATAATCCTTTGATGAACATTTTCTAATGTCTCCTGACGTGTCCTTCCTTTTACGGTAGCTGAATAGGATAAGGGTTAGGTTTATGGGATATGTGGTAAGCTTATATGGGAAACTCTTGATGAAGAGAAAGAGACAAAAGCTTTCGAGAGAAAGCTAAAGGTAGAGAGAGAGAGGGAGGAAGAGAGACAACTTATAGAGGAGGAGAAGCAGAAGAGACAAGCAGGGGAAAAGGGAAAGAAAGAGAACAGAGAAAGTGAGAGAGAGGCAGAAGGGAGGAAGAGTGAGCTTCTATTGAGAGGAGAAGAAAGGAGAAAGAAGCTCTCTTGAAAGACAGAGCCGAGGGAAAGAGAAAGGGAAAGAAGGGAAAGGGAAGGTGGAGCTCCTCTCTTTATGTCTTTAAGTGAGAAGTTTTTATCTTTGGCTAAGCCCTCTATTTTATTTACGAATACCTCAAATGATATGCTCTGTTGATGGTTAGGGCTTTCTATATTGTCTGTTTGATGAATAAATGCTTCATGTTGTTACTATTTATTGGTCATGAAGTATTTATATTTGGATGAATTATTTTGCTACATGCATGTTGATGATGGGTACGCTCTGTTGGTATAGTTGTTTTTCTGGAGTTGGTTTCTGTTGAGGAATGTTTTTCTGTTAAGTGTGTTGTTGGATATACCCGATTGTTCCCTCCGTTTGGTTAAGCTCTGTGTGTTGTTAGTTAAGCTCAATGCTCTGATAGTCTATATGATGCTATCCATTGTTGTTGAGTTTGAGAGTGAATTACTTCTTCGATGTTTATATTCTATTGGTTTAAGTATGCTGTTATAGTTACTGCAGAGATTTGTGAATATTTGGTTTATGTTAAAGTTAGGTTTGGACTATGAAATCCTATTATGTAATAAATAGGGAATAATGGTATAGATGATGCTGAGGTTAATGGACTGTGGTTTTGATGATTAAATGTTATTTATTGTGAAGGTATTAAGAAGACTAAATCGGGGTGCAAACGCTTTAAGGACACGAGTTAAGTGATATTGTATGTGTTTTGGTCTATGGGGCCCTACATCGCAAGAGTTATGAATTGAATGTTGATTGTTTACTGCTTTCATAGATTATTAAGTTAGGTTGTAATCATGTCTTGAGAATTGTATTGACGTTTGATGTGTGTTTATTAGAATTAGGTTCTTTTAATGATTTTTTTACAGTTTTAAGTTAAAGATAATGATAATGAGATTAAGCATGTTTTGAGGCCTATCTAGAGAATATTGAACTCTATGCATTCACGAGCATTGCATGCACCATGGTTTTCAAAACGTTCCGAAAATGGTTTTTCATGCATGGTTTTAGAAAATGGATTAATAGATGCTCATACATTCTAAGTGTACGGCATTATCAAGGGCTGATCACCAGAAGTGGATGACCATCATTGGGGCTGTAGGAATATCTATTTTATCATGGAAAGTGGAATGGATAATAAATGAAAAGGAAACAGAATCAAATGATAACATAGCCTTGAGGGTCGGAGTGGCCTGTGTGTCCCGACTTCCCAAGAGGACATAAATTGTATTGTGGGTCACAGTGGCCTGTGTGGCCCGGCTTCCCAAAGAGAAATAGAAACAGAACAAAAGAAATAAAAGTAAATGGGTGTGGCGAGATGTGAGGTTGGGTTGGCCGCTCATCCTAGTCAAGTTTAGACATCTATAACACCATTAAGTCAAGATAAATCTAAGGGGTCGTTTCGAGGTGTGAGGTTGAGTTGGCCACTCATTCTCATCAAGTTTGGACATCTCCAATGCCTGTCAAGATAAAGTAAACTTAAGATCAAGAAAACGGTAAAAGAAAAATGGGAAATGAAAATGGATACAAAAATAGAAACGAAAATGAATAACAATAAGAGAATATGGAAAGGAAAATAGAAACTGTATATGGTTTTAAAAAGCTACATGACATTTACATTTATAGTTTATTTTATATCACTTACTAAGCATTAGTCTAATTAGTTTAATTCTTGTTGTTGTAGGTATGTACGAGAATAGGAGAATAGGTTAAGGATCAGTTGATGAAAGATTTGCATACGCAGATCTTGTGGATGGCTAGGCTAAAGGGGATTAAGGGAAAATGATTTGTAAAATGTTTTGTAGAGTATTTATTTGTAAAAGAAAAGAGTTGTACTTACTTCCGCGGTGATTTGAAAAAGGATTTTATGAAAGAAAAGTCTTTTGCTGTTTATATAAAAGAAAAGTTTTAAATTTTACACATTTTTAAATGAAAAAAAAACTGGGTTGCTACATGTGTTCATGGATCTGTGTTTTGAAACTTTTTGGAAAGATTTTTGAACACTCAAACCAAACAATCGATCTCAAAATTCAAGGGAGTTTCTTCACAACAAATAGAGCTATTTAAAACTCTAAAAAAATTAACTCCACAAATCCAAACAAAGAAATGAATGAAAATAAGAATAGACAAGTTGGTCAGAAATTTGCTAAAGTCCATAACTTTCTACTCCAAGACAATCTCCCGATTGAAGACGGTTCCCCAACTTGATAATTTTTTAGATTAAAAAACTCCACAATAATTTCAATGCATGAAGAAAGTGAGTAAGTTGCAGTAAAACAATGACTAATCCAAGTCACACGAAGAATTAGAAACAGAACACAAATCGTTAATTGAGAACAACCAAACAAGTTTGTTTGTTTTTGCTCTTGTAGAACTAAGAGAAGAAGCAGAAAATTTCTATAAAATAATGATTCCAAACTTGAGTACAATGAACTCTAAGGAGAGCTTAAATAGCTCATTAAAAATTAGGTTTAAAGTTCTCAATGCAAAAGTTATGAAACTACCCTCGTAAAGACATCTACTCGCCTAGACATGCCCTAATTGAGTTACATCAACACTTGACTATTAACCTTAACTTAAAACAAAACATAAATAAACTATTAAGTCTTGGTTGTAGCCATGATTCAATGAATCATTCTTCAGGGTTCATCTTCAAATTGATTTGGGCTTCAATTCTAGGTAAGTGAGATTGAGCTTCTTTAACCAAAAAAAAAAAAGAAAAGAAAATACCTCTCTGTTTAGGGGCCTTTTAGCATAGCAACCAAACTCTACTTTTAACAAAAATCATCATTCTAGAAAGCTTGAGATTTCGGCTATAAACTTTTTGAAATACACTTTTAGATATAAGATTGTTAAGGCTACCAAATACTCCAAATATATTTTATGGATAAGATTGCTGGCAGTTTTGAAATGTTTGATAAACCATCTCAAGTTGTGCTTGATTTTCCACTTCTACTTCATATTGAAGAACTCCATAAGATATATGAAAGCTAAATAGATGTATTTGATGTCTTGGATATATTTTCTTCCATGATCACCTACAAAATAAACACTAGATTAATCATTAGAAAATATCATAGGTTCTCATGACACATTAGCCTGCATCGTCTTCATCAAAAGAAAAGAGAAAAACCCTAGCTCAAGCTAGAGAAGGAGATCAACTTTTCCACATTGAGCCTCCATTAAGAATGATCCTCCGTTCGCTCGCACATAACCTACCATCAATCAAAGAGGAGAAGCACTGCCAAAGCCGTCTGTCTCCATTTGCTTGCACAAAACTTGCCAGCCATAACATCACTAGTCACCGGCTTCTGCAGAGAAGTCGACTATCATCTCTATTGCCTATGTCTTCTTAGAAATTGTCTGAAGTAGAAAGCTTTGACTTTTTATTTTTTGTGAATTACCGGAGCGCGTCTAAATCACTAACTCACAGCAGCACAAATCGTTGATCATCTGTCTTTGCCTACTTCAATGGTCTTCTCCTTTGAAGAATAATAAAGTTTGGGTATTTTGTTTTTCAGAATATTTTAGTGGATAGTTCCATAATTTTGGGTAAGTTCTTTGTTGATTTTGAATTTGTGCTAGAGTTTGGATTTATTTGTTGAACGAATTTATGCTAAATTTTTTGGGGAGATTTGTTATGATATTTTGGGGGCAATTTTTGTTATCATTTAGGATATCTACTTTTCACAATTTTTGGGGCTAAAAATTGTGGTAAGACATTTTTGGGTGAAATTTTGAAATTTTTGCGAGTTCATTAAATTTTGATATTTTATCGTTGAATCAGAATATTAGCTTTTAGTTATGACATTTTAAGACGCAAGATGTATTTGCATAGATAGATTTAGATGATGTGTTGTTAGAGCTTAATAAAATGGCCAGGTCTTGGAGTGAAAAGAAGAAAATTCAAAAGGATCGAAAAGTCCTATCTTTGATACATTTACATTTGTCAAATCAGATTTTGTAGGATATTTTGGATGAGAAAACTGCTACTAAATTATGGTTAATATTGGAGCAATTATGTATGAAGAAAAATCTGATAAGCAAGTTGCATTTGAAGAAATGACTTTCTTCTCATTAGCTAATACAGGATTCTGTTGAAGAACACTTTGCCACATTCAAGGAAATAATTTTAGATTTGGAGACTATAGGATGCAGATATGATGAAGAGGATTTGGGGTTGATTCTACTTTGTCTATTTTCTACTTCATATAGTGCTTTCAAAGATATGATCTTATACAACAGGGAAAGTCCAACTTTGGAATAAGTTTATGGTACCTTGTTATCAAAGAAGAATATGAAGTAGATTGTTATTGGATTCGAGTCTCAAGGAGAAGGACTCATTGTTTGAGGTTGAACAAGAGATTCAAACAACAATAGTAGTGATGATGTTCAGAGTTCGAAGGGTAGATCAAAATTAAGAAACTGTGATAGTAACTACTACTTTTGTTAGAAGAAGGGGCACATTAAATCAAAGTGTGAAAATGCATAATGAAATTAAGAGAGATGTTGAAAAGGGAAAGAAATTGATGACATATGGTGTAGCTGATGTTGAAGAAGAAAAAAAACCATTGTAATAGAAATCTTCTATTTGTGTCAAAAGGAAACTCAAAGCCAACAAAGTTGGATTCTAAATTTAGCTTATTCGTTTCATATGTGTTATAATCAGAATTTTTTTTTGACATATTAGACTGTTTTAGAAGGTGTTGTGTTGATGGCTAATAACACACCTTGCAAGATAGCTGGTATTGGGTTAATCAAAATCAAAATGCTTAGTGGAGTTGTCAAGACACTAGATAATTTGTGACATGTTCCTAATTTGAAGAGAAATCTAATCTCGTTGGGTACTTTAGAATTGAAAGGGTACAAGCACAATGCTATAGGTGGAGTTATGCAGATCATTAGGGTTGCTCTCGTCTTGTTAATGAGACACAAAAGGTCTTCAAATTTGTTTGTGTTGCAGGTTTCTACATTAATGGATAATATGGCTACTAAATTTGTGAATTTACTTCTAAATAAATATTAGAGAAGACTCAGCAAAATCAGGTTTTTAGGTGAAGTTCAAGTTGGGATCTTGAACTATTTAGAGCTGATATGTCAGCCTATTACAGATGTTCAGAGTGATGTTGTCACCATATATTCACTAGTTTCAGTTTTATGTCAGAATGATATCATCAAAGGCAGATCTAAGAGGAAGGTCAAAGCTCTACGATGATACAGTAAAACTAGTTCGATATGTTATGTGTTGAATGTGTTTGAGGTATTGATTCCCGTGGGGAGTCTTCAACATATTTAAATGTAGTTTGTTATGACAACTCTGATAGCTCGGTGTTATCATGGAAAAGGAGATGTGATTTATTCTTGAGTGTCTCTCTAAATTTTAAGCAGTGCTTAAACTTAATTGATATTAGATGTTGAGTTGACCATACCCGAGCCTTTGTGGAAGAAGAGATTATTTTTATTAGAGTTTTGCATATTTGTTCCTTACATTAGAATTTTTTTTAAGATGGAGATTGTCAGAGTTCATTGTACTAGATTTGTTTTGAGGTTCGCTTAAAAGCCTGCATTTTAGATCTCTCATGTGCGATTCATATCAAGATGGAGACTATTAGAGTTTGGCGTGATCCAAATTCTAGTTGAGCTAGATCGGGCTCATATTCAATATTAAGATTTTTACCTTACTCTATATATTGTTTCTTGAATCGTAAAATTTATTTGTACCTTGATTTGGTGATATTGAATCTCCTCTGCTCATGGTTTTTTTCTTGAAAGGGTTTTTCACGTAAATCTTGATATTTCGTTTCTGCATGTTTTCTTTTTCTGTTGCGTTTTAGATTTTGGAAAAAAATGAAAATTAAAAATGTGTTATTATATGTATTTTTATAATATAATATAATAAAAATAATATAAAAAATGAAGTAGAATTAACTACAAAGTAAGAAGAATAAAGACTTTAAAATGTGCGAGATTATTTATTTAATTATAATTATACATGATATAATATTTACTATATAAATAAGGAAAATAAAAATATAAAAAATGATTGTTAAGAAGTAGGCAAGATTTACTGTGCACAAAATAAATGTAGTTAAGATAAGGCGGAATCTATAAATGATATATAAAGATGGACTAGAAACAATATCTTAAAAGGATTGGTTTCATAAGGGAAAGTAGTATGAGACGGATAATTCAAACGTGCAGAAACGATTTGAATCATATTATTTTATGATTTGTTGAATTAAAATTGATTTAAGATATCACGCCTTTTGACATATTATTTGGAGTTATAGCTTTTAATTTTATTGATGAGAAGAATTTGTTGGATAGAGATTTATTGGTGATAAATACATATTATTCTATGATTTAGTGAAAATGTTAGATGGACACCTATAGAGAAAAAATTTAGTAGGTGAATATATTGTTATTTAGTAACAAGAAGTGTATTGTTTTTAGGGGATTAATGCAAGTGTTTATTTGAGAGAAATGTGTTTGGCTATTGGATAGTAGTGTAGGGTGAAACCAAGGGAAATGGGAAGAATTTTGTTTCTGTTGCCACTGGGAGAAAGTGTCCTTCTAGAGGGTTAAAAGGGGAAAGAAACAGTTGGATGGTGACCACGGAAGCATTTGGATTAGGCAAAGGAAATAGTTGGATGGTTAGGTCCTTGTAGGAAATGAGGGCAGATAAATTGTGAGCAGTTGGATGGTGATCATAGAAAAAATGGTGACCATGGAAGCATTTGGATTGGGCAGAGGAAAGCACTGGTCGTGATATGGAGAAGCGAGATGAGATGCAAACCATTGGATGTGCAGATGCTCCCACGATATGAAAAGATTCTATGGTGGGAGGAAACGTGACCGTCAGATGAAAATGTGACTAACGCGGATGATAGAATGTGCAGAAGGATGTTTAAGCAATGTCAAAAGATTCCTCCCGGATGGGAACAATGGTTGTGCTCTAAGTCGAACGACGTCATTCAAGTAAGGAAAATGTGCGGGCTAGGCAGAACATCGTTATTTTGGCTTTCAAATTTAAGGAAAACGATGTCGTGTTGGTTATAAGTGTAACATCCCGTAACTTTTTTGCCGTATAAAAGTTTTCAATATTTTAAAACACTTGTGAGGGAAAACCAAAGTAAACAAACAACAGAAGTTTTAACCATATAAAACTCAGAGTAACGAAATGCGAAAGTCTTTATTTACTAAAATCATATCAAATCACTACTTTAATGAAAGCCATTTAAAACAAACTGACATTAATGTTTAACAACCACTTAAAACATTTATCACCATAAAACATTACTCAAATATTCGAAGTGCTTAACATATTAAAAACATCACGAGCTATAACCCACCATGGTCAACATTGCCAACAACACAAACAACTTAACATAGCAACACCCCATCAGCTGCATCCTCAACAAGCTTTATCCAATCATTGGCTCCTTACCTACATCATAGGACCTAACTATGAGCCCAAAGCTTAGTAAGCGATATAAATATAAAACATGAAATACATATGCAACTTTTAAAGTTCGTATGTAATTTTTTGTTTTCTTTTTCATTTTCATTTATCTTTTACATATTAGTTTCTTTTGTCTTTTACTGTTATTTCTTTTGCTTCTGTGTCAGGCTTAACCTACCGACCATAAAAACATCTATTTACTTATCTTTAATTTCTATGCTGGGCTTTACCAACAGGACCACAAAAATAGCTATTTACTTATCTTTTGTTTCTGTGTCGGGCTTAACCTACCAAACCACAAAAACAACTAATTACGTTTATTCCATTTAATTTAGTTACATTTCAAAATAATACAGAAAACCATTTTCATGTACTTTAGGAAAACAATGATTCAAGCATACAATTGTATCTAACATGTCCATCTACCTTATCCTTCAGACATGACCAATTCTTAACTAAGAAACTGAACTTAAGTCTAATAAACACGCAATTAACATCGAGCAAACAATCAGCAGTACATCCTCGAAATAACAATATGATCACAACCTAATCATCTAGTAAATGCAAGCATCAAACAACCCTAATTCTCGTGATGTAGGTCATTTCGGTCAAAACACATGCAGTACCACTTACTTGGAGTCCTTAGCGAGTTTTAGCATTTAAAGTTGTTCTGCTCAACACTTATTCATAATTAAGCATAAGCATCAATAGTAGGTCTCCAGCAAACAGAGTCACAATTTCTAACTATAAGCAAACCCTTGACTAATCCCATTTTACAACCAATCTTAACGGTTATAATCTACCAATATTTCCAACCTTACCCAACAACTTATCTTAACAATTCCAACAATCAATTAAGTACGATTTCCCTCCTTATTCCACAATCCAATTAACCACAACAATAATGATAGGTCTTTAAACCAATCAAAACTTTAACTAACATTTCAAATAATTCACAACAGAGAGCAAACTTCTAAACCCAACATCCAGAATATGTACGCATCCAATAAAATCCCACAAAACCATCTTTCAACAAAACAATTAAAACCAATAAAGAATAACAATTGAAGTAGCTATTCGTTTTCACATATAACAACAACAAATAACAATTTTGAAAGCACCCGATTACTACCACAAACAGTTTATCGAATCAGCAAAGGACATCATCAAACAAAACCAGTATTATATGTCCAAGAGAGAACTTTCATACTTGAAACATCAAAGAAATAAAAACCAATTGATTAAAAGAACACCTCCGAAATTTCTCCATAATTTCAGTCTCTCACTGGCCCTCACTCTCTTGGTCTTTTCTGTCTAAACTTCCTCCAAAATGACAATCTCCATTTTCTCTAGAACCTTTATTTCACAACAGCTCCCTCACCCTCTCGGTCGCTCTCCCTTACTGTTTCTCCCTTATGTTCTCTTTCTCACTTTCTATAAAACTCTCAAACCTTCTCTCTTTAACCTTCACTCAATTCCTTCATGGTCTCCTTCCTTCAGACCTTCTCTCTCTCTCAAAAATCACAGAGTTTCCCCACAGTTTTTCCTTCATTGTAATATTCTCTTTCCCCCTTCTCTATTTATAGGCCACAAGATTCGACCCTTTAGTGTCCAACCGAAGGTAGAAGGCCAAGGGAGGGACGCTGGAGGATCCCACGAAGCGTCAATGATGTTCTATTCATTTTCCAGGCAACTTTTCAATTCGCTGGTCGATCAACCTCCTTCAAGTGATCGACCTCCATAACTCCAACATAACCACTTTCTTCGACGCCAATTGATCATCGCCTTAGTGGATGGTCAAATGCTAATCTATAATTTTACTACTCATAGAATTATCAGTCAATCAATCACCTTTGACGATCGACCGGTACCACTTTGTTAGCTCTCTGTAAAGAATATCCTTTGGCGCTTGTCAATCAATCCCCTTTGGATGATTGATCGGTACAACTAACTTTTTCCACATAAACGTTTTACAACATTGACCTTCGACCGCCCTCCTTCCAATTGATCAACCGCCCTGTTACTTCTTCTCCTTCCAACCAATATATCCTAAATCAATATATATATATATATATATATATACATACATAGTAAACTACCCTATTCCAAATCATTAAACTATCCATAAATTATACTTCTATACTTAAAAGTATATTATTCACAATTCCTCATTCACATTATTCTTTACTAAATCCAATATATCCTTGAATATTAACAACCTTATTATTTTCAATCATTATATCTAAATATATTTTCTCTTACTAATACCTTAAACAAAAGCTTTCATCGATCACCTCAAATTTCACTGACTATCAATCACTAATACAGTTCTAATATCATCTTATTTAATCCCAAATATCATCAAACAATTCTCCAATAACCTTAATTTTTCCCCTAAACTAATTATGGACATAATCTGGAGTATCATAGTTTATTTTATCCAAATATATTTCTCTTAACTAATATCTTAATTGTCCATTTCAGCTCCTAATATCCCAAAAATCATTACTTAAGTTGTATGTTTAGCATTACGAATATTTGGGATATTACAATGGGTCAAAATGGACATAGGCGACGTGAAAGCGTACCCATCCACAGAAGTGAACAAAGCCACAAAATATGTGAATCACGGTCGTTTTGGTCATTGATTTAACTAAGTAAAGAGTCATTTTCGGCCAGCATTAGCGTCCACGGTGATCAACGCTCTCACAAGAACATTTTTTAGCGACGTCTGGAACTTGAACACCCAGCTCCCTTCCCTAAACCGTGGGTATAAAAGGGCTACGCTTATGGTTGAGCCACCCTGTTTCATTGGTGTTGGCAATGAGGGTGATTTGGTCATAAGCTCAAGGTAAGGGACCAAGTCTTCATAGGTGACGAGCTACAGGAGGAATATGTTTTGTCATGGCAGGACAACTTCTTCTCTTTGAAAGTGATGCACTAGCAGAAGGGAATGAGAATATAATCTTTGAATAATTGATTTTTAAAGAAGACTGAACAATCGGGTGCTTAAGGATACGTGCGAGGTTATCGATCAGTAGTGGGAAAGGCTAGGCAGTGAGCGACTGCAAATGATTAGCCACAAACTTGGAGACAAATTAGCGTTCTATTATAAATGGGAAAAATATTACAGATTCGAGCATCTGGTGTTGGTGCAGTCGGTCGGCTAAAGAGAAGGAGATCGACCAGTTGAAGAATTTCCTTAATGTGCCGCAAAACACAATATGGAAGGTTTGACTTTAGAAACTAATAACTCCCACGTTTTAGAAGCTTTTGGTCTTAAATTTGGAACATGTATTCCTTGATGAATGAAGACAGAATCCCTTTAAGAATAATGAAAATAAACGCCACAGATTTGGAAATATGTTTGAGAGAAGAAGATTGGTCGAAAACAGCAAGTATGCACACTTGTAACTCCCGTACGGATATCTTCGCCACTGAAACTCCTCTTCAAAGTTGCACACCACTTCACAAACTCTTCCTTGAAGAAGTAAGAGTACGGATTCCAATAAGAGAACTCACTTAACTCATAAAGTAAGCTCAATCCTTTGATGCAACACACACAAGGAAACTTTGGATGTAACTCACTAAAGGTTTGACAGAGGAGTCACTCCAATTTAAAAATAAAGCAAAGGCTTTTTCTATTCAAATTCAACTTGTCTAAACATTTACATATGAGTGATTTAAATTGCAAATTACAAACTAAAGAATAGTAAATAACTAAATAAGCAATAATATCACTAAATTGGCTATAATACAAACTTGGTTGACACTTTACTTAATAGTTACTAAGTCAATTAACTTAAAGGTTATTTAATTAATTCTTCCTTTCTTCTCCTCCAAGTCTTAAGGTCTTTTGGTAGCTATTCCTTCTTGAATTCAACCACTTTGATGGTTTCCATGTATCGACTTTCATTGGTCTCCAAGCTTGGCCACTTGGGCTTTTGCATAATATTTTTTCTCTGTTCTGTGGGACTTTGACATATCCAAAAAAACTCTAATTTTAACGATCTATCTCATTCTAGAAAGCTTAGAAAGTCACCTACAGTCTTTACAAAGCACACTTTTAATATGACATTGTTCGGAATGCCAAAACCATCAAACATTTTCAAAGGTCAGAAAGTATGCAGAATTGTGAAGCTCATCAAATATTCTATAATTGTTCTTGAACTTCCACCTATGTTTGATCTTGAATGACTCCATAATATTATTGGAAGTTTGATTTTCAATAGAGTGGACCCATAGTCCATCATAAATCTTGAGATAAGTAATGTTTGCTTGTGGGTGGCCTCACTGCCTACAATGCAATGCGTTAGGGAGTTCGGTTTGTCACTAATATTTTGGGTTCTACTTGGTGCTTTTAATTTGAATACTCTCGAGGATGTGTGATTTCATTGTTGCGTTGTTTACATGTTGTGAATTGTGGATGTGATAATAAGTATGATGTTCATACCAGATTGTTTATCTTCAATTCTACTAGTTAATAAGGAATAGTGGACAAAATGATTTATGCTCTATTTTGGTTAGTTCTTGACACGAGACGACCTGCAAAAGAAAGTACGTGTTAGCAACCCACGAAGAATGACAGGGACGGAGATGTAGACCTTTGATTGGATCCGGGAACTATCTAACGTTAGGTTCACGGATTCTAGATTTTCGAAGAAAATCTACCAATCGCGGGCAATGGTTCGGTTTTCCCTCGCTCAAACTCCCAATGGAAGTTTGAAAAGGGAAAACTTACGAGTTAGCTCAAGCACCACGAGCTTGCTAACAAGGAAGTCCTCTACTTCGTCTCGGATTCGAAGATCCGGGGCGGCTGCTCGACGGAGTCGGAATCTCCTCACAGGGAAGGGAAATAGTAATATATTAATCTCGTCAAAAGTTGTCTTTCAATGCGTCTAACCATGGAAATTTATAACCTAGGTGATGATGAGTAGGGGTGATGGACGGTCGAGATGAGGCAGATGATGAACGGCCAAGATGAGGCATGTGGGTGGCAATTTGCAGGCTCTTGGATGAATGTGGAATGAATGGCCGAGATTAAAGCTGGTGGAAGAACATGCATGGCGTACACGTGGCAGCTCCTTGATGTTTTCTTTGGGCTTGCTCTTTCCTTGGGCTTGAAAAGGATTGGACTTAGCCCATAACTCAATCATCACCATCTAACCTAACCAACAATCTAAATGCATGAATGAGTAAAGCTTATAACCATGCTTTACCCTCACAAAATAGGCTCAATGTTTGCCATGAAAATAAAAATAAGAAATAAATAAAAATATACAGAATTGAAAGGTTACACGTTTGGGATGCCGGGAAGACAAATTCCCGTCTGATGAAGCTCATAACATTCACGTGTGTCCCAAGTCAAGACATGCACAGGTTGCTCCTTATCCGTTGGGACAACATCCCAAATAGAATCATCCTCGAAATTAATACCTGCAAAAGAAACAAGATCATCAGTAATTTGGCTAAGTGACAGTAAGGACCTTGTTTGCGATCGAGTAATAGGCCTCGGCCCCCGAGGCATGTCAGTTCTGCTATACGATGATACATGCAAGTTCATAAAAGCTTGATAATGAGAGGGATCATGATTAGGAATTTAGGGTGAAATCGTGTGCTATGGAAACTATCTTGAGGATATGTTTAGTTGATTTTTTCATCATGTTTGTTATTTAGATGTTCCATTTTGAGGTTGAGGATAGATTTTATGGTTTCATCTTATATTGTTTTGTTATTGAGGATCTATATTTAAGTTGTGGATGCACTGTTTATGCTACCGAGTCATGAGGTTAGAGGATTTTGTTATGGTTCTTAGATGAGTCTGTTTCACGATGATAAGCATGTTGAGAACCTGTTATTGTATTGGCTGATGTTTGGTCATTGAGGATTTGTTGTTGCTATTGTTTAATATTTGCATATGTTGAGGATATGTTATACTGCATTATGATGTATGTTCATGCTTGAGTTTGTATTTAAGAAAGATAAAAGATGATAAAGTGTACGTAAATGGGTAAGGAGGACAAGCTGTCCCACAAGAGAGGAACAGTGATGCATTAACCTGTTAGCTTTCTACGATGAGATTAAGACTGGTTGGCATAGAGGGTTGCTAAGTCGTCAAGCCTTAAATGGCATGACAGCTAACGGAGGACTCCCACTATTCAACTCCTTCTAAGTGAAGATGTACTTGAGACTCTTATGATCTGAATAGATTTTACAGCACTGTCCATACAAATAGTGCCTCCATACTTTGAGAGTGAAGACAACAGCTACGAGTTCTAAATCGTGTGTGGGGTAGTTTTGCTCATGGATATTAAGCTGTCGGGGTACGTAGGCTATGACTCTCCCATGAAGCATAAGAACTCCACCGAGTCCTCTCTTTGATGCATCATAGTAAATACTAAACTCACAAACCTCTGTGGGCAATGTTAATACTGAGACAGTAGTCAATCTGCACTTCAACTCTTTGAAGTTGTTCTCACACTCACTGGACAACTAGAATCGGGCATTCTTCTTGGTTAGAGTGGTAAGGGGTAGAGAGATCTTCGAGAATCCATGACTAAAGCGTCGGTAATAACCGGCCAAGCCTAGAAAACTCCTCACTTCTCCGACATTTCTTGGCTGCGTCCAGTCCACCACCGCCTGTATCTTTACGGGGTCTACTGATATACCTTCTTCCGAGATTACGTGGCCCAGAAAACCAACCCTACTCAACCAGAATTCACACTTAGAAAATTTCGCTTATAATTGGTGTTGGCTAAGAATGGATAACGCTTCCCGTAGATGTTTGCAGTGCTCCTCCTCCGATCGCAAAATGAAGACAATAATAAATTTTTCCAGGTAATCTCCGAAGACTCGATTCATCAAGTCCATGAAGGCCGCCCTGGCGTTGGTTAACACAAAAGACATCACCAAGAACTCATAGTGTTCGTACCGCGTGCGAAACGCAGTCTTCGGTATATCCTCGGGTTTAACCTTCAAATGATAATATCCTAACCGAAGGTCGATTTTTGAGAATACCTTTGCCCCACTCAATCGGTCAACCTATTTAGCTCCCTGTAGTCGATGCACATTCTTAGGGTCCCATCCTTCTTTTTTGACAAATAGTACTAGTATGCCCCAAGGAGAAAAACTGGGCCGAATAAACCCCTTGGTGACCAGTTCCTCAAGTTGTGCCTTCAGCTCTCGCAGTTCGGCGGGTACCATGCCATACGGATGTTTAGAAATATGATCCTTATTGGGTTGCAAGTTGATCTCGAACTAGATTTCACGGTCCAGCAGTAGATTGGGAAGGTCGTCGAGAAACACATTTGGGAAATCTTGTACCACCGCAACATTTTCTAACTTGGTCTCAGTGACTGTCGTAGTGTCAATTACATTGACCAGAAATCCGTCGCACCTGTTCCTTAGCAATTTGTCTGCCTTGAGTGCAGACATAATAGCGAAGTTCCCTTTTTTCCTTGGTCCCCTGGAAGGTGTGCAGTTCACCACCTGGAGGACCAAAGCAGACCTCCTTCCTCTTGCAGTTGATGATTGCATGATGTGCAGACAACCAATCCATTCTAATTATAACATTGTAGACTTTTAAATCCATGATGATTAGATCGGCTTGAAATAAACGGCCATTGATATCCACTGCATATTCCTTAAGCATCCTGTCGGTAATCAGTCTATTGCTGGAAGGCAGCAGCACGCGATATGTATAGTTCGTGCTACCGGAGAAACAAATTGCCCACTCGCAGAACTTTGTGGAGATAAATGAGTGCGTAGCACCCAAATCGAAGAGGACATAAGCCGCACACTTATTTATATAGATTGTCCCTGTGGAGACTAAGTAAGTTGGTTATTCTAAGGTAAATTTCCTACTCTATTTAGGGAAGGGAACAATACTAATATATGCACAATTATTATTTAAACGAAATGTACCTGCTACCATTGATGGCTGGTTGTTGTCCTCGATCCCATACATGGCGAAGGCTCGCGGGGCCGCTCCCCCTTGTCGGATCGGGTAGTGCCTGGCTATATGACCCGACTTCCCATAAGCAAAGTACTTTTCAGACCCAGCCATGCATTCGTCATGATGCACCTTTCGGCATTTCGGACAGGAAGGATGTTGAGGAGTGTTGTCACTGGTGTCATGGGTCTCTTGTCCAGCCTCTGCTGTGTATCCGCCCCAGTAGGGCATTTGACTCCATGGGTTGTGGGAGGGCCACTTCTTGACTACTGGGTGGAATTTGCCTTCCATGCTTTCTGACTAGTCTCTCTCTGTCTGGCCGCTGCGAATTTCACCCCCTCAATAGCCAAGGCTCTGGACACCATCTTTGAATAGGTGACACCCTCAGTGCCGGCCCCAATAACCCCTTCATGTATTTCCATTTTTAGCCCTCGTACAAAGTGCTACACTTTGCACTCCTCGGCCGCCACTAGATGTGGAGCATAATGAGATAGGGTCTCAAATTGCTGAGCATATTCTGCCACTATTCCAAGCTGTCTCACGCACATGAATTCTGTCTCTTTATGAGTACGGATGGTGTGGTTGAAGTATTTGTCATTGAATAGATCTTTAAAATCCTTCCAAGTGAGAGCTGTCACATCACGGGAGGCCTTGACCATGTCCCACCAAAATCGTGCCTCGTTGCTCAGGTTGTACGCAGCACACTTAACCTTTTCCGCCTCACTGATCTCTATTTAGGAAAACTTATTCTCCATGGAGCGTATCCACTCCTCAGGTCCCTGAAATATCAAAAACGTCCCCGTTGATGTAGGGAGGCTTGAGCTTCTAGAACTTCTCCCACCTGGCCTCTCTTTGAACTGGCTGTATCTGCATATTCCGGTGATTCCCATTACCATTCCCGTGGTCCTGACCTATGAACCTCTCTATATAGCGGAAGTGCTGCTCTATAAACTGGGTCTACCTTTCCATTTACTGAGAGTGTTGTTCCATAATTGCTACTATGCACTCAAGAGTCTCATCCCAACCGTGATCCTCACGCTGATCTAGTGCCCCAGGTACATCCCCTACACCAGGCATACGTCCTCTCCCTCTTCTGGCCATTTCTTATCAATTATAGGCATTCTGTATTATAACATAATTAAGTCTATTACTTCGAGGGAACAATTCAATAATATATGGGCATTGCGTCAATTATGTACATTCCTACATTATGGCACATTTAACATTAAACAAGAAAACTTACCGTCAGAGAGGCATTGCCCGACGAGTCTAAGTTATCCGCGGTGAAATGAATGAGAGTAGCATGGCTCTGATACCAATGGTAACGACCCAAGTTCCTACTTATCTTGGAAATATGTTAAAAATTTAAAATTTTTACTAACCGACTAAAATTATTGTTTAAAAGATTTTCAAACTTAAAAAATCAAAGTCGCCTAAAACCCGATCGTCACTAAAACGCATTTCAACAATTTGTGAAATAGTGAAAAACTACAATTATAAAATTTGCAGAAACATAATTAAAAGCATCACTTAAAACATTAACTAAATATAAGGTTTATATTTCAAAGTGTAATCCACCTAATATTCAGGATAAGTACTCAAATGAGGGTTAAGGTAATAGTTCAACGTTTACAAAGCGAGTTTGACATTAGACCCTTACAAAAACAACTTCTTCCTTCTTTACATGATGCCATACTACTAATCGGGTTGCGTCTCCTCCGGATACATCGCAGGCTCCATGGGAATGTCCTCCTCCGCTGCTTCTGGCACAACCATCTCATTACCTACGCCACAAGTAAGGACGTGAGCTTATGCCTAGTAAGGAAATGGGTTAATACAAATGCATATGCCTCTCTTTTTATTCCCTTTATGGAATGAGGCCTTCCAAACCAAATTTTTTTTATTACATTCGTTCGTTCGTTCTTTACTCGTACTTTGAATTAAAGATTGGAGGACCTATATGGAATGGTATAGTTGATCGAATCTAATCTTTTGCTTGCAATCTAGAACTCCCGTAGCCAATGAAGGAGGGGCTTCGGCTAGATTGCAGACTAGATCTGACTACCCATCTTCCCCTAACTCCCTTTTCTTTTCTTTTTTTTCGTTTTCTTATCATTTTTCCTTTCTCAATGCATGTGAGTACCACCCGAAGGGGGTACTCCCTTCCTGGTTTCTATTAACGTGAATGCGTGGGGACACTTTCAAAATAGCTAACACATACATGAATGATAATTGACGAAGCATCAAAGATTCTATGATTAACAATAAAAGAACAGAATTCAAAACCTATAAGGAAAACAGAGGTGTATCCACGTTTTATGTAAAGCACTATAGAAAGAAATATATAGAACAACTTTAAAAATCAATCATTGGGAATATTTCCACAATCAATCACTAGAACATGCTAAAAGGTTAATTAAGATTAACTAGCCATACTTGTCTAAATGCAACAAAGCTTAACTATGCTTAAAGAATAATAGAAATCAATAGCATGCCCAGTTATCGATTACAATTGCAATGACTAATAGTTTACATGCTATTAAACGTAACAAAATTATACAATAACAAGGTAGACAATGGAACAAGCATGACAACATAAAGCAGCATATAATTATCGAACTAAAGTAATGAAAACATGCTTCTTAAGGCGGGAATAACTAGTAGTAAAATGTCAAGACAGAACAGCGAAACGTGTGATTTAAATGATTATATAAAGCAGCAAGGTATGGAAAAGAACAGAACAGCAAACATGCATTTTTAATGATTATTTACAGCAACGAATAACAATCAGAGCGAGACAGGGAGACATGTTAAGTAGTAGCGAAATATTGAAAACTAGAACAATGAGGCATGCTTCTACACGACAAACATGACAGCAAAAATGAACAACTAATCATGCTTTTAGGCAACTAATAATGCAGTAGAAAATAATTACTAATCATGCGTTCAATCGACAATTAAAAACAACAGTGATATACGACTATATAAAACAACAAATCATGCTTTTAAATGACTAAAAATAGTAGAAATTAATAAAGAGTAAAATAGCGAATGATGCTTATGAATCATGCTTCTTAACGGCAATAAATAGTAGTAACGACAACGAAACAAAATATCGAATCATGCTTCTCAATGTCACCAAACAGCAGCAAGGAAATTGGAAACAAAACAGAGAGCACATTCTAAATAAACTAATATAACGATAGACTGTAACGATGGAATGAGTAGTGAAACATGCTTTCTAGCAATTAAATTTTGCAGCATTTAACATTAAATCCGAACAGCGAAAATGTACTCCTTAAATGGTAACAATAGCCATAAGAATTAACGAGAATGAAATAGCAGAAACATGCTTCTTAGTTAACTATAAACAGCAGCAACATCTTGAAAACAAAATAGCAAAACATGATTTTTAATCAATACTATATAGTAGCAAATTCGTCAATTAAATCAGCGAAACGTGCTTCCAATATCTAAAGCAGTAGGGATCAATAACAATAACGAAATAGGACAATGAATCATGCGTACGAATCATGCTTTGAACGACTAAAATAATAACGAGAGATATCGAAAACGGAACAACAGAAACATGCTTCTTAATAGAAGTAAATAATACTAAACAACATCAAAAACACGTAGTGATTCGAGCTTCTTAATGACTATAGTCAACAGTAAGTAATAATTAACAATACAGGAAAAACATGCTTCCTAACGATAATAATAACAGTAAGGATTGACGAAAAACCAACAGTGAATGTCATGCATTTCACAACTAAAATCTATAGCGATGGTATTGAATAAGATAGCAAAAACATACACCCTAACGTATGACGATAGCATTAAGAATAGTGAAACGAAACAACAATCAATCATGCTTTTCAAATGTCTATACGTCAGCAAGTAGTAATGAAGTGAAATAGTGAACACATGTTGACAAACTATACACATGGAAGCTATTAAGTGGAAGATTACTCAGAGATTACCAATGAAACGAAATCACCATTATTAACAACAATAGAAATCCATTAGTCATTCATTCATATTTCTCATCCATTTGAATATCTTCTCTTTGATTCATTCAAGCTCAACCTAGCACTGTCACTACTTTTCTATGAACATTCCAATGAAAGCAAATGAAAGAATATCCAAGGTACACTAACAAGGAGAAATAGTAAGGGACAACTACACATAGTGGTTAAGGCAACTAATAGTTTACAGCACACAATTTCACAGTAAAAACCTAAGCAACTACAAGAACTACAAAATGACACACACACACACACACTTCACTTGGGTGTATGGCCTCCACTTGGCCAAGACTACCCCATTCCTTACCCTTGTAGATGATTCTTCACATAGACAGCAGCCTCCCCTACTCTTGGACTACCCTTCACACAGGAACTCAACCAGGAAGAAAACATCGGACTCCAATGAAGAAGAGGATGAAGGAGAAGCTGGAGATAAATAGAGGGCTTACCCTTGGACAAGTCGTACGTGTGGCAAGGGACAGGTCTCTGGCTGGTCGGGATCATGGAGAGTGTGATTCAGTGTCGAGGATTTGTGATTTTTATTGGCTGAGCGTCATGTTCTTTTGATTTTAAATTATTTTTTGTCGCAAATCTGCGATCCTTCGGACGAGTGCGGATGCATAGATGTCATCCGTATGAGTCAAATCTTGTAGGCAAATTTGTGGTCACGGACAATAAATGGCGTCCCCATCCTCGTCCGTGCCATCCGCAGCCACGGTTCGGACGCCATTTAGCGTTCGTACCTATCGTCCGCATATGTTCAAAATCGAACAGAGGCAAATAGGACAAGGCCTCACCTCGTCCGCATTTGTCCACGAGCGTCCAAATGTCTTCAAGAATTGGACAGATTCATTGCGGACGCATCCCGTCCTTGTCCGCACTTCGTCTGTAAAGGGATAGAGTCACTTCGGGATGCAAGGATCCATCTTGCAGTCATCCCCAAGTAAAATCTGATGGTGCGAACGCCAACCCTCGTCCCCATGGCATCCACAAGCATCCGAACTCGTCAGATCTTCACTTTCTTCACATTTTTCTACTAACTTTTTATCTCGCATAATTACCCATCACAACTTAACACGTATAGAGGCACAATGGAATATATAATAATCTCCAAAGTTTGATTACATCACTTAAATGGGAAAATTAGTATTGGGGTATTACACTTGTTAACAATGGGCGAAGTGATAAACTGTTGGATTAAGTGATTATTAAATTAGTTGCTAATATGGGCTTTATTATGTGGTAGATTATTATTGAAAAAGTATTAATGGATTTAGATGTTATTGATGAAGTTGGTTATTATCAAGTAGTATTAGTTGTTGAGATGAGTTGTAGGATAAGGTTGGAATTATTATTGGTTGTTGCATGTAAATGAGTAATGAGTTTTATTATGTTTGGATTTTCAAAAAGGTAATTATTGGAGTAAATAGTTTAGTTGAATTAAGGACATATGTTAGACATTAAATTGCTAGTGGTTAGGGTTGTTATTGGAGAATCTTTATTGATTATCTCATGTTGTTAATAATGAGGACTTCAGGTGCGTGCTACTGCATGTGCTTTGTCCGAAAGGACCTACATCACAGGAAATTAGGGTTTTGTTTGATACTTGTTTACTAGATGCATATGTTATGTTATTATATGGAAATGTATGTTGCTTGTATGTTTATTAGATTTAAGTTCAGTTCCTTAGTTAGGACGGATTACGTTTTAAGGATACGATCAAGGAATACATTAGATAGAATTGTATGTGCACGACAACGTTCAGACTTGAAATCTTAAAATACACAAAAATGGAATATACGTAAACAGCTGTGGTCCGGTTAGTTACGCAGACATGGCAATCAAAGTATACAAAAATGTTATGAACGTAAATAGTTGTTTTTGTCGACTAGTTTATTATGCCCGGCACAAGAACCAAAGATAAGTAAACAGCTGTGGACCAGTTAGTTACGCTCGGCACAGAAATCAACTGTGGTCCGATTGGATATGCCTAGCACAGAAGTTTTGTATGGTCCGGTTTGATACGCTTGGCATATAAACAGTAAAAGATAGAAACAGTAAACAGATATTTGTATGGTCCGGTTTGATACGCCCGGTATATAAACAAATGAAATAACGATAAAAGACATGAACAATAAAAGAGAAATGAAACAAAAAACCTTATGCAATGCTATAGAAATTATATGTGAATTTCATGTTTTACGTTTATAGCACGTACTGAGCATTAGGCTCATAGTTAGGTCCTATTGATGTAGGTAAGTAGCCGATGAATGGATAAAGCTGTTAAAGGCGGTAGCTGATGGAGTATTACTGTGTGGTCGTTTGTGCTATTAGCGATATTGACCTGTGGTTATGGCTCACAGAAATGAAATAAAATTTTTAAAGGCTTTTAAGTGTTTTATGACTGCAAATAAATGTTTTAAGTTAATGTGTTTATTTAAACAATGGGTTTATGGTATTAAATTTTAAAAGACTTCCACTGTATATTTTATAAGATTAAGACTTTCGCTGTATGTTTATGCCTCTGGTTTTTATTTATGCAAATGATTTAAAGAAAAGAAAATTTTTACACAGAAAAAGTTATAGAATGTTACACCAGAGACAGAATGGAGAAAAGCTCGGCCCTAAAGAATTGAATTGACTAACCCTTTTTACTTTAATTTTATTAAATAACAGTTGAAGTCTTAAAATATTCATTACAAGTCAAGCCCGACCAAACATGGGCTAAACAGATCCAACAAATGATATCAAAATAAAATAGCAATATTGTTCAAAAGTAATTATGCGAAATAAAAATGTAAAATAACAAATTATAGTTATCCATAACAAAATCTACCTCATAGAAATGCCTCAAAAGGAAAATTTATTAAATATGCTAAAAAATAAAATATCTGCCAAAAATTTAATTGGAGTCGGCAATTGAATATCATGCTGATACAATCCAAAAAGGGGTGTCATTGGGATGTGTCATGACTCGCAAGGAATCAGAGACAGAACTAGGAACGACTCGGCTCGAAAGAACCAAATCGTCCAACTCATTTCTCTAATTTTATTAATTAACAATAGAAGTCTTAAACATTTATTATAAGCTAGAGGCTGACAAATGTGGGCATAACAGGTCAAACAAGTGATATCAAGATAGTATAGAAAATTAATCCAAAGTAACTATGTGGAATAAAAATGAAAAATAGAAATTACAGCTATCCATAACAAAAAAATATACCTCATAGAATATCCCTCAAGGAAAAAGTTATTAAAGTACTAGAAATAAAATAAATTCTACCAAATTTAGTCCTTATTCGATAACTAGAAGTCTTACTGGTAAAACCCTGAAAGAGGTGTCATTAGGGTGAGTTGATTGAACTCAATAGACATTAAATGTTTATATTTAAACCTTTAATTTCGAGTAATGATTAAGCATGTATGATCAAATTCATATTTTATAAATTTATTTTTAGAAATTGTATAGAAGGCACCCGTTTTTAAAAACAATCCACTAGTATGTGGTATGTAATTAAAATACACTCATGCTAAACTACGTAAAAGCTCAATGAAAATGGAGTCACTCACAGACTCCGAGCACACCATGCCATAGGCATATCACAAAATAAAAGTAATGTTCGGCGATCGCAAAAGCCACATAAAGACCCTGATCAGGTTTAGGGTTTTGTGCCCATGGACATAGCACAAACAGTTGTCTCATTACTCTAGTTAACAACAATCAAGCACATCCTTCCACGGTCGAATGTATGTAAAGTAAAACATACCTCAAATAGGGTCGACCAAACTTGATTCACACAACTAAATTGATCCAATAATTTGTATATGCATATTTTAATAACACGTGTATAGTGAAAAATTACGTATATTATAAAAATCCAATGTTCCATAAATGGACACATCATTTTATATGATACATGTCTCAGAATATTATTTTCAAAAGATTATTCTCCAGTAATATAAAAGGTCCAAATCTAAGGGTCCACATATTTTAAAATTTTATATTTTGTATAGTCATCAACTTTTTATGTTAAATTCATAATTTAAAAATCTCAAATTTATTCTTAAACAATCCACAACTTTTGGGTAGAAATTCCATAAATTGGGCTCAAATAAACCCAAAAATATGGTCGAATCAGGGTTGGCCAACGACCCAAAATGGGGCTTGATTTGTTGCTCATGCAAGCCCAGACCGTGCCCCATACCCACGTGGTCTACAACCCACACAGGGCCTTGAACCGTGGCCAATTCATTTGGCTAAGATGTGAAAAATGCAACGAACATCATCTCATCCTTTCACGCAGGAGATTATTCCTCTGGCCCAGACTCTCTATCTCGGCCAGTTTTCCAACGGGTCAAGACCACAAGAAGTGAACATCACGGTTCAGCATTTTCTATGTCCCGCTCTAGCGTTTTGTAGCTGAAGCAAACTGAGCGACATAATCACCAGTTTTGTCCCAACTTCCGGCCATCAAAAATTTTAAAATTCCAACCAAATGCCAAAACATAAATTAGAGAAACAAAAATTGAGCTTCCAAACTACCTCTTTCATCAAAATCCAATTTCTACAACCTCCAATTGACATAGTTTACAGTTGGATTATTTCTCTTCAATCACCCAGAAGAAGGTTTGCATAAAATTCCAATATTTTTATATGGAATTGAGATTTACAGATGAGGAGAAATTGACTTACCGAGATGGGTGATCTGTTTCAGAGTCCTTCTACTAAATTCTTTCGAGAGAGGTCTCTGAATTCCTTTAGTGAAGACCCTATGCAGAGAAAAAATTGCATGAAGGGACAAGGAGAAAACAGGAAATGGATGGCAGAGAGAGTGATAATAGAGAGATAAGAATGGAAGAGATTGATAGAGAGAGAGCGAGGAAGAGATGGGGAGGAGCGTCTCTGCTATGACAAGGAAGGAGAGGAATAGGGAAGGAAAAGGGGAGAACTTTCCTTCCCTGGTCCAAATGCTCCCACAGATCAAGGGAGTTACAAAAAACAATTTAATTTTCCTTAAAAAAAATTTTAACTTGATATTACATTCTTCCCCACATAGGAAATTTCGTCCCCAAAATTTGAAACAATCTCAAATATACCATTGAACAAATGGCGTACTTAGCCATCACCTAAGATTCAATTTCCTAACTGGCCTTTCTTTCACTATGGTTTTTCCACTGAACTAGAACAAGAGGTATTTCACGATGATGTAGAACTCTAATATCATGATTAAAAATTCTCTCAGGTTCTTCTTCATAAAATATATCCTCCTTAATGGGTACTTCAATCCAAGAAATAGCATGTGAATGGTCATAAATGTACTTCCTCAGCATAGAAACAAAAAACATATTCTAGACATAATTGTGACAGTAATTCGAATTGATAAGCCACTGAACCAATACAATCAATAATATGAAAAGGACATGTATATCTTGGCTAACTTTCATTTCACACCAAAATGACTTATATCTCGATGAGGTCGCACTTTTAAAAACACAAGATTATAGACTTCAAACTCTATTTCCCTCCTTTGGATGTCTACATAACTCTTCTACCGACTCTGAACTATACCCAGTTATTCTTTAATTAGTTGAATTTTCTCAATTGTCTCTTGTATCAATTTAGGCTCGAGGGTGACACGCTCCTCGATCTCAGCCCAACATAGGAGTGATTTGCATGCTCTTCCATATAAATCTTCATATGGCGAAATATCAATACTGGTCTGATAGTTGTTGTTATAAATAAACTTCACAAAAGGCAAGTGATTCACCTAACAATCTCCAAAATCCAGAATGCAAGATCTCAACATATCCTCTAGAATTTGGATCGTATACTCAGACTAACCATCATTCTAAGAATGCTGTGTTGTACTCAAATTTAACTCTGGGTTGTACTAAAACGTGCAAATTTCGTCAATCTATCCACATTCACCCATACAACATCAAATTTTTACACCATCCTAGGAAAACTGGTCACGAAATCCAAGGTAATTTTTTCTCATTTTCACCTGCTTGAATCTTTTCAAATCTTTCTTTTAACTCTTCATTAAACTTCTGCAAGTCTTTCACACGTTACAAAAGTGTAGGGGTCTCTACTAAATTAAAAACTTGAACTGTTTGACCATCATCATGGTACTATAGCTCATAATCCCTAATAATTAAATATCTATTCCAATCAACCAGCACAAGACAAGAAAAAGATCCTTGAGGATAATGACGCAAGGTACCGGCTACTACATTAGCCTTTCCATGATGATATTCCAAGGTGAAGTCATAATCTTCCATATATTCCACCCATCAGCGTTATCAAAGATTCAAATCATGTTGTGAGAAGATGTACTTAAACTCTTGTGATCCAGAAATATCTCGAATTTAGCACTGTCCAAGTAGCTCTACCAAATCTTTAAAACAAAGATAACAACCGTAAGCTCCAGGTCATGAGTAAGGTAACTCCCCTCATGTGTCTTTATTTGCTGAGATGTATAAGCTATCACTTTATCCTACTGCAACATAATGCAACTCAAACCAACTCCTGATGCATCTGTATAAACTGCACAGGGCAAACTCTCAACAAGTACTTCTAAAACTGAAGTAGTAGTTAATACCTACTTGAGTTCATCAAAAGGTTGCCTAGTACTTTTTACCCCAAATAAATTTTACGTCATTTTTGGTCAATTGTGATAGCACCATAGCCATAGAAGAAACTTTTTGCACAAATCGACGATAATAACCAGCTAGACCAAAGAAACTACACCCCAGTAATATTTTTGGGTGGCTTCTAATCTAACATAGCCTCAATCTTAACTATATCCACGGAAATACCATTTTGAGAAACAACATGACCTAGAAATTTAACTTCAGTCATCTAAAAATTACACTTTTCTTGCTTTGCATACAATTGATGCTTCCTCAGTGTCTGTAGAACAACACCATTACAAACTAGTCAAAATAAGGCCAAAAAAATCGATTCATAAGGTCTATAAAAGCAGTTGGTGCATTAGTCAATCCAAGGGAAGAACTATAAATTCAAATTGTCCATATCAAGTCTGAAAAGACATCTTATGAATATCTTTTTCACGAATCTTCAGTTGATGATAACCATATCTCAAATCGATCTTTGAAAAGTATATCGATCCTCCTAGTTGATCAAACAAGTAATAAATTCTGGACAACATATACTTGTTCTTGATTGTCACTTGATTCAATTTTCTATAATCAATGCATACCTGAAGTGAATCATTCTTCTTCTTTGTAAATAAGAATGGTGCAACCCACGCTGAATTACTATTCTGAATAAATCCTTTTTGTAGTAAATCATTAAACTGGGTTCTTAGTTCATTCAATTAAGCAAGGGCCATGTAATACAGGGCAATCAAAATTGAAGTACTGTCGTGCATCAAATCAATACAAAACTCAATCTCATGGTCTGGTGGCAACCTAGGCAGATCCTCAAGAAAAATATTGGGGTAGTCACAAACCACTAATAAATCAGAATTCTATCTAACTGTAACAAGGTCACCATTAATAGCCAAAACACTCTCGTAAAGCTCCAATCTCTTCCTACCACCTAAATAAGCTCGCAGTACATAATCAATAAGAAATAAGTGGGTATTACATGGATGCACCAGAATTTTTCCATTTTCTAATGTAAGGGTGATATTTCTCTGATGACAATCAATCTTAGCTTTATATAGGTTCAACCAATCCAAACCCAGAATGTAACAACCCGGATTTTTCATACATTTAAATTTAGTTAAATTTTAAGAAAAATATACCAGAGTGCAAGTAGGGCCGTTAGAAACATTTTAAAACATTGTGGAAATAAATCATTTTCGAAAATAAAAACACTTGCGGAAGCATAAATAATTAAAGGAAATGAACTAACCATTCAATTACAATTTAGAAAGAGAAAACTGAATTTAATTTAATTACAACTCAATTGTCTTGTGCTGATCATAGCCTGGCCAACCACAAGCTCGTAAGTGCAAATCCCTCATCGACTGCTTCTTCATTGCTCGAGGATTCCCGCGCATCATGTGTACCTACACCGCAAATAAGACGTGAGCCTAAAGGCCCAGTAAGAAAATGAGTTTATGCATATGACATGCCACTCGAATTATTTGGAATGGGTCTGCCCCAAGCCACTAATTTAATTACGTATTTTAGGAATAGTACGTGTTTTAGTAATAGCTCGTACGTGGAGCATGGAGTTTTGGGAATCCTATGGTTTCTAATTAATTATATTAATTGGTCTTTTGATCCCGACAAGGGAAAGATTATTTATTTTCCTCACACTAGCCGTGTAGCCACCCTGTGGTGTTTTTTCTAATTGTTTCTATCTTCATGAGGCCTAAGACCACCCTAAAAGCACATACATGGAAGATAATGACAACACCTTAAAGAATTGATGATTCATAACAGAGCGTACTTTTGCATAATGAAGATGACATCAACATATAACAATGGAATAAGACTATTCATGCTCTTAACGTCCAATAAAATGACTAATAGAACATGCTTTTACACAAAAGAAAACAGGAGTGAGTAGCATCAATTGGGACAGTGAAACATGCTTCTAATATGATGATGAACAATAGCGAGTAATAACGAAACGAAGCAGCAAAATATACTTCTTAATAATTAAAATAGCAGCAAAACAGCAGAGAAATATTGGAAATAAAACAGCGAAGAAGTGCTCTTGGATGACTAAACTTATAGCAGCGCATTATCGAAGTTAGGCAGCAAAACATACTTCTTAATAACCCAAAAACAACAGCAAAACAACAGAGAAATATTGAAAATAAAACAGCGAAGACGTGCTCTCGGATGACTAAAATTACAGCAGCGCATTATCGAAGTTAGGCAGCAAAACATTCTTCTTAATAACTAAAAATACAGCAGCGAACAACAGAGAAATATTGAAAATAAAACAGCGAAGACGTGCTCTCGGATGACTAAAATTACAGCAACACATTATCGAAGTTAGGCAGCAAAACATGCTTCTTAATAACTAAAAATACAGCAGCGAACTATTGAAACAGAACAGCGAAAATATGCTTTCGAACAACTAAAAATACAGCAGCGAACTAATGAAACAGAATAGCAAAAACAAAGAGAAACGTACGTGGTACTACAACGGAAGCATATAAAACTAACCTATAAATCCAACATAGAAAGCAAACCACAAACCAGCTTATAAAACATGCAGGCTAACATCATGATAATTCTACGTACTAACATCCTAAACAGTGAGCACCTCAGGAAGATTATCAACAATACAGAGAAAACAAACAAAAGTAATAACAGTGGAAATCATCCAAAGAGAGACCAACACTACTCACACACCCATTACTTGCAGTGTAGGGCCTCCACCTGGCCAAGAACACACCCAAGTTCTTACCATTTTGATGAACTACAGCAGGGACATCAAGCTCTAGTTCTTATATCGCACACCCGAGAGGATTTCCATCCCAGGAGACACTCCTCCAGTTCCAGAACACTTCCAGCACTCTACCTCTGGCATTTTTATCTTGCCCATGCCAGAAGACAACATCCTGCCACTCCCGCTTTGCCCCTTCTGTACACCCGACCATCACACTCGAAGCCACCGACAGGATTCCAGCTTTTCCAAAGTGTTCCCCAGCTCTTCACACTATCATTGTCACCTACTGCAAAGTATGAGCCAGACCGGTTCGTGATTGGAGAACAAAATGGGCTGGACCATGGCCTTCGGCCGATCGAGCATGAATGACAATTCTAGACACTCCCTCGTGAAATTGCCCACTGAAGTCCGAACTCTAATCGTCTGCCCTTGCCAACTCGTTGTCGTCGCTGCTCCGTCATCGCCACACGACCATCACCGGTCACCGAACATCGCCAGAATGTCACTGCTCCATGCAACCCAAGCTTCGCACCCCATCGACTCGCAAATTGGATACTTCCATCGTCGCCGCACACCAGAGCTTGCCCCTTTGCCTGAGCCCGAGCTCCACCTATGCCTCGTCTCGCCATCGCTCGCTCGCTCATCGGCGCTCTCCCCTATCACTCGATCTCTTTCTCCCCTCCTGTCTCTTTTCTCGATCTGGTCCTCTCTCCCTCTCGCAGAATGGCCTTTTGGCCATTCTATTTTTTTGCCTTAACTGGTTCGCCCAGGGAACCAGTTCAA